>VXAZ01010064.1:319084-405986 GCA_013399875.1 Gymnorhina tibicen
GCCGGCGGGGGACGAGCGGCGACTCAGCCCGGCGCCCTTCTCCTGAGGTGATGCGGGAGGCGCGGCCGGGACACAGCTAGCGCGACCCGCGCCTCTCCGCCGTCCTCCCCCTCCCGCGTCCCCGACCACCATGAGGGAAGAGCGAGAAGCTNCGCTGCCCGGCAGCGCGGAGAGCCTGCGGAACGGATACGTGAAGAGCTGCGCGACCCCGCTGCGGCAGGACCCCCCGAAGAGCTTCCTCTCCTTGCTGCTCTTTCCTACCGCCTCCTCCTCCCGGGCTCGGCTCGCCCTGGGCATCCTGGCCGCCGCTGTCCTCTCCCTCCTGGCCTTTCCCGGCCGGGGCAGCTCCCGGGGCCAGCAGGACGGGAGCAGCTGGCGGAGCCCGCGGCCGCTGCACGCCTTGCTGTGCCTGTCCCGCTGCCTCAGTCCCCTCTTCAGCATCGCCTGTGCCTTCTTCTTCCTCACCTGCTACCTGGCCGGCGGCCGGCGCGGGGAGTACGGCGGCGGCACGACCCGCTGGTGGCTGCTGGCGCTGCCCCTGTGCTGCTACTCGGGGGACTTCGTGGCGCTGCAGTGGCTGCTGCCTGCGGAGGGGCACGAAGAGGAGCCGCAGATGTTCCTAGGAAGGCTCCTGACGGTGCTGGTCTCGGTGGCAGCGCTGACCCTGCTGCAGAGCTCCCTGAAGTTGCGCCGGAGCCTCCTCGTCTTGGTGTTCTGCAGCCTGGTGTGGCTGGTGTCGCTCAGCAGCCTCCAGGCGCTGCCCCCAGCGCTCGGCCCGCTGCTGGCCGGCACGGTCGGGGTGGCAGGCTGCCTCCTGGCACTCTGTGGCGGGGAGCACGGCATCTTCTCGGCGCAGAGCCGAGGAGCGCACCACCAGCATCACCGCCACCCACGGCTCCCCAGCGTGGAGGAAAAAGTGCCTGTGATCAGACCCAGGAGGAGATCTAGCTGCGTGTCCTTAGGGGAAACTTCGGCCAGCTACTACGGCAGCTGCAAAATGTTTAGGAGACCCTCGTTGCCTTGCATTTCCAGAGAGCAGGTAGGTTTCTCCGAAACTTGAAGGAGAAACTTTCGGAGGAATGAGCGCCTCTCCGTAGCTTTTCCTGACTGCTGTGTATGTCTGTGCTGGATGTCTGCTCACTAACAAACTCCTGCTAGAGGAACGGAGGAGAATGTTAGTCCCTTAGAGGGTTTCTCAGCTCGGTTCTGCAGAATCGATATAATCCTTTATTTCTGCGTGGGTGCTAAATCGTAATAATGTATTTGCTGTAGGACGGAAGGCTCGCTCGCTTTTTATGCAATCTCAATTATTAAACAGCAGTTCTTATTGATTAGCGCGAAACCTCAAACCAGACAGCTTCAGCTATCAGTTACCTTGTTATTTTGTTTCTTTTCCGAAGCCCCTCACCTCCTCCGCGTCTGGCAGCCTTTCCGAGAGAAAGAAACCACAGCTTTCTAAGCTGCTCGGCACGTCTGGTTCTTCCCGCTTTCTATCGACAAAATCGTTGCCAAGTGCTTAAGAAAGACCAGGTTTTGAGGGATATTATTTATCGAATGTTGGCGTTGTTTGAGTGGCAGCTGTCCTTCTGCCCTGCAGATTACTGTCGTTTGTTCCTCTCTCTCCCTCTCTCTCACCCCCTGCTCCTCGCTCCACCTAAGTTAACGTTAGTTTTGGGTTGATGGGTTTTAAGAAACTTCTTTTTACAGAAGAGAGAGCTGTTCAGTAGGGGCTGGAGGGATGCCCGAAACGCTCAGTTTTCTTGAATGGAACTCTGTTGGTTTCTACCTCCCGGAAAACTTTTCAATGAGTCTTGTTTTTTGTAGCGTAAACCCCCGTGCGTGTGGGGGAGTTTGTTTTTATTTGGGCGCTTGCACGTCAACTGCAGGAACATCGAGTTGTGTTGGAACTGGCCCGAGGCTGCTGCAAGTGGATTATCAGCCCGTGGTAGGAGGGAGAATGAGGGGAGTGTATTTAATAAACGTGCAAGTGAGCAGTTTCTGCGAAGTGATTGTTGCTTCAGAATCCCCCGTCTGTTACTGTCGTGGCTGAAACTCATCGGTGCCAAATGAAATTTTCTAGTTTTTCTTTGACGTTTATATACTATATATATATATATGCAGGTCTTGTGATTGACTGTGAATTAGGTATGAGGAGATACGAGGTGAATCTGAAACGGTGGAGTAGTTTTCGAGCATTTTCCTCCCTGAGTTTGCACAACAGAATTAATACAGTAATTGTTTACAGTGATTAATACAGTAATTGTTTCTGCATAAAATGTTAAAATGCAAGTATGCTGTGACAGTCTTCAGAAATAACTCATTCAGTAAGTTGCAGATTATCTAATGCATACAATGAAAGAAACATTAAAATATTGTACTAGTAGTTAAGATATGTAGGGACTATCATATAATAATTTACTTCCTCTGTTCCCTTCTGGATAGTAAATGTTCTCTTTTTCTGTCATATTTGTCTGTAGCACAGAAATCTCAGAAAATGTGATTTCATTAACCTTTCTAGATGATAGAAGATATTTGTTCATATGCAAGTTACTAAAAGCTTCCTTTGACGTTCGGCTCACTTCTTAAAGGCATGTGCATATTTCAAGTTAGGGCATTCATTATTCTTCAAGTAACATCATAAATGTCAGCTATAACTAAATATGTAGAATTTATTGGCAATGCTTAAATCATACGTGTTCATAATAAAATGTAACTTTTTGGTAGACTTCCAGAATTTGATATCTTTGTTATCACTAAATGTGAACAACAAAGAGATATGAAGTTCTTCATTTTTCTAATAATCTATTATGCTTTGCAATAAATATTTGTGCTTTGTTAAGCACAGTTTAAATGAGATTCACAGATATGTGTTCTCTGCTCTATTTTATATGCAGTTTTACAAGGATAGCACAGGTTAAATCCTCTGATCTCCTGTCTGACTTGGAGAGAGATCAGACATTGCAGAGCTGATAAAACACCAATTGTTTGGGCAGGGGTAGGGAGAAGTAAGCCCGTAATGTGTGGCTTTATTTGAATAAACAGAACAAGGTTTTTATATTGCTTCCTTGAAACTGAAAGAATGTATGTACTTTATGCTTTTCAGAGAGCATCTATTATGTGACTTTTCTTTAAGGGCTCATTACACATTTTGCAGATCTTTATAAAGCAGTACAGTGTTTTTTTCCAGTATTAATATTTCAAAGAGTTTAATGAACAGTGTTAGGAAGATCAGTACGAGGAAGGTGCTGCTAGTCCACCATGACAGAAATACTTTGATGAATGAGAGATAAGATAGTATTGTGATTCTATTAGATGTATTTTATGTGACTATCACAGACCTCTTATATGTAGAAGAAGTTTATGTCAAATATAGAATAGCAGGTCAGAAGGGTACCCCAAAGATCATCTGCTCCTACCTTTCTTGGCAAAACCACTGTCTAGACAAGTTGGCCTGGCACGCTGTCCAGCTAAATCTTAAACTTGTCCAATGTTGGGGAATCCACCACTTCTCTGGGGAGATTATTCCAGTGGCTGATTGTTCTCGTTGTAAAAAAATCTCCTTTTGTGTGGATTTTAGTTACTATTTGATGAAAATGGAGAATGTTAGTATTGAACTTAAATTTTCAATAACGTGTTGATTTGAAGTCATGTAGGCTCTCTGTCTACTTAAGTATACAAGAAAATAATTATATTTATTTGATTGTTGGGTTTTTTTCAGCAAACAATTCCAAGGAGTCTGTGTGCATGGATGGGGTGGGAACAGGATGGAATACTAACACACGGGCGAATGTCCAACCAGCAGCACATGGACACAGAAATTGAAAGGAACTATCATTGTTTTCTGGGGTACAAGTGAAAAGAGGCCCTGTAAGCATGATCCTTGAACAGCTTGCAAATTTGAGCAATCCTCATGACAAATATTTAGACATTGCTTTCTGTACTTCAACAGGTGCAGCAATTATAAGGCTGGAAGGTTGATAAAATTAGATTATTCTTACCTGTTATATGAGTATCTATATTTACTTTAGCCATCAAAGTATCTAAATTCATGCTGTGTGTGTCTCTTCTGCAGTACATGTCTAACAACATAGTTTGAGGTGGGAGGAAAGAAATTCGAACAGATTATATCTTTATGTTTTTATGTAAGTATACTTAAATGCCAATATCAAAATACATAAATACGCATAGAGGGAAACAGTACGACTAGAATTATGGGTAAAAATTTTACAGAGTCAATGCCTTTTCTGAAGTCTACTATATTAACACTTCTGCCAACAGGAATTGATATGATTTTAGCAGTAAACAGGCTGTTTGTATTCTTACTTCAATATTCATCTCGGACCTAGAGAGAAATTGCAGTAAGACTGCAGTATTGGTTGGTATTTCAAGTTTTCTGTAGGTCATATTTTGACTGCATGTATTAATTGGTTGCTAATCTGTTAGCTCTACCTATTGCTACTAATATCAAAGCGTTTATCTTTATTGACTGTTGCACATTTAGCACTTAATTTTATAATTTCTTTTTTGTCTGAAAGCCAAATCAGGGAATCTAAAAGGTGTTTGTCAGTATTGCAGATCTTGTAAACGCTATGTCCTGAAAAATATGGTAGTAAGACATTTTTTTTCTTTAACTTGATAGTGGACATGTTTATGAGAGCAAACAACTCTGTGTAGGAAATCATACATAGGAGCTTCTCAGAATCCAGAAAGAATATTCATATTTTTCCTTGAGTAAAGAATAGGCCTTCCTAATTAAATACACATGATATGTGTCCAAAACAGTCTGCAAACAGATCTTTTCTGGTTATCTGACTAGGTTCAAACACATAGGAAAGCTGGGATATTTCATGGACAAAGACTGCTTTCATGTTGCACTCTGTTAATTACAGGAATAATTGTGGTTAGGGTTGGATTGACCACCACCTCTCCCCAGTTTCTGGTCCAAGCTATCTCGTACCTTTGATGTATTACCTTAGGAAGATCAGGACTTGATTTCAAGAGTCTAAAATATTTGTGTAACTTGAAATTAATGCAGTTCCTTATTTGCTCATGAAATCTACATCTGTGTCTGTTACCTATTTGTGAAACAAATTACACTTTGTCCTTAAGTTTTCAGGGTATAAACGTCCTAGTGCAGAAGCTGTCTTGTTAATGTGTATTTTAGAGTGTCTGAAAATTGGTACACTCAGATACTGTTTGCAGCCCAGAAACATGTGAACGTTTACCTGTTGAGTGCAGCCAGTAACAAAATATAATTCTCCTTTCTGTGTGTTTGACAAACCAGCTCTTTGCTACCTGAAGTTTCCCCCTCACGATTCCAGGGACTGTTACCACATCTGTACCTGCACGGCAAGATGTGTTTCTGTAGTTCACAGAGTCTTCCTATCTCTGGGGCTTGTCTTATGGGGAAAAAATCAAGGTAGCAGTGTGTGTTGAGTTGTGAATGGAATCCAATGGGATGCGGCTGAGTGTGAGCAATGTGCAAAGGGAAGGATTATATGGTGAAAGCAGCAGACTTAGTAAACTGTTTCTGCAACCGTGTTTTGGATGATTCCATTGTTTCTGTCTGGTTCTCTCTGACAGAATATTTTGAGCTAGTTGAAATGTGAAATGACAAGGCTCTTGGTAACAGTTGCATCTCTTTCTCTCTCTCTTTCTCTCTCTCTCTTTCTCTCTCTCTCTCTTTCTCTCTCTCTCTTTCTCTCTCTCTTTCTCTCTCTCTTTCTCTCTTTCTTTCTCTCCCTCTTTCTTTCTCTCCCTCTTTCTCTCCCTCTTTCTCACACTCTTTCTCTCTTGTAGTATGATACCACAAGGAAAGGATGATTGAAGCATGCTTTGCCCATACAGGGGTCACAGTTTAAGATGGTATCCTCTGGCAAAGTTACTCCTAGGACCATCACCAAGAATGACAAGGGTATTAGGGAGACTGAGTGCACGTAACTCTGTTAGCTAAGTTTACCTTAAGCTGGCTTTTAGATATCCAAGACTTGGTGGCAGTTTATATTCTGCATAAGTAAAAGCAGGCAAGAGTGTCTCTGAGTTGTCTGTGTAGCAAGGAGGCTGACTGTTGCTTCAGGTGTGTTTTCCTGGGAAGGAAATATAAATGGAGAAAGGAAGGAGATCAAAGACCACTGCTGTGGAAATGCTGGAGAAATTTGTTGGAAGGTGAGGGTAGCATGTTACAGAGCACCAGTAGGAAGGAAATGAAAGAAGCTGTGAGAGATGGTTCCAACAACTGCATAATTGACTGTGTTGAAGAAAAACAGCAGAATTAATTGCATAAAGTACTAATATTCAGCTTGGAACAGGAAGATGTTTTAAATTTATGAAAGAAACTTGTAGAGATGAGAAACAAAAGGTGCCCAGGAGAGTCTTTAGAATGAAAAAGAGGGGGCAGCTTCCATGCTGGGATTTGTGAACAGTGTATTCTGGGAGGTTAAATATGAAAGGGAAGAGAATTGCAAGAAATTGGGTATATTTTTCTGAGAAAAGGACTCATCTTTTGACACAATGTATGTCTGTGCATGTATATGTCTGATAGTACTCTTTAATAGTTGAACATGAGCAATGGAACTGATTGTAGTATATTGGCCTTAGAAGATCAAATCCCAGCAAATTTTATGACAAAAATGTGAATAGGAAGTGGAGAAACCCTATGGAATATGCCCTAACACAGGGCAAGTCTACAGTGTGAGCTGAACTCTCAGAATCCCCGTGACAGTGTCTCATGTCACGAGGGAATGCCAGAATGATGCAGGTGGGGTGGGGAGTCTGTTACAGCCTGGGCCCTATGTGACACTTGATTGGAAAGTCATATTTCTAAAAAAGCTTTTTTATTCCTCTTTTGCTTTCCTGATACTTTAAAATGAAAACTTCATGCAGCCTTACCACCCTCAGAATAAATCACTGAACAAAACCAAATGCAACTATTAGATGACACCAGTTGCTGAAGATGGGAAAGACTAAGTCTTGTACTTTTGTGCAAAGATTGGGGATTACAGACAGGGAAATTGTGGGATGTAGTCTGTTCTGTGTTGATGTAACAAATTCTGGAGGAAAACAGATGAGAAAGTTGTGTCTGCAAATGACAAGAGAGGGCAGACCACAGGAGGCTACAGACATAGAATATTTTGCTGGAATCTCACTGATTTTTCCAGGATAAAACTATGTGGAGAGCAAGCTGTAAGAATAGTTGAAGATGAGAATAAAAGAGAGTGAAAGGAAATGTTGAATTTCAACATTTCTTTCCCAGTGTCTGAAAACAATGCTTAACAAGATGCAGTGACACAACAGAATAAATTTTAATGGTGAGAAAGGAAAAAGGGGACTTTCCTGCAACTCAATAGCAGAAACGAAAATTTAAGGTTAAAGCTAGGGCTTGGATTGGTCAGGGCAGACTGTGCAATGTCTGAGTGATTGTTACTGAAGCATAAAAAGGATCAATAACTTTAAGAATCCAGTGGCAGTAAAATTGTGCTAGAGCCTTCAAAACAGACAGGAGCCATGGATGTTAATAAATGAGAGTTCACAGGGTAACAAGTAAACTGGCAGATGATGATATTTGGGGAAGGGAAGTGTGAAAGAAATAGGTCAGGGAACTCTGTGCTTAAGGAGGACCAGTTAAGTGAATGGCCTTATTGATGAGTGTGGCAAAACAAACTGTTCTAGGAACTAGAGGGGCCATAACAAGGCATGACTGCTGAAACAAAATGTCAGCTTGCAGAGCAGTTTTATATTTGAAAATGGATCATACAGCTGTGGGGAAGGGCATCATTCATATAGATACAGGCAGCTGGTGACCAGGAGTAAGTTTTAGTGTGTTGGGCCATCCTTACTTTTCACACAGAGCTTTTGTGTGTAGCATGTTCCTTTGAAACAAGTGCAAGTTTAGTGGGAGAGGGACAGACCAGGCAACAGATACCCAAGCAGTTTTTTTATGTCCCTCTATTTGTTTGATAGTTCAAAATTTATGAAAAACAGTGCTGTTATGCATAATATTCATGACCACCAGTGTTCACTTCACTTTGTACAGGAGGCAGTGAAAAAACCTGATGTATTTTCAGTTCAGTGACTGATGAAATGATAATGTCGACAAGTTTTGTTACCCAGTATTGAATTGCCAACCCTAATGTCCCTTTATGAAAACCCAAATACCTTCACTAAGTTAAAGGCATGTTTACAGCAAATGTTCCGTTTGTTGCTCATCTGATAAATAAAAGTTTGTTTTCTGGAATATGAAAATAATATTTTCCCTATATAATTTACTATTTTTAAGTTGTTCAAGATACCATAGAAAATGTACCATATGAGGCTGTATTTGAGTGGTTTGGATTTGTTTTTGAGAGATCTTCCCTCTTTTAAGAGGAACATCCCAGGTTTTTGGTGTGGATTAGCACTACAGGTATGTTGGTTTAGTTATATCCATGCTGCTGATGAAATATGAATGGGGTTTAATTTGGGGTGAGTTCATTCATTATGCCCAAAGCAGCCAGTGCTGCTCCCCCACCCCAGAGGAACTGTACCTCTGAGGGGTGATAATACAGCAAGCCTTTGTCACACCTGCCTGTTAATATCTATTGTCAGGACAGTTTTATCAGCAAAGCTCTTAATACAGAATGAACTTTTCTAAAATTGTGGGAAAGCTAAAGCTACCAGAGGGAAATTTCATCAGTTTTATTGAAATAACAACTTAATTATGACTCCCTGCATAGGCACTATGGTATTAGGGTGTCTCTTTAACCTTCATTACTGGTCATGCTTCATTTGTTTTTGATTAATTAACCCCCTTTAACAAGATAGGACCTAAACCAAAGGGTAAAAAAGACATTCTTATACTAGTCTTAATGTCTGCATGACTTTTTTTGCTGCTGTGACCTAAAACTAAAGGCCTCCTATTTTCCTTGGAGTCAGCTGATATTACATGTTCAATCACAACATATTTTTAGGGGGTTTGACTTTATTTATTTTTTCCTCCTAAGTATTGTTGTGTGATATCTGTTTGCCACTCCAGGAATATAATTTTCTTCTTTCTGCCTAGTAGATTCACTTAAAAGAATCTAAATTTGTAAGTACTCTAAAGTTACTAATTTAAGAAGTACGGGATTTTTAAAGGACAAGTATCAGTGAGCTTTTCTAGTACCTTCTGTCTGTCCAGAATAGCTTCCATCCTTGCACAGAAGTTGCTGATACACCTCCTGTTTTTCGACATTTGATGACTGCTAAACAGTGACCCTCAGATTCCTCATAATCTCCTGTGTGAGGACTGTGTGGTGGCCAAGGAGCCTCACACCGTGTGTGCTCTACAGGCAGGGATGGCCTCCTAGCTGGGCTTGTACCTCTGAAAGTGAGCTGGCTTTTTGTGAGCTTTCTCCGAGGCAGGGGTAGATCTCTGTACTCATAGGACATCGTTAGTAGTTAAGAAAACCCAGCATCGTGTGTGGTTTAATGATGCTAACTTAAAGAAATAAAAAGGAATGTGCTTTGAGAGAACTCTTAACTCTTGTGTTGATTAGTGTTCACAGTGGCCTCCATTCCACTTGGTTTGCCACCCAGACAGTGTCATGTGTAAATACACTCATAGGCTCTTCCATACCTGCTCTTGCAGTTCCATAGTTTCCTACACATTCCCCCTCCCTTAGAATTAGCCTCATTGCATAGTACGAAATTAAATTTCAGTTAAACTGCATTTCTGTAGATACAAACAGTTATGTTCAGATGTGTGAGTTGAAAGGGAGGGAAATTTGTGTTGAAACCTGAAGGTGTGATTAGCAGGCTGAAAAAGTTTAAATCCTGCTGTGCCTGTGAAACACCATCTGCTCTGGCAGCGACTGCCCTGAAGGAATTGGCTCAGGTTGGAAGGAGTAAAGGCACGCTAGCACAGTTTTCCTCTTGGCCAGTCGGATCTGCAAGAAACAGACTTAATTTTGCTCTGGGAAAGATTAGTATTGGTCCAGGTTTTACTGTTTCCATTGAGATTGTCCGTACAAAAGGGCTCTGAGACACAGATGTCAATAAATCGTTAATGATGACATGATTATTCCTAACATGTTGGTATAAGATAGAGCATTATATTTCATATTTTAACTAAAAAGCTTGTCTTGTCCACCCTGCATGTGTCCTCCCTCTGTCCTTGTTTCAGCTAACTGCATTCTTGGGGCAGCAGAGTATCCTTTTGGGGATCACTGGAACATGCTTACAAAGCAAATTTCAAATGAACCTTGCAATTGAGAGAATTTCCATAGATTATTCACACAGATGTTTAGGCATCTTATAGTTTTTCTTTTTTTTTCTTTTTTTTTTTGTTTAAATAGTAAAAAAGCTGTGGACTGTTACTTAGGAACTTTCCAGTGACTGAAGAACTGTAGTAGGTCTGTCTGAAGTTAAAAAGAGTTATTACTGTGATGAAAAGAAAAGCTCTTTGCTGTTATGGCAAAGCACACTTGAAAGTATTTTGATTATAAGTATCTGTTAGCTTATTTTTAGGCAATTGTAGAGAGCATTAATTAGAATTTGTATCAGCATTTCTTGCTATTTTTTATACAGCAAAGCAGAATATTTCCATAGCCTGATACCATTGAAAGTCTAATTTTTCCTTCATTTTGGAGTCTCTGCTTGAACAAGTTTGATTAAGAAAGAAGAGTTTGGAACAGCTTTTGTGTTAATGACGAGTCTCTTTTTGTCATTGCTTTTAATGAATTTATTTTTTGTAACTGGCAGCCTGTTCATTAGATGCCAACGAATTTCCAAAAAGTTTGAAAATAATAAGTTTGCAAGTGATTTTCTATGATGTCAAGATGAAACTAAGAAAATGGGAGTAGATGAGCAGAGGCAGATGCGATGCTCATTGCTTTAAGGCCATTGCTTTAAGTGTCCTCGTTTCAAATCCTCTGAGACAATGACTGTCATATCACAGACATCTGCAGAATGGTCTGATGAAAAAAACAGTACTGTCTTCCATGTGTGATGGATAAGAATTTTTTATGAAGAGTAAAAATCAAAACTAGATAAGAGACCCTAAGCTTCAAACAGTCTTGTTAAAATTGAGTAAAACTCAGTGCTTACATGTAAAATTTGCATAAATTTTATTTATTTGTTTTGGTAACTCATTATTTAGCGTAAAATTTCAGGACAAATTAATTTAGAAACTGATATTACACCTGATGAAATTGATATCTTGTTTAGGAAAGTGTCTTACAGCTTTAGAAAATATTTAAACTGTGTTTTGTGTAATAAAGAGATGCCATTTCAGGTATCTGCACAAGCCAGTACAGTTTCAATAATGGACCTCTAAAGGTATATTTAGTCTCATGTAATTTGTCTTTTATGAGACTAGTTGCTGTTAAAATCTCCTTGCTAAAGATGTGTAAGTCTTCCATGCTTGCCTGAACACTTGTTCTAGTAGGAAGCTCCCTAGAGTCAGCAGAGCACTTAAGCTTTCAAGTGGAAAAGAACATGTGTTTTGCAGTGTTTAAGGATTGAGATTATAGTCCTTACTTGTTTAAAAATTCACAGAGCTTAATGTAATTTATAACTTTAGCAAGTGTTAACAGTCTTGAATACATTCCTAGAGCTATGTTTCTTTCACCTGTGTGGTGATGGATAGATTTGGTGTGCCCTTAGAAGCCACATCTTTATTTTTAATTATCTGGGCCTTGAAAATACAAGAAAAATAATTTTTCAGGAGATTAACATTCAAAAGTGAATTGCTAATTTTCTTGTCTTTTTTTGAAATATCATTTTTCTTTCTTTTTCCCTGTCTTTACCTTTTCTTCATTTACAATAATTTTAACACCACTTTCTACCAGAGTGTTCTTTCTTTGTTATAAGATCAGTGCCATAATTTGGGCCAAAATTACAAGTGTCTGCTTCAGCAGAGATATGAAAATGTTCTGACTCAAAATACTTTACCTTTTTAGAAACATAGCAATCAAGTTATTGTTCAAAAAAAATATAGAACGTTTGGTAACATATAAGTTGTAACACAGAAGAGTTACATTTTTTTGCACTTACAGCACTAAAATGTTTCTAGGATCTGTTACTTGTAACTGTCCGTAATTGAAAAGTTATACACAGTTCAGCTACATTCAAGATGGCGCATACATTTATTTTTTACAGTCATGCAGAGCTTCTCTTTCACCTTGATACTGCATTATATGGTGAAGTTCTTTGTTCATTTTGCTCTTTTAGTTCTGCAGGTTAGATGCGAGGTGCTCCCTGATCTGCTTCATTCTCTGTAAGCGCAACTGCAAATTTGTTTGTGAGATCTGAGCTCTTAAGATGTGGGCTTTGGTGGCTGGGAGCTTATGCTTTGCTGCCCAAAGAGAATCTGCATGTCTTCGGTAGTTTCAAAATTCAAAACAATCCCGTTTGTTTATTTCCTGGATGGAGGGGACAGAGGTTTCCTAGGTTGGTTTGGGGTTTGGTGTTTTTGGGTGGGTTTTTTTAAAGAATACTAAACCTTTAGACATCTTGTTTATGTTTTGCCTTGCTCTCTTCTATTGTAAGCAAGTGAGGAGGGAGAAATAGGAGTAGTATTGACTCAAGGGCTGCAGTTGTAGCAAGAGGAGCTGGCTGACTAATGATAATATGGAATGAGCTGTGCCTCAAAAAAGAAATACTGGACATCTTCCTCCCTTCACTTCACCATTAAAAATGAAGGGAAAGATTCAGAGGATTTTTATTTGTATTTGTCATTGTACCTTCCTGCAATGTTTGAGAGCTGCAGGAAAGCTTTGCCTGATCTTTATAATACTGATGTTGAGTGTAATTGAGGCATTTCATTCTGATTACAGCTCGGGTTGTAACAGGATCCTTAGGAGCGGAGGAGTATTTTCTGTCCTGATACCTTGAGCTTTATTTACCTCCATAAGGCAAGCACATTTAACTGGACTTCTGCAGAACTTTTTTTTCTTGTTAAGGAAGTGTTGAACTTTATTTCCAGTATCTGAGTAATACTCTTGTTCAGCATACCTGTTAGATTCCCAACTGTGTCCCAGGTCTGTCTTGTTCTTCCCATGAGCTCTGATTCACTCTCTGAGATGTTCTGCAGTGGTACCCCTGCAGATTTCAGTAAGAGGGATAAACCAAGAAAAGCCAGAGCTAAAAAGAACAGCAAGTTCCCTGCCTCTCTCTTGCCATGAGCATCTTTTGGGATGTCACCTAGCTTGTTGGCCAGAGATGTATTTTTCTTCTTGTGTCCCAGAGTGTAGCAGGACACAGAGCTGGAGAAAACTGTATTGTGATGGTGGATTCCATAATCAGTGGATTATTATAAGGCAGACAACAATTCTCAGTATTGTAAAAGTAGTAAGTGAGTAGTATTTGGATAGATTTCCAAGCCTTGTAGAGGCTTTTGTTCATATTTATATATAAATATCTTTTGGTGCCCTCAGACAGAACCTCTATGTGGATGTTCTTCCACTTGGTTCTAATCCAGTCACCTAAAAACTCATTTTATCAAAGATATCCTCGGCAACCATTTTATGTTTTAGTTTTGGAGAACTTCTCTGAACCTTGGATCCCATAAGCTAAAGCCATCATGTGGCTCATGACTTTTCTCAGGGCTCCCTAATCCACTGCTGAAGAGATTTAGGGTGGGAATCTTTTGTATCTTGCTAGCCTGTGCTGATTTGCTTCTCTCCCCTACAGGGATATTAGGGTTCCTCAACATGCCTTGTGCCATCCCAGGTTTTTTGCCTGTCGTTGCCTCCTCATCCCTGAAACTTCTTGATCGCATTCTGGAATTTCCATAATCACATACCAGACTACTTCCTTTATTTTTTTCCTGAGCTGACTTTCCATTCAGTTGGGGAAAATTGTCTATGGGTAGAGAAAAGATTTATTTCTATTTTTCTTCTGCCTTCCTACAAACTATGTGGGTACTGTAACACAGAGGAATAATGTAAGAGGAATGCAGGTAACTGGAAAGAAGCTAAGAAATGACACAGAGAAAAATCTATATTAATAGAGTAGAAAAGCCTGCTGATGGGAACATCTGTATTTTGAGAAAAACACCACTGAGATGCTAGCAAATAGTTAATTGCTGACTAAGCCAGAGCATTGATGATGTTGTGTTAACTTTTTGGTTTCTTGTTTTCTACAGAAGTACAGGTGACAATGCATACCTGCCTACTGTTCTCGGGTGTTTTATTTCAGGCTGCTCCTTTCTCTGTACCCCTGGGCTTGTTAGCCTGAAACTTGGTACTTTATATTTTGGAGTATCGCTACATTATGGTACTGGATTTGAGCAGGAAGGCTTCCCAAGAAGCTGGAGAAGCAGGGTGTGTTAGAAAGAATGAGAGTGCCAGTTAGTGGAAAATCAGGATGTTTTCGATCTCCTTGCAGAGCAGTTCTGGCGTGATGCGGACTGGGCCCTGAGTGAGTAAGCTTTGTGGAAAGGAATTCTGAAAAGTCCCTGCCGTTGCCTCCTGCCTGCACCTTCACGTTTTCGATACCCAGTTCTCTTTGGTGGTCAGGAAGCTGCTGTGACAGGTTGTTCTGGCTGGCCGTCGTCTATTTCAGAGTGCTTGAGGGGGATTTCCCATTTGAAAGTGCACTGAGGGGATCAGTCTGTGAAGGTGGGAGGTTTTTTCACCAGTAAATTTCTTGTGCAATTTCCTTGGTGAAGAATTGCCCACAATTTTTAACAACAACAACAACGAATTACTCTAATCTCATCTTTTTTCTTTCTTTGTGGCCCACAACTATTCCCATAGTACAAAAAAACAGTCGTGTTTTACACCGGATAAGCACTGATGTCAGCACAGAAAAGCTCTGTGCTGAAAATAGTTTGTTTCATGTTTATTCATGTCCTGAAATGACCAAATTCAAATTCACATTTAAGAAGTAAACTGTAAAATAATCTATTTTTCGTGTGTTCAATATATTGTCAGAAAGGCCAGCATTTGCTCTTTTTTAAAACTTTTTTTCTCTAGAATCTGCAGTTTCCCTGCTCACTGATGAGATCCATGCTCTCTACATTTTTTTAGATCAAAATCTGGTTTTTCTTTTAATTCCTTGGTGTATACACTGTTTTCTGATACATTTTTAAAATATGTTTGCTATTTATAAATGAGTCTACAACTACTTATAAATGAGTCTGCGTCCATTTGCTTTGAATGAGAAGCAGTTTGATAGATGGTATTTGTATCTAATTTACTTTAAGTATAGTATAAAATCAGGAAAATTCTGTAGCTATAAGGCTAAGGTCAGAAATACATTTAACTCATTTTTTTATGTAAAGTCCACAGGCGACTGATTTTTTTTAAATTGAATCTGTGGCCGAAACTTTCAGTAGTGCGAATACAAATTAAAAGATACATATTCTAAAAAAAAAAAAAAAAATTAATTTAAAAATTGTCTTCTTTCTCGTCCTTTCCTTCTCAATTAAAAATAGACAAGGCAGCGTAGACGGCTGCTGCCAAGGTGTGAGAAAATGCGAACGCCTGCGCAAAGCCTGGCTGTAAAAAGTTAGTTTGAGCTAAGCTGGGCTGACTGGAAAGATGTAACTCAAGGGTTAAGCCGACCGTTTCGCTGGCTGCTGAGTGAAACAGGATGCAGTGACTACATTGTCAGACTGCTGGTGTGAGTGCAAACAGATGAGGAAATGCTGGATCAGGCACTTCAGCAACTTGGGCTGTTACCTAGGAAACCGCTTGCGTCATACTTGCCAGCAATTAGCTTACAGTTCTTTTATTTTTGATAGTGTTGCAAGCTGAACTCGCCAGTTACAAAGGGAGAGACTGGCTCCATCTCAAGCCCTTTGCTTGTGACTGCGGCCGCGGCGCTCCAGAGAATTTGCGAAGTGCTGCTTGGGATAATTTTTCAATTTATTTAAACTTTCCACGGTGCTAATGTGAAGAACGTTGTAGCTGTGCTTGGTTCTCAAAAACGTACAATCGCATTTTTGTGATCTGTATGAAAATGACCTTCCCCAGTTGCCAAAATTAAGTGCTCTGCAAGTTTCACCAGCAGTTTGGATATCACCACCTTTTCCAGCAATTAATCTGAAGTATTTTTGTGTGTTAAATATGAAAACATAGTTTTCAAAATTATTGTTACCTGAGGCTTAACCTTTAAAGCAAGGGATTTTTTTCTAAATCCTTTTTTTCTGTGTTGATTAAAATTCAGTTACTTCCAGTGGTTACCTAGCCACTAATATAAACCAGTTAGTGTTGAAAGCAGTGTGTGTTTTATCTCAGAAAATCATCATATCTTCTGTATTTCACTTAAAAACTGTAAACAAATTTACACTAACTGGCTTAATGTTGATGTATGCTGTTAGTATGGGTATTACCTCATGGCTAGCTATGGCTGGGTTTTCTTTAGGGGAGAATCACACTGTGACCAACAGGTTAAACCAGAAATGTTTGTGTTTTTATTTTTCCATGGATTTGTTACATAGGCAAACACATGAATAAACTTAGATTTTAACAAATTAGAATTACAGTACATAGCTGAAGGCCGGACTTGTTAAAATGTCAAGGTTAATACAGAATACCCATGTTCCTCGGTTTGTGTGAAGCTCAAAAAGTCAATGTAATTTAAATATTTGAATACTAGGATTTTCAAATTATTTTAGAAGAATTTAATCCTTATTAAAAGCATAAAGGAAAAATGACAACCAAACAAATTGCTGAACCTCCCCAATTTCCAACCCTACTTTCCCCTCCCCTTCACCCCCCAACCCTTGAATACAAGGCTTAGAAAGATTGAGTATCTTCATCTCTGCACACTTACGATAAATTGGCTTGGCTGTAGGAGGCTGGCAGCCCATATTCTTAGGGTATTTTTTGGACTGTCGGCCAGTGTCATTTATGGTTAGCTGGTCACTGGGGTTGCATTCCAAATGGTGATCGCTGTCTGTGTGGCCTGGGATCTTTGCACAGGTTTGTCTTCAATTGTATTTTACTTAAATACAATAAAAAAGAAAAATTGTGTGGAGGTGGCTAAAACATCGGGGGTTTACCGGGCATTAAAAAGGAAGAGCACCAGGTTTTGCTGGTACTTCGGAGTAGTTTGGCTGCCTTGCCCAGCCTCACTAAGACGTTGCCTGTGGCCTCTGCCTGGTAAGGGCTGTATTTGGTGTGTGTTTGTATTGGCTCAGCTGCAAGATGTGACGTTTTACTGTTGAAGTCAATGGGTATTGCGACTTAAATCTGTGTGATCAATAAACAGCCAGTGTAGATGTTAACAAAGCAAGATGTGGAAATCACACTTCTCAATTTTGTCCTTCATTTTCTTTGCCCCTTCAGTCCTGGACAATAAAATGGAGGCTATGGTGTCATCAGGTCACTGTTGGGTTCCATTATCTCCTGTAATTCTGCCAATTTTTTAGGGCAATTCCTTCAAGTTATGCAGGAATTATACATCAGGCATATTGAATATTCTGTTTTATCCTTGTTTAGTATTTTAGCCCTGTAAGCCTTGTCTGTTTTCCTTCAATGAAGGAAAGGGGAGTTACGTGATCGCATACTTATATCTCTGAATAACTTTTAATGTTATTTAATTATCTGAATTTGATCTTCATTCTGGCACTTTTTAGCTATTTTCAAAGTGCCTTTATGAGCTGACAATACTCAGTTGTTGTTTTCTGGATTCTCAGCCAGACTGTTTGCATGTTTCAAAAGATAAGTCTGTAATAACAGATGGAACTGGATGCTACTTGGCTATTTCATCTTTCAGGCATTACAGTAAGGGACTTTGCATGTTTTTCAGCAAAATCAGTGATGTTTTGTCCAGTTCCTGGGGAAACATTTGGTTTATATGTGTCAGTGTCATGACGAGTCAACTTGTCTCACGCTGTTTGTTCTGTAACAGAACCAGTCAAGTAGGTGGGTGCTGTGAAAGAAAAGGGATTAAGGTCTCTTCCATCTCCTTCTGATTGTGATTTTTACAAATCAGCAAAATGTTTTTGCAACCTTATGAACTATTTTGTAGAAAATTCCACTGAAAACATGAAGAAAGTGACTGAGAATCTATTTTTTTTTTTTTAATGTGTATAGCTAAAATGGCCAGCAGTCAGATCACCTTGCATGGAAAGTTTTGTGCATCAGGAATGTTTCCATGCTTTTCTGAGTGGCCCAAAGGGCTGTTTTCATTGTTTTGTGTCCTCATCATATTCCTAAATGATCATTAGAATCCCCAAAATGGCAGCCTTCTAAAAATTATTATTACTATTATTCCCATTGTCTAATTTGAATGACTTTTTTCCAGGTCTTTTTACTTTTAAACTGTCTTTGCCAGGAATGGTTTTTGATTTCCATGTGATCATTAGAATCATCAGAGGAAATTATGTAGGCTTATTTCTGTTCACCAGCCCCTTTCTTCTGATATTAAGATCTTCCTCTATCTTATGAATAGGAAGTTTCTCTACATCTCCACCCTAGAACATCACAGCTCCGGCCTGTGGTAAGCCTGTCATTGGGCTTCTTTGTTTGTTTTGGATTTTCAGAGGGTAAAAGCTAGGGGGAACAACAGAGAGGCATGCCATAGCCATCTCTAAATTTTCCTGGCATGTCACAAGTTTTCCTTTACTCTTTTTTGATTTTCACAGTTTATTTATTTGCTGTGTCCAAGTAACTAACTTGTTCTCAGTTTCTTCAGTCTTAAGCTTTCTCTCGATCTGTTTGGTGCCCACACAGAATCTGAGTCCTTAACTAATCAATAGAATGTAACAGTTTGCTAAAAATCCTGTGGAACAGAGCGCTCCTTTCTCCTTCTCATTGCTCTAGATTACAGTTGCAGATGATTTTTCTCAGTCTTCATATCCCACCACAGTTTCCTTCTGGGTTAGTAACTTTATAAGCATTTCTGACTTAAAATGTTATCCTCTGTATATTGTTCCTATTTAGAGGAAATGTTTTTGTTTAGATGCTGGAGGCCAAGACTTCAATGACTTTTAAAATCAAGTAATTTAGTGCTATCAGGAGCTTTTCTATCCCTCCTTCCTTTTTTCCCCCACCCTCCTATATTTATTTAATTTTTAAAAAATTGGAATGATGACCTCTTGTATTTGTCTGTGNNCCAGTCTTCCTCACTGTTCCTTCACATATTGGTGGGATTTTTCTTTAGGGCTTTTTTTTACCTCTTTTTTTGCTCATAAAACCAGTAGCAGAACCAAGTAAAATGTGTGGTGCAACAGTAGGTTTTGTTGGCTGGGAGGTACAATTGCAGTGCAAGTCTAGATTAAAATTCTTAGTTCTGAGGTCAGAGCATAACTTTTTGATGCTAAGAGCCATGTCCAATTTAGACTAGTTTTTATGTAGTCACAAAAAGTGAATTTTTTTTATTTTGACCTTTGGACATAGGGTTTCTAATCTGAATGCCTCTACTCAAATATTCCAATTCCCTGAATGCTTTATGGCACTAACACTGAGAGGAGTGGTCCCTCCCAGCCCTGTCTGCTCATTCCTGCCCTGGCACCATCCCCCATTGTGCTGACACAAGCATTCATGAGACTACACAGTGAACTAAATTGGGGAACTAATCCATGTTAAAAGTAATCAGTTCTTTTTTGTAGCTCCTTGCCACGTGTCTGCGTAAAGGCTTCTGCTGCAAAAGGGAGGGAGTCACCCAGGGATGGGAATGAGCAGCAGAGGGAGGGGAGGGCTGCAGCTTTATTGTGGCTGTGCCAAGTTGTGCTGATTTAAGAGAACTAATGGCACTGCCGTGTAAAGAATGGATGCGTTTAGAACTTCCCAATAAATCAGTCAAAAGAGCATCCCCTCTTCTCTCCCCAAAAGCTTCTATATCCTTTTCCATGTCTTGACTGAACCGTATATTCTGCATTGTCTCTTTGAAGTAAAGGAACAAAATGCTTCAGCATTGGATGGCTGAAGTATGGCAAACAGGTAGTTAAAATTAAGCAGTTGCAGGCAGATATGGTACCATGCTTGCAACATATAATGTTTTACACTAGGTTTTCACAAAGACTTTGAATGGAAAGGTGCAGTTTTAGATATTTAAGTGAAAGTTGTACATAAATGGAACAGAGAGTTTGTTTGAAGCACAATTTAAGATCTTGTGGTCACAAACAGAATCCTACTGCATTCATACATCGGAACAGGATGAACTGGTAAAGGGCACATGTGAATTAGGCTCTTCCAAATATCAGAGTATCTGGCACTCTCTTAAAAAAGTGCTTTAATACTGTTCTGTTTATGTGAAAATTCTTCATAATTCTTGGAGCGAAATAAAATGAAAACTTTATAAAACTGTGACAACACTTCTGTGAGTCACCTTCTGAGTCTTGGACTCTCATCAACTCATCATGCTTCCATCTACAGGACTAAATGTGTAATATGGTAGTGAAGAAATGTTATTACCTGGGAATGCAGAAGTGGAAATCCTCTCATACTGAGGCAGCAAGTATCTGTCCCTCTGAAGCTTCTATGTGATGATTTTTCTGACTTTTGGGGGTACCTGAAGTTCCAGATAAGTAAGTTGCTACAGTCAGGAAGCTTCTGTCCAGCTCTTTGTAGTAATCCTTCTCAGCTCTTAATTTTCACGTTGTCAAAAATTCACATATGTGACTGCAAGAAGTAGGAAAATACGATGAAAATGTCAGTTTCTCATTAATATTTCAAGCCCAGGCTGAACTACATGGGACAAATAGGTCCTACCACTTTGCTCCTGCCAGTTCCTTTGTTCCATCCAAAGTTTGCAATTTTCTCTAATGTGGAACTGGGCAATCCAATCATGTATCGCTCACTGCTTTTGTAATAACTCCTAGTCTGTGGTATGTTCATTTTGTAGAGTTATGTGCTTATCTATTCTGTCTGTCACCCCTTCAGTAGAATCACCAGTGTAAGAGGCATTAAGTCACCAAGATAATTTTTTGCAGAAGGGATTGGAGGTGGAGATAGAAGCAGGAGCACCATGTGTCTCGTTTCAGCTTTTGAACAAATTCAGCTTCTGAGGAATAGACACAAATGACTTTAGGTATCTGTTTATTTTGTGAACTTTTTGTGTTTTCTTCTACTGTCTTCTCAAGGTTTGTGATCAAAGAGAAAATCGTGTGAAAGCATCTGTGGCCCTGCTGTTTGGAGTTGTTAGCTCTATTCCTTTATGAAATCTGAAATATTGAATCTTGCATTGTGCAACTAATGATGCGTTCCTAACACAAGAACCGTTACTTATCACCTAATCATTATTATTATTATATTTAAAAATAATGTTCAGGAAGATAAGGAGGAAATTTGCTCTTGATTAAATTTATATTTTTTAAACCAAAACATTAACAAAAATGTTGATTACATAGATGAGAAGACTAAGATCAAACTCAAACGTGGGAGAACTGAGAGGGAAGTGAGAAATAAACTGGAGAGAAAGCTTTAATCACATCAAGAGGAAACTTCAGAAGCCTGAAGTTTGTAAGTAAAGCCTAATGCCAAGCTGAATTCGCTTGATCATTTTTGATCTTCCATATCAATTATTCCTAGCCAGAAGATGGAGTTAGAACACTTTTATCTTATAATGTCAAATAAGCAATTTTTAGGGCTTTATGTATTTGGTAGTGATTGTACATGTTCATGTGTTCCAGACAATGTGGTGTGAAGTATGAAGGATGTGCAGGGTCCTTTGCCACTGGAATTCCCAGAATATCATAGAATCATGGAATGGCTGGGTTGGAAGATCAGCTCATTCTATCCCCGCCCTGCCATGAGCAGGGACACCTTCCACTAGACCAGGGTGCTCAGAGCCCAATCCAGCCTGGCCCTGAACACTTCCAGGGATGTGTTCTGTAAGGTCTTTAGGAAGTACGGCTTGTTGGCAGAAATATACTGAGGAGCTGAAATAGAACAAAGACTGTTCAACTGAAAACATGATTAGAGATATTTAGTAAGAAATAGTTGAGGAGAATTATTCATTGACCAAGGCAATTTGGCAAGCACTTTGAAGAGTGTGGCTCTTAGCAGTCATTCATTATAATGACCGTAAAGAGGTATAAATGACCCTGTAATATCCCAAGGAAAGAGGCACAGTGACTCCTCTTTGTGGTGTCCCTAAACCAGCTGTAGGTAATGCTGCCACTGGTACAGTATACTGTGAAATCTGCTCAGGAAATGGGGTGAGAATGGATGGATATTTTGTGCTGAATTCCATTTTACCATTAATCTTTTTGAGAAATTAAATATTTGGAAAAGTAGCCCACAAGACTTTAAATATTTTGCCAAAACTCCTTGTCATGGCTGACAAACTGTCAAAAGTTGAATGCTCTGTGAATTTAGCCAAAGTTTCCTGTAAATGGTCAGTGCCATCAGGGATATAACCCTAGGCCAGACCAGGCAATTCTAATCTGATTTCCCTGCTTTATTTTTTAAACCTCACTGTCTGGGGACATCCTGTCAAAAATCTATCTTTTTTATATATTACAGGCTTGGTTCCCAATGCAAATGCCCTGTGTGCAGATTTTAATTAATAAATTAGCTTGGCTACAGCCCTGTGTGAGTCGAGGAAAAGTAAAGGTCACCCTTTTATCTATTGGTCAGAAACAAGCATCAAACAGAAATTATTTCAGAATCACTTAAGTGTTTGCTTTGGTATTCTAGTATTAATATATAGCTTTTGGTATTAATATATAGCTTGATTCACAATAAGGTTGCAGATTTTTGTTGCTTTGTTAAAATGTTTAAAAAAGCTATCACAGATTTGTATTTTTTAGGTTTCGTTAGGTAAAAGAGAGTTTTAGTCTCTCTTCTCTTGGAACACTTGTAAAGGATTCTTATTTGGACAAAACGCTTAAAGACAGTACTTTTAGGAGATAATATTTTGTCAGAAAATTTCAACTAAGTACTCAAAATGTTTCAAATTTTCAATATGAAAATTAGGGCAACTGAGGTGATAATTAATACCATTCATTCCAGAGCTTCTTGTAAGTGCTTTGTGTAGCTTTATTGGTTTTGACTGAAGAATTGCTGCATTCTGCTGTGCTTGTTACTTGGTAATGATTTTAGAACATTTACTTTGAAACTTAAATTAAAAAAAAAATCCTTATGCCCCAAAATTCTAAAATTTTATAAAAAGAAAGAAGATAATTATGATGTCCAACATTCACAGAAGATACCTGCTTTCCCCACCCCATTTTCAGATCTGGTTATTTAATAGCTGAACCATTTTGATGTCTAAATATTGTAAAGTGCCCTGCATTTTCACACTGAAGTCTCGTAACTTCAAGTCAGCTACAGAACTTTTTATGTTAGTAAAATTGCCAGTGTCAAAAATATAATCAAAAATAATTGAAATTAAATAATAGCTTTTGCACTTTGACGTTTAAACCATGCTGCTTAGTATTCTGACTCGTTTGATAACTGACGTGAACTGTACAGAATGTCTTTGTTTAAGCAGTTGTAATAATTTTTAATAACCATTCATACACACTGAGAAACTGCATTTTCTAGTTTGCAAAGTAGTAGCTCATTTTCTGTGGCCTGAGGCAGTTAATTAAAACTGTTTCAGTGCGAAAGTGGGAGTCAACATTGTTTAAACGTAGTAATGTGACTCAGTCTTATGGTGCTAGTAAGTTTGAAGTTCTACATCAGTGCTTTCAAGCACCAATATAGATTTTTTTTGTTCACTGAAGAGAAATTAATTGAGCTGTTTGATTCAGCATTTCTTTTATAAGTAGCTTTTTCTAGTCTTAACCAACTAACTTTTGTGAACTCTCAAGCTGAGTTTCCTCTGAACATCTTTCATAATTGAAGCTTTAGTCCTGAACTCGCACTGATTCTTGAAATTATAGCCCTTTCAAGAAGTTAAAGCATAAATATATCCCTGAAGTTTATGGTACAAGACAAAAAGTCTTGAAGAAATAATTTCCTGTTTCCTGTTTTATTTTCCTGTTAAATTCTAATGAAAGACATTGTCCTGTCGGGTCACAACAACCCCCTGCAGCACTACAGGCTGGGGGAAGAGTGGCTGGAAAAGTGTCTGTTGGAAAAGGACCTGGAACTGCTGATTGACAGATGCTGAACATGAGCCAGCCGTGCCCAGGTGGCCAAGAAGGCCAATGGCATCCTGGCCTGGATCAGCAAGAGTGTGGCCAGCAGGAGCAGGGCAAGGATTGTCCCCCTGCACTCAGCACTGGTGAGGCCACACCTCAAATGCTGTGTCCAGTTCTGGGCCTCTCTATTCAGGAAGGACATTGAGGGGCTGGAGTGTGTCCAGAGAACAGAGCTTGGGAAGGGTCTGGAGCACCAGTCCTGTGAGGAGCAGCTGAGGAGGCTGGGGGTGTTTAGCCTGAAGAAAAGGAGACTCAGGGGAGACCTTATCACTGTCTGCAACTGCCTGAAAGGAGGTGGTAGCCAAGTTGGGGTCCATCTCTTCTCCCAGGCAGACAGCAAAAGGATGAGAGGAGATGGCCTCAAGTTGCCCCAGGAGAGATTTAGCTCAGATATTAGGAAAAATATTTTTGTGGAGATGGTTATAAAGCACTGGAACAGGTTGCCCAGGGAAGCAGTGTAGTCATCCATCCCTGGAAGTGTTCAAAAAACATGTGGTTAAGGTACCAGAGGACGTGGTTTAATGGTGAACGTGGTGGTAGTGCTAAACCTAGTTGGCCTTGATGATCTTAAAGTTCTTTCCCAACCTTAAAAATTCCATGATTCTATAACTGTATCTGGACTTGGTAAAGAATTTTTGTTCTCTTACCACAGATGTCTGTTTTCCAGGTTGTCTCTGAAGTGGCTGTTCTGAAGTGACCTTCTTTTTGGATGTACTTCTCTAGGGTAATTTAGTTGGGATATAACCTTCTACTGAATTATGACCTCAATGTAAATGCAGACAAATTTATATATGTACATGCAGTGTATGTGTACACACATTGTAGTTTACTTCAAATTCCTTTCTGTCATGCAATCATTCATAAAATCATAGAATGGTTTGGGTTGGAAGGGATCTTAATGTTCTAGTTCCATCCCCCTGCCATGGGCAGGGACACCTTCCACTAGACCAGGTTGTTCAGGACCCCATCCAGTGTGGCCTTGAACACTTCCAGCTTCTCTGGGCAACCTGTTCCAGTGCCTCACCACCCTACAGTAAAGAATTTCTTCCAAATATCTAATCTAAACCCGCTCTCTCTCAGTTTGAAGCCATTTTCCCCTCTCCTGTCACTGCAGTTCCTGATGGAGTCCGACCCTGGCTTTCCCGTAGGCCTCTTTCAGATCCTGGAGGGCTGCTGTGAGGTCTCCATGCAGCCTTCTCTTCTCCAGGCTGAACAGCCTCAACTTTGTTAGCTTGAAGTATTCATCCTTAGTATCTTGGAAATCATTGCTTATTTCAGTGAAATTTGACAGAGGATAAACATCCAACTCCAAGTTGCCAGGTAATCCAGTCATAAGACAAAACTTCCAAGGATTTCATCATTTGAGCTCCTCACAGAGGTACTTACCCCTTTTACTGAAAAAGTGTGTTTATTGTCCCAATACTCCTTGTTGAGATGTTTTTTCAAATTTTGGGAAGATGATTTTCTATGTAGTGAAACATGACAGTGTATTTCCTGTGATGTCATAGGACTTAATTTATTGCTCTTCAGTCTTTACCAGTTATGGAAATGAGCTGTCTAGCAATGACAGCTCCAAGATAAATGAAATGCTGACTTATTTATTGGCTAATTTTTTTATGCTCTGTGCCTTTCTTGCAGAGACTACAACTTCTTTTTCAGTGTAGTAGGCTACTAGATAGAAATGGCAATGGCCATTTTTTGGAGGAGGAGCTCAAACAAGTTCTGACCTGGCATGAGGCCTGATTCACTACTGCTGCTGGGATGTGAAAGAAAGTTGTCTCACTGGTATTTTATTTTGTGTTGTATCTATTCAGAAAGAAAAGGATAGGTCACAGTCTGTTCTTGTGGAGCCCTGAGTAGTAAAATGGACGGCAAATAAAATGATGAAGCAAAGAAGCTTGCTTTTCAAGCAAAAGATGAGTTTTCATAGCATTTCTTTTCACCAAATGACCAGAAAGCATGAAGATTTATTAACGTTTATTACCACTCATTTTTCTCAGTCTTTTCTGATACTCAGAGTTATTTTTCCACACTCTAAGAAATGGAACTTATGTGTTTGTGAAGAATGTTTCTCATTGTATCTCCAAATTCATGTTTTGTTTGCAGATAAGATGGTTTTTATGTTTACAGTTTATTACATTGCTCATATGCTTGTGTCATCTGTTTAGGCAGTGAGGTGATGTTTTTGTTTGTCTTAAAATTAACTAGCTCACATTTACAAAGGAGAGGGTGAAGAAGGGAAAAGACACTTAAAACTTGGCCATTTCCAAGACCAGTTATTAGAACAACAAAATTAATCTCCCAGTAAGTCCTACCTCTTTGTGGGTCACAAAGCTGGCATTGTAGGAGCATAATTCTAACTACAATTCTGTGTAGTGTGTGCTTAGTGCATAGGCTGCATTTTTTGGTAACAACTGGACATTTGTTTCTGGCTCTTTCCTTCCTATCCCAGGTCATATTTAAAAGATTATCCAGGTGGCTTCTGAAAGTCTCTGTTTGGGAGGTTTACCAGCAGTGGGACTTGGGAGAACAGAGTCTTCTGCTGCTGCTGTCCATGGAAGCACGGCTGAACTGTGTTCTAGCCCCCGAAAATTCTCAAAGTGCAGCCGTTTGAACAGCAAGTTGTTCCCTTCAGCACCTTGATTGGTTCCAGATACAGTAGCAGAAAAGCGATGCTTTGTTTTCCAAGGGTAGTAGAAGACTGGCAACTCAGTTTTCAGCTGTCATGATGAGAGGTACGATGGGAGGTAAATTCAGAATTCTGGAAAAGTTGATTTAGAGCCCAGGTACAGGCATATAAATCAGAAAGCAAGCTGAGGCAATTTCTGAACTCTAGCCGAATCAATGAGTAAGGCATTGCTGAGTTTAGCAGAGCCATTTTTTTCTTCAGATCTCTCTGCTTCACTTCCAGATAAACTTCTTAGACCTTTGGATGGTGAAATGCTTCAGTTTGGGATCATATAGCTATTCTGGGCCCAAATTACCTCTCGGCTTTATCCAGAGACAATATTCTTTAGGGGTGCACTGGAATCACAGAGCTTTCTCCCGCTCCTGATAGAAGACCAAAAAATACTGAGATGAATAAAATCTGTCATTATCTGCTTCAGATCAAGTTGGTTTTACTTGCTCCTTTTGCTTGTTTTGGTTTTAGAGAATTGGTAAAACTGTTTGCATGTCAGGAAGTAAGTATTTAAAAAGAGAAGTTTACCCCTGTTTACTGCCTTTTCTATTGTTTTTCCACTTTGCATATGGATGGTGGGGGTTTTTTTGGTGGAGTGAAGGGGGAATGTTCCTGATTTTGATCTCCTCCATTTGATATAACATATATTCCAGTTAGTCTTCCTAAATTTATGGTAATGCTTATATTAGGCAGACTATGTTCTCTTTCCATGCAGTTTTTTGGGTTGTTTTTTTTTTTGATTGGAGATGTGTGCAGCAAAAAACTGTGATAAATGCACACACAACCTCTCAGGTCTGAGTAAATAATTACAGTCCAGGGGTTGAGAGGCACTGTTGAATGTGGGGTTTCATATTGGATAGCTGTAAAAAGAATGTGAAAATAATCATTCTGGGTTTTGTAATATTGACTCGAATTATTCCGTGTTTTTCTCTGCTGTGTCCTTTTTTTGGCCACTCGAGTTTTAGCTTCTTCCTTCATGTTTTCTCAGAGCCAGCAGGAGGAATGTGAGCACACAGGATACAGGCTCCCTCTATTATGATGTCTAACATTACAGTGCATTCCTATTAGGCCCAGCTCTGATGAGAAAACTGCTTCATTTCCATAGACTGAAGCTGGGGAGTGCTAATAGAGGTATAATACATGTATCTAGCACTTTAAATGCCATTTTTTAAACACATACAGATTATGCAAATTTTTTTAGGTGGTTAGAAACTTTATAGAATGCAAGGTATCAGGCTACTCAGAATTTGGGCTTTATTTGTATACTACACTGGACTAATAAATAAGCCTGTTTGTACAGTTTTCACACACATCTTTTTAAATTAAAATTCTGTAATTGTAAATGCAGGTTATTTGAGAAGTTGTCTCAAACAGCTTTGCATCTGTGCAGTTTTATGTTGTTTATCTTTCAGGGTCTTCTAAATAATTTTTTTACTGAGTTTTTTAAAATACAGCACTTCTGAGTTCGTTAAATACTAGACTTCCTAAATAGTTGACTACTTAGAAAACAGTGATGGTATTGGTGCAGGTTGTTCTGTGAGATCTATTGTTTTCTTGCTGTGGGAACAACAGGGCTTTGTCCCTGTAAACAGTTACCCAATAAAGTTGTTACTGGATTTGAATTTTCATTTACAGATTATACAGAAGTGAAAGAAGCTCAAAGCTTACATTCCAAACTGACGAAACTGACAACTACTTTTTAAATTTTTTTCTGGGCAGAGTGAAAATTGTACCATTGAAAATATTAAAAAAAGATCTATTGCTCTAGGTATTCACCAAAAAATATTTGAGCAGACAAAAATTCTTTGAAAGCCCTGTGAATCTTTCAAGAAGCTCTTTTGTAGCTTACATTTGTAAATTTGTATCTCTTTTCCTGAAGCTCTGGTGAGCCCTGCATACTTCATTTTTTTTCAATTGTAAACATAGTTTCGGTACTACCACTTTTGCACCAAACGCGGTTCCTAAGCGACTGCTGACGTCAGTTGGTGCAGCACAAGAAGGTTTGTGTGTTTATCTGCTGTGGGCAGACTCTTAGAAAAGACGAAAGTATGTAACTAGATTAGACCGAAGAGATTACTGCTTTAAATAAGCATATGTACTGTTTGCAATGCCTTACTTATTTTTTTTTGTTTTGTTTTTAATGTATTTTATTTTGATTAGCAGTTGTATCTTCTGTTGCATATGCCACAGTATTTCGTTTGCAGGAGATGATAAGGAGGGGTATATATTCTCTTTGCTGGTGCTTTAAAGGGGCAGCTCCTTTACTTCTTTTCTGCAGCACAGTTAGAATGAGAATTTAAAAGGAGTGTGTGTCATAGCATGAAGATTTCACATGCCTGGTCTCAAGGTTAGAAATAGAACTGTTAGAAATGAAAGCAGGCTTACAATTTCCAGTTTAAGTGAAACATATTTACTTAGAGATTTTTGGCCAGAGTCTATACGTTTGGAAAAACTGGAATGATACTCTTGGAATATTTTACTGCATGCCTTTGTGTCAAATAGAGTTGGAGTGGAGCTGGCTAAAATACCTTTGCGAATTTTTTTTTTGTACGTGAATATACTTGCAGCACACCCACAACGAATAGAAATTACCTGTAGCAAAAACTCTTTGTATGAAAATCTTTCTATAAAAGTAGTGGGACTGCAGTCATGGTAGGCCAAAAAGTGAAGCTTTTGTAGTAGTAGTACTGAATGGCATAATAAGGCAGCAAGAAAAACAACAAGCATAGAATCTCCTCTTGAAGTTGAAGAATAGAAGCAGCAGCTTTCAAAACTAAATAAAAGCTAAGAGCAAGTGCTCCAAATAAACTTAAATGAGATTAAAAGAAAAAAAAAGTTCCTGTGGGACATAGGAGGATATTAGGAAGCACAAAGGTGAAAAGGTCAGGCTAAATAAGGTCCAGTTTGAACGTGGCTGTGGTGATGGTCTTCCCAATCTTGAAGGCCCCATCCATCTTTTTTACGTATCCTGTACTATTATATTGTGCTAGCCACTCTTGCCTTGAGGACCTCCATGGCTGGAAACTGCACAGCTTCTCTGGGCATTCTCCTTCACCTTGTCTCCCTGCTAGTGTGTCCTCATAGAGACATTTTTTCCTTGCCTCTAGTCTGAACTCCTTGTTTTCAGCATTGCCTCTCATCTTCCCGCTCTGCACCACCGAGTACAGCCTGGCGTTGTTGTTGTGATGGCCTCTTGTCAGACACTGTCAGGCTGCTGTTAAGTCCCCAAAAGCAAAAATCCATTGCTTCTCCAGCCTGGATGAGCCCAGCTCCCCAAGCCTCTCCTCACAGGGTAGGTTCTCCACTCCCTTTAATCATATATTCTTACTCTAAGATATTTTTTTTGACTTTCAATAGGAAAGGTAGAGTTAGGAAATGACATTTAATTCAGTAAACTATTCTTAAACAAATGGTGAAGTTACTTGTGAGTTTCATTAGTATTAAAATGTAAAAATAGCTCAGATTAAGGGTTCATTTATCTTAATATTCTGTCTCTAATTTCTGATCTTTGTCTAAGGTCAAGTTTAACATCTGTTCATAACAGTTAAATATCTTTTACATCCTTGGCTTGAAGATGTCATATTAAACAGACTTTTGGGGCCAAAGGATGGGTTAGAACTTTTTCTGTCTCTCCAATGCACCAGCCTGTTACTGCAGTGTCTCTAGGAGCAGCACACCAAGGGAAAAATCAATAAAAACTATAATCACAAGTTGCTGCTTATCATCTTCCCGTCCATTGCAAGGGCTAATGTGCAATTAAATACATTAAAGGTCATGGGGGAAAAGAAAGTAGCTGTAATCAGAAGCCAATGGAAGGATAAAAATATGATCACATATGATACTCTTCTTTCTTTTCTCCCATACCACCTTCCTACACTCCCAACTTCCACCTGTTTTCAGCTCGGGGGACTGTCTGATGTGGTTTAGCTATTTAGTTGCAAGAGCTGTTCAGTCTCCTTTTCAATGTATGGACATTTCCTCCTTCGTCCAGTTTTCCCTTGAACTTATTTGAACTCCTTGCATCCTTTGATAAAGCAGGTTGCTTCCTACCTGTTGGGAAAGAACTGTCTCTTTCGGGTTTGTACTGGCTTGTTCCTAGCCCATGCTAATGCCTTCTGGTTCTTGTGCTGTAAAAAAGGGATCTAATGTGTTTATCTTTCTGCTGACCAGTTCCTTGGGCAGAATTTGCAACAATCACGAGTTCACTGTAGCAATGACAGTAACTGATTGGTTTAAAAATTATTTGAAGGTACTTTAGAAACCCTCTTGACACATCAAACTTCATGAGATTTGATATTCTGGATATATTGCGGTAATACACAGGCTTTCTGTTTCCTGAAGGTTAATAACTATTTGCCATTAGGATTTTTTTGTCACAGGCTGATGCAGCTCAAGGTTCTGCCCAATGATAGCAGATATTCTTGTGGAAAACCCCTGGAGACAAAAGAAGAGCAGAAAAATCCACTCACTGAGCTATGATACCATGCTATTACATTGGTTTCCTTTTGCAGGGAAATGTTGTTGATTTGGTGTTGTGACATCAGCTGGAATTACCTCAACTGTCTTTACATAATTCCAGTGAAATGGGTGCACCTTGGACATACAGTTTGGGTTTTTCCAAGTATTTGTTCTGCTCCTGCTCACAGAGAGCAAATTTTTAAAGATTTTGTAAATAAATGAATTATTCAAAAAGTTATTCTTTCATGGTCACTGAGTTCAAAAAGCAGTCGCAGCAGATCCCAAAATACAGATCTATGGACAGAAAAGGTCACTGTTTCCTTGTTCATTTTTTATGACTTGTGATCTTATAACAGTCCTATTTCAAAGTGTTGCTCTGGGATACTATAGAAAATAAATTTAAATTCTATAATGATTTTTTTAAAGGAAGCTCTTTAATTTGTTAAACAATTTAGGCAGTTACTGTAACCTCTTCATGAATTACGGGTATAAAATATTAAAATTAAATTTTCAAGAACACCTATGGCTTAACTGTAATTATTTTGAGACAAAGCAACAGGCTTTTATTATATTTCTTAATTACAGTACAGCCTGTAACAAGCATTCTTGTCTCAAGTCATCCTGGATGTTCTCTTAGTTTGTGAAACTGTAACTGGGCTCTGATCCAAAACCTGCCCTCTGCAGACTTATAAAAGACAATCTGAGAAGTATTTGTCTCTAGATTTGCAAGAATATCCATGCTGACTCTTTATAACTTTTTGATGACTTATTTGCTGGATTTTTAAAATAAGGAGATAGAATAATTTGGGAAGATGTGTACGTTAGTATGAGATACTGGAAATTAAATAATCTCCCACTGATAACTGGCTAACAGTGAGATTTTGGTTTTGTTTATACAAAGATTAGAAAAATATACATTTGATATGTGATCCTGTAAATGTCTTTTTCCTAGATTTCATATGAATTTTGCTTTTATTCCAGATATAAAACTGAGCAATTATAAAGCTTTCGTCTTCAAAAACACCTTGAAAGACTAGGAGACTTCAACAGATATACCTTGGGTTTGGTTAGCATGTGTTAGACAATTAATAGGAAAGTTGGCTAATAGGGTGCATTTGTAAAGTTACAAATCAAATATATTTGTACATAATTGCTGAAGAGGATTTTTGTTTCTGTAGCCCAGAAAAAACAATTCTGTGAGGGATAGTTCACATATGGCTGCCAAAAAAAGGGAAAGGTTTATACCTAATCTAGGTATGGCTGAAAGAATTAGTTTCAACTCAGTATGTTGATGCCTGATGTAGTCCTTGGAGGCAATCTGGACACGTGGGCTTTATTGTGTGCTTTCCTTTTGCCTCGTGCCTTTTTGGATCCAGACGCATTAGTGTGGTGTTTCTAGAGTGGATTCCCAGCATATTTTGTGAAGCATTACTTATTCTCTCTCTGCTCTTGGTAGCTCTGCCTGGTTGCCTTATTCCAGAAACTGACTGTTCTTCTTGGCCAAAAATTATTGGTTGTTTTATGTGTTGTGCATCAGTTGTTCCCAGACTACTTGGGATGACTAACGGTTGTCATCCCACTTTGGGTAACAGCAGTTGCAAAGGGAATTCCATCCCTGGTGTAAAAGCTTAACTGCTCATTAACATTTGGCGTTCTAACCCGAGGAGAAATGAGGCTTGAAATGCAACTTATCACAAGGGAAATGAAATTGGCAACTGCTCCAAGGTGAGACGGGGATACGGGATAACGTTTATTCTTTCATAGAAAACATCTGGTATTGACACACTACAGCTCTGTGACCCCTTGAGGTTCCTTTCAAGCAGAATTATCCTGGAAGGCAGTACCTGCTGGTGTGAAGACACAGCTAACTAGTGCAGGTACTGCTGAGGGCATGTTTGCAGTAGCACATAATTCTTCTCAGGCTGTGAATCCTGGGAAAGGAGCTGAGCAAATATTTAAGTATTGAGTCAATGTTGAACTCCAGCCGCTCAGTGGCTACTGAGCTAGTTACTGCCTGAGCTTTTTAGCATATAGTTCTCTAGTTTTCTAGCATGCTCCTTGCTAGCTTTATGAATGAACTAGAAACATCTCAGTACCTTTGATGACTGCTCATAACTCTTCTGTCATTGTAGAAATAGGCCATATTTCATTCCACATCCCATCTTTCTCTTCATGGGATTAAACTTGCAAAAAAACCAGAGATTCTTATTGCTTTAACCAGGACCTGCAACAGTCTGTTAGCTCACTGTGTTAGTGTAAACTTATCAGCACGTATTAAATCTGTGTTTCAGAAGGTGGTGGGAGCAGACTAAATGTTTAGTTTTCTGAAAGAGGCGTTTTAGATGCCTTTAACATTTTCTCATTCTGTAGCACAGCAGTCATAGCAACTGTGTGTTCAAGTCACAGCCTTTAAATATCATTGAAACCTGGATACTTCTGATAACACAGCACAAACTTCTAGTTGCTCTGATGTTTAACTCAGCATTTTGGTTAAATCTTGTGAATTTTGGAGGAAAATGTTCATACGCTTTAACTCTCTTGTAATGCCCTCTGACTGCAGTATTAGTTGCCTTTAAAGTCAGTGACTGAATTCTTAAAAAAATTAAAACTCTTGTGGTTATTTTTAATTTAGTCCTCTTATCCCTATCCTGGTGTGAAACTTTCGTTGATTTTGGATGCTGCTGTTTAAAGCTGCTGAAGGAAATCACAATAGAATGAGCTTTGAAGTATATTTTGCTTAACAGCATAAAACTGTGTCTTCCTGTAAATGTTCTGTATAGAACTATGAGAAATTTGCACCTCTTAAACTGGGGAAAGAAGTGAGACCATATGATTCTTGTCCTTCACTGCGTACAGAGTGTGCAATACAGAATGAATAAGCTGCACACATGCAGCTTTTCACAGAAACCACCCCTGTAGCCCCCCTGCTACCAAACCTTGCCACACAGACAAAGGTCCTGCTAGATGTCATTCTCCTCCACTAGGAGGGCATACTGACATTTCTTTTGAGACTTGGATTTTTTGATGATTGTTAATATCTTCATTATTATAAGGGTTGAAGCAGCTGTTTGATGGACTGGACCACTAAGAGATCATTACTAAACACTGTAACAGAAAAAGATGCTTCTAAGGTCTGCAATAATTCCTCTTTGCATCACTAGTACACTAGATTTGTGTTAGAGGATTTAAAAAGTTGGCTAGTGCCTTACACCAGGCTTTATTCAGAAAGTTAGAAATTAAGAGTGATATTATGGGTAGAAATAACACACTAGCATAGTTTGAGTCTGAACAAAATAAAGAACACTATTGCCATTTTTTGCAAGTTGCCTTTCATGTTTAATTAAGAATAGTGAAAATCTCACAAGTCTAAAGGATCCAGATAATTATAAATTGTTGGAGATTGAGTGAGTTGGATATATTGAGTGAGTTAATATCAATATTAATTTTAACTGAAGACTTTTTCTCCCCTCAGAAGTCTTGCATTTTGTGGTTCCTTAAAAAATCTAAAACTACATGAATTAAATATATCTTTATGTAGATTGTGCAGATTTTGCATGAGGGTGGGGTGCTCAGATGAAATGTTTAGATAACATCAGTGATTGTTTATTGGAGCAGCCAACCAGAAAAGGAAACACAACTGTTAACTTCTTCCTGAGGAATATATTTAGGACCTCCTTCAAAACAGCAATCAGAGAACATGTCTATAATAATGATTGCAGTGTCAATGGTCATTCAGAATTCATGCTGGACCAGTGGAAGGCAAAATATCTGTTACACCTGGGCTCAGAAAAACTTTTACAATAAAAGGGGAAAGTAAATGAAGTAGAATCCCTGCAGGCAGCATCGGGACTGTTCTAAGACATCGTACTGGAAACTTGAGGCAAATGCATGCCATCTATCAGAACAAGATGTAAAGACAAAAAGACAAATGCCATGATTAAAGAGGATGCTAAAAAGGGCTCATAGGAAAAAGTAGGTATTCTTAAAATAACTGTAACCAGAACAGACAGAATAAATGTAATAGTTCAAGGCAGATAAACAATAATCTGAAGACCAGCTTGTAGAAAATATATTAAAAAATTAATAGTATTTGTACAAGTGCATTAGAAGCTTGAAGCCTCCTAGAATGCCTATAGGGCTAGTGGGATCTCAGAAACAGAAGGAGCCATCCATACAAGATGAGGCCACAGCAGGAAAAGAAAATATTCTTTTTGATAAAGTTCACTGTGGGAGAATGTGGAGAAATTGCTTATGCTGGAAATTTACAGGCAATGTTTCAGAGGCTTTAAGTCAAATTTAAGTGTTGCAAAATACATTTGCTAACAGAAGAACAACAAACTCTCAGGACCAGAAAATGCACACCCAAGTTTCTCAAGACACTTGAGGAAAAACCACCCAAACTGATGAATGTAATCTGCAGCTTTTTACTTAAATTTGATTATGTCCCTGTTGACTGCAAGCTGGCCAATGCAAGTCATTTAATGAAAGTTTCCAAGAAAACTCTAAAGAAGTGTTGGCCAATAATTATGACTTTCATAGCAGGCAAATTGGTAGAAATCATAACAAATATTCAGTGACTCACTTCAGAGAAAGATGTTTTGGGGAAGAGTCAACACTGCTTTTGTGAGTCTTGCATCAAACCAGCTTGTGAGAATTTTTTGAAGGAACTGCAAGTTTGTAGATGATAAAGATCCATCTGCTACAGTCTGCTTGGATTTCTAAAAGATAGTACACCCTCCACTTTGTCACCTGAATTACCAGTTATCAGGAATTTGAGGAGCTGGAAGAATGTGGTTTGATTGGAATGCCAAAGAGAGGGGCAGCTGGTGTGTGACAGCAAGTATTACAGGATGTACAGTAGGTACAGGAGTTGCTTTTACTTTATGTATTTCGTTGGTATGAATGCATGGAGTCCCTCTTGAGCAACTCAAAATACAAATATGTAAAGCTCATTTTTACATCATGCTATGGATCGTAAAAATGTAAAACCTGGGCTGAACAGAGATGTATTTGAGTAGATATTTGTATGGTTTGTTTTTTAGCTCTCCACATAGATCACATTTGTTAGGTTAGATACAGGATTCTGAAGTGAAGTCAAGCTTCTGTTAAGCCTGTCTAGTCAAAATTGATTAGTAAATTGATTTCTAAATTATAATCTAATTTGTCTTTGCCTCCCTTTTCCAAACTGAAAGCTACTAAATTGACATAGACTAAACCTACCTTTTTATTTCCTTCTTTTTCCATCATTGGTTTGAATATTGTCTCAAAATTCTCTGTTGTAGGACAAGACTGGAAGTTGAAGAGAATTGGCCTTTATGGCAAGGATGTGAGGGGTGTTGTCTTTCTGAAATTCTGCTCTCAGATTAGCTGTATTTTTAAAAATGGTATTCTGCATATGCTCCATTTTCTTTCATCTTCATAGCACAGTACCTGGAGATTTCATCACCGTGTGTATGATCTGATCTGAAGTGGACTTGGCCTATAGTTTCTTCTCTGAGCTTGGCCTGTGCCCCAGAACCGAACAGGAGAACGGTTTCCTCCGTGCTTTGTCTCTCCCTTGCCTTGTCTTGCCTGATTTGATTGCAGCAGGGATAAGAACGGGATGTGGGTGTGGAGAAGAAAATAAGTCCAATGTTTTGGCAAGCCGAGGGGAAGAAGTTGGGACCGAAGGAGAGGAGGCTCAAATGGTGGTGTGAGCTTGAATGAGGGTGGGATAATTTTATGTCTGGAGTAATGAGATTGACACGCTAGACAAGGAGGTTTTGGTGCGAAGCTTAGGAAGTAAACATAGCCGGAGATACCTGAAGAATGAAACTGGAATAAGGAGGGATGGGGTGGGTCTGGATTAATGCTGAATGGATGGGGCTGTAAATCTTGTAAAATTATTTGAGATAATATGCCGAAATTGGAGCCTGTTGAGGAACATCAGGAGCCTGGATGACACCATCTCCCTGTGCTGCAAGAGCTCCTGAGAAAGGGTCTCAGTGCTCTCTAATACTCACCCGAGTAAGAAACGCTAACCTGACTTCTGCCATTCCCTGCTCCAGTGGGACAGATCTGTTGGCTTGTCACTCCATTGATGTGGTGACAAATGGTGGAATTTGAGAGTTTTGGTGTGCCTTGAGAACAATTAGGAAGCAGCAATAAAAAAGTTAAAATGGGCTGTGTTTCTGAAAGATTTAAAAAATTAAATAAGTAAAAGTCCCTATGGTTTTGCCATTTCTAAATATATAATTCCATACCCCTCTTCTGTCCCCCTCTTCCATCCAAATCCTGAAATTTGTGGTACCTCACAGTGAGCAGTGAGAGATTTGGTTTTTTTGTTTTCTCATGGTAGTTCTCAGTTCTCTGTGACCCCAAGTAAGTGTAAAAACTTGAGTTGGAGATCAGAAAAAAAGGAGAAATGGAGACAGGCTTGAGACAGTTGAACATTACATTGGAGAACTGAATTTTATTGACTTTGTCACTGAAATTTCTTTGTATGTGTGTGAGATCCTTGATGTGTCACTAAAATCTAATTATTCCCAAGTGGTTCCTAATTGCCTTTGTGTGTTTCAGTTTTGTTATGTGTTAGGTTTGTGTTTTGTGACTGTGGATCTGTTTTGCAGTAACAGGAACCATTCCTTGCTGTAACTGAAGTCCATCAATCCTACTTTGAGTGACTGAAGTCTAAGCTGTGGTGAAAGAAGCTGAACAATCAGTTAGACATCCAAATTTAGCAAGATTATTTTGATTTTTTTTTTTTTAATCTGAGGTACCGATCAGTAAAGTACTGCAATATTTTGCAAGCATTTTGTTACTAACTTTGTAAGAATGTGTGTGACTAATCAGGTGTTATTGTGGGAGGCACTATACCAAAAGCAGAGGAAGTGAAAAGAAAAGTGGTTGAGCAGTTTTGAACTGTAGTCAGCAGATTTGGGGCTGTACACTGAACAATAAAGCAGCAGAGTACTGTGCTCTATCTGTGGCCCTGATCTGTTGTTTTTCAAGTGTGACAACACACACTTGCTATAATCCTTGTTGGCAGACAAAATTTCTGCCTCATTTGCTCATGTGCGAGTCCCTTAAAACTAAGTCTTAGTGTTTTGACTCTGAGAGTGTTTCTTTTTCTATTTAGGCACACACATTAGCATGATGTTTCCCAAACATAACCATTGCATCAAACTCGAGGCTACCTTATGTGACTGAGAACTTCACAGATACATTTTCTCTGTGGAATTTTGACGAACGCTTTCCATTTGCTGGAATAAGTGATGACGAACCGCTCGCACGCATCACCAAAAAGGAATGTGACAGCTCATTAATTGTTCTGCTGCAACAGAACAAGTTCTGTCAGTCATGACTCCAAATCTTTGTTAATAACACATCAGCACGTGGCAGTGGTGCTGTGATTCTAAAGCATTAACCATAATATTTTTAGTGTTTAGAACACTGTGAGTGCTGCTTATATACTATACAACTTTATTGCAAATAAATATATCTACATGTATTTTATGCAATCTATATTATAGGGTATAGGGGATTTTTATATATTTCAGTTCAAATATTGGAGTCTTAGGTGAAGTAAAGCATGTGATGCATTTAAGAAACCTGCATTTATGCTTTGCAGTTTTGCCTGAAATGTTACTATACTAATAGCCCTCAGTCTCTTCCATTGCACAGGATTGTCATAAAACCTTTCCTTTTCCAGCAACCATTTTTCTCTTTTCCGTGTACAACCTGGATGTGTTCAGAGAAACTAATCAGTGTTGGTAATTAAAGATATGCAACAAATTCTATAGTTGATGAGATTTTTTAAGAGATATGCCTTGTTTTGTTTCAGAGTTGAAGGTATGGTGAGAGAGGATCATTTTGTGGTTGCAAATACTGAATGACAAAGAATCTTTGCCTGATACAGGATTTTTATGATGATAACCCATCTATTTCAACTGTCTTTCTGTCTTTGTCTTTAAAACATTTATCATAATGCTTTCATCTGTCTTGGAGAAGATGCTTTTTAAATATCATCATAAAAAACACATTAGAAAATTAATCTGCATCACAATTTGGAAGGTTTACGGTAAGGAACATATGAGGTCACACTAAGAGTGTGGAATAGAAAGAAATACTAAATTGTTTCCTTACTCTAAAATGGTCTAAGTTAACCTTTTATCCCATGATCATGTAGCTGTGTGGGTGGGTGTGTTGCTATGGCTTGGCTGGTTTATGGTACATCAGCTGTTCTGCAGTAATTGCCCATGGATTTGCTTTTATTTCCAGCGCAGTAAGACATTCCCTGTGTGGTACCTCTGAGGGGTGATAACTTGAAATGTTTTGGTTTTTAAAATGAGTGAGACGCTGCTGTTGGGGCACTTGAAAAGTAGCAGCTCGAGCCACACTAATTGTCCAGTGGTTGTGTCTGAGGGGCCCTAATGCTTAGGAAAATGTCCCAGAGAGCTGGGGTAGAGTCACTTCCACGTGAAACTGCGGCAGTCCTCATATCTGGAGCCTGCTTCTACCCTGCCACTATCACCCTGCTTCTACCATTTGAGAAACCTGGTAATTCACGTTTCCTGAAATGAGGAGGGATATGTATTCAGAGTTTTGGATTCATCATGTAGCCTCAAAAGTTTATTTTAATTTTAATGCTTTTATTACTTTATTCATAACTTCCAGGTGTTTACTTGGCACTTTCTTTACAATACTCCAAAACAATTTGGGCTACTGCTTACACAGCACATACAGGAATTTTAAATGGGTTGATTTAATTTATTACAACATTAATACTAGGAATCTCAGCATTTCTCTTTGGTTTGATTAAAGGCTCAGTTAACAATTTCTATCCTGTTAATTTGATCAAATAGTTCACAGTGTCACAGGTGACTGACAGTTTTACACAGATGATAAAAGTCTCTTGAGATATATATATATTTTTTTAAGATTTCATCATTTGACACATATTCTGAAGATTTAGGTTAAAACTGATGAAGTCCTGTGAATATCTAGTTGAAAAGCTGTCTCTACTTCTGTGGCAGGCAATTTCTGTCATTTACTCCACTGCCCTCTTAAGGTTTTTTAAACTGTGAGAAACCATGTCACAGCTTTTCCTGCCTACATCAGTGCAAACTCTACTCTTCAGATTGACAGCTTGTGTCTTCTCACTGTGTAAGACGCTGATTTCTCAGCAGTTTGACTTCCTTTCCTACCAGCCTGCAGCAATTTGGTTCACCATTTGCATGTTAATTATATCAGAAAAGTCAAATTTGCATCTTTTACCCCCAGTAATCGTTTTGTATACAGACTGAAGATGCAGTAATGAACCAGTTCTGAGAGGGCAACTCATGAATATAAATAGTCCCATTTTACAAGTATTTTGCCTAGGTCAGTGGGAGAGAGGAGGGGGGTCAGAAGTAGCTCCTTAGTCACAGTCACATCTGGAGCTGAAACAGACTCTTCCTTTGTCTGAAGAAATTTGGCAATGTCTTAGGGTTGCCAGAGTTTAGATGCTAAAATCTGGGACGATGTCAGAGAACTAAACTGTGCATACATAGATTAACTGTGCATGGAAAGTACAATTTATCTGCGTAATAACCACTTTTCTGGATGCCTTGATTCCTGTGTGTTAGGAAAAACAACAGTTACTACAGAAATGCAGCAAAAGCCATATCATAAAGGCTTTAGATTTGACCACTAGAACATAACTTCTTAATTGTACAGGACATCTGGCAATCCTATGAGGTTCAGTCTGCATTTTTCCTTCATCACAGGAGAAATATTAATGCAGTAGCAAAAGCATTCCTTGGATATAGTGATTATTGTTCAAGATAGCAATACTGGCACTAGGTTTTGACCTCTAAACTTGTTTCTGCTTGGCAGTGGCTTTTGGTATTGTCCAAGTGCAGACTGGTGTCTTCTCAAAGGAAAAACATTTTTGTTTTCTCTTATCTGTCAATCTGTCCACTTAAGTAGCCTTTGCTATCATAATATTATAAAATGCAACTCACAAGTTGTCTCTGACTGGGAAAAAAAGAGCCTGTCTGCAAGTTCCAAAAAAGGTGGTGCTTATGTGATTCCTTTTGCACTTTCTCAGTTTAATCCTGGATTTTAAGGAAGATGTTTTGGGAATTTAATCTCTTCAGGGGAAGAAGGCACAGGTTGTTTTCAAAAACAAATAATTAGCAACTCAAGATGACCAGAAGTTTATATTATTGCCACACAACCCACCGCAGTCAAGGGGCAGAGCAGGTGGCACTTTGTAGAAAGTATCTTCCAGACAAAACAGTCTCCTTTTTAAAAATTTTTCTTCCATATTCAATGTGTCAGACTGAGGAGGTGCATAAACTTTTTCTGTAATTAATGACCAATCTTGTAGTTTCACTGAGCAAATATTTTGTGTTTGACAGTCATTGTACATAATCAGTCTGGAATGATGCCATAAAGAGGAATCACTGAACTTGTGCTTGAGGAACGAGATCATTGGCCCCTAGTTATCAGCTGCTGAATAATCCAAGCTTTGTGTCCTCATGTCCTCATACCCCCTGAAACATTTCCACAGGTTGGAAGTACTGTTTTTTTATGGGGCTTACTGCTTTCCAAATTCAGGGCCTTTTATGTTACAGCTCAGCACAAAACCATGGCACCGTGTAGATTCGGGAAACTTGAAGTACTTTGAAATTCCCTAATGGCCGTGATGATGTGTGTCTGGAACGACAGAGCTGTGGTAAAAGGTTTGAAATGAGTTTAGTTCTTTCTGCTGCAGCAGTGCTGTTACCTGAGCTGATTGAAGGCAGGAGCAGTGTTAGCATCCTCTGCCCAGTGCCTCAGCACACTGCTGGGAAGCCCAGAGAGAGCACTAAGCCTCTTGAGTTATTTGATTTATGGTGTCTCAGGTAGTTGGTCAGAGTGGTAGCTTGAAAATAGGCTGCATCCTTAGACCTTTCGAAGTTTCAAATCACATTGTTTGAATTCAGTGTTCAGTAGTTGTGTATGAAATTATGAGCAGCATGGTCTTATCTTTAGTATTATCAGAAGCTCTGACTGTTCTGAAGTAAGAAAGTTTTTCAGGAGCTTTTTTGGGAAGGGAATTTATTAGCCTGCTTCCAGGAAGGTTCATTCAAGGATGAGAAAACCATGGTGTGAACCATGTAGATCTAATAACTATAAGCCAGCAAGTAATTTTTAAAATCCCTCCTGTTTTAGACCAATGCCACAAAAAAAGGAAGAGGAATGGTGGCAGGAGGTATTGGAATTCTAAACTAAAATTAGGAAATTGATGATGCAGTATACAGTAGGATTTTTCTGTATCCTTTCATACCCCTGGAAATATCTACTGATTGTATTTGGTTTGTGTTTTGATAATGAGTATTTATGTACTCTCATTTTTGTTTCAAAATGTAATACCAAGTATAGAAAAGCAAAAAGGCAAAAAGCTTCTATTTGAGCATAATTAAGAAATCAACTCTTATCCCAATTCTTAAGTTATTCGACATGTCCAGATGTGGACATACAAGCAAATTATTATGTTTTTTTTTTTTTTTCACAAAGTGATATGATGAAAGGGAAAAAATATTAGAATTTACTTGAAATTTTAAAAATCTGATCGATCTCATTCGGGACTCTGAACTTGCTGTGTGCCAGTCACAGTGGTCAAGGTTGAAGAGGACTCTGGAGGTCTGTAGATTTTTAAAAACTATTACAGGTATTACACTGAAAATAAACTGGTAAAATATATTCAACTGGCTTGTTGAAATGTGATAGTGAGGCTTAAAACGTGTCATTGTAGAGTAAAGTTCAGTTCTGACGTCACGCTTTTGACCTTCCTCAGTTTGTAGCACTTTGATTTTCCTGCAAATGTCTTTGTCATTGTTTTAACTTCTTTAAACACACAAGTGCTCATGGCAGATGACGTGGATAAAGAGAAAAAAAAATATATAAGAAAAAATGTTTGGTATTATTACAGATAAAATAATTCTTTAGTAATTTTATACATTTTAGTCTTATTGTTATGTGGGAATCACATAACTTTCTTTTCACTTTTCAAGTTCAACTTGATCCTTGCTCAAATGGTCTGCATTACAAAAACTGAAATTTTACTTTTTTTTACAGATTACACAAACCACATTTATATTGCATAAAGATGCATTTTCTTTTCTTTACTTGTTATGCAAAATGATTACTTATGGGTTTAAACGTCCCATAAAATCAGGGGTATTGTGAAGTGGGATGGAAAATTTCACAAGTGTGCCCTGGTGTGGCTGACCAGAGATGCTTATAAGGCCCCTGAAGCACTTGTAGGGTGTTGGTGTGTGACAGATGGCTCCTGGTTTTTAGAAGTGGTCACTCCTTGGCTTGTACCTTGTGCCATGACTTTATTAAGTCAATGGCAGCCCTCAAACAGGCATTTCTGTCCTGTCAGCATTATCCTCTCTGTATAAATAGTGAGGAAGCCTGCAGGAGGTTTTTTTAAGCCAGTTATTAGCTGGGTAAGTGCTGTGTAATAAAAGTTTGTTGAGTTGTTATCTAGCTAAATATTTTTGTAAAGGTTTTGATTGTTTTTGCTTCGCTCCTTAAAGGTGACAAACGCATTTGTAAGTATTGACAGGGCACTTTGTATTGAGGCTTACAGAGCTAAATTTAGGGTGGTGCAAGTAACAAAACTGTGCCAGGGCTGAGGTCAGAGATAAATATTGACCTTATCTGAGTCTGAGGGGCAACTGCATGGCCTCAGCATTTCTGTGTGATATGGGGATGGAGAGACTGTGCAGCAGCAGGAGAGGGACAGGTCCTTTGCATCCCTTCAATGTTCTGGGGAGGTTGCCTGGCACTTTTTCATGCCCTTCACAATTTTGTCATTCTAGATTCATGCAATTGATAGATTTGAACTGTAATATTTCCTTTCTTAGAAGTTAGTAGAGCAGAAGGAACAATTCCTGCAGAGGAAGAATTATGTTTATTTAGTAAATAGTACTGGGGGTATAATATGTATTTTAGCTCAGTTTCCAAAGGAAGTGAAGCTTATATGATTTTGCCTTGCAGGCAGAAAGGTGCAGGACAGTGTCTGTGATATGTGTATTTACCTGTACGTCTGTCCCCTCCTGCTTGCCAGTTTTTGAACATGTTGCATGATTAAAAAAAAAACTTGATTTAGCAGTAGATATTTTACCGATGATCCAGTTCCTTTAAGTTTTGGGATTGTAGGTATTAATGATTTCAGGGCAAGCTCCTGTCTGTGCTCTACCACATAGAGATTACTGTGGGAGGAAGACCTCACGAACATTGTGAATGCATGGCAATCTTAATTTCAATTCAATCTTTTGCTGTATTGTTTTTGACTGTTCCCTTTTGCTCTTTTACCATGCAATATTTCATTGAATGAATTTTGAGACATTAGTCTTGAATTTTTGTGTCTTAATTTTCTCACTTGAAGTGAGACCTTTCCAAAAGGCTTGCTAAAATTACAAGGAACAGAGTTCCTTTCAGTAAATCTTTAACTACATTGCAGGTACCAGGTAATCAGGCAGGAGTTTCCCTGTTGCCTTGTTATCCTGAGGTTTCTAAAGATGTGAAATTCTTTATGGTTCTGTCTTCCTCCAGCTGCTCCCTGTCTACTCTAAAAATGTCTTGTTGAACCAAGTAGCTTGATTGAGTATGTGGCTGTTACGTGCCTCTTAGAAGATGTTTGCACTTTTGGAGTTAAAATTTGCCAAATTGATTTTGATCTTATAATTTCTAATATTCTACTTCATTGAACATAATGAATATTTTTTGATTTTTGCACAAGTGTGAACAAATTGCTATGTTTTATGAATAATTTAATACTTTTTTGGGGGGGAGAGAGAAAGTAAGAGAGATGGCTGATTTAGGCATCTTCTCAATTTGTCTACAGTTGAAACTAATATGCTTTATACACTTATTTGGAAAGTAATGTTGGGATAGGGCTTGTAACAGAGGTATAGTTGTATTCTTCATTTTAGACTATCTCCTTCTGTAGTGATGGTTGCCAAGCAGTGATACTGTAATAATATTTTGACAAAAACTATTCCTTCTATGTCAGGAAACAAAACAGAAAACTACTACCAAACAAGGCATATTTACATGTTTAATCGTGTTTCTGGTTTGATTTTTATATTATGCCTGAGGATCAGTGTGTGTTCTTTTTAATAAACCTGGAGAAAAGTCTCGTAATACACAGCTACTCCAGTTAATCTGACAAAACACGAAGTGTAGACTAATGTTTTTAGCTCTAACATAGCCTGACTTTTTCCTGATGAAGGGCCCCAGAGACTGAAACATGTGTAGACCTTAATTTTCCTCTATTTTGACAATTAGTGAAACTTGCTGTGAACAAAAGAGCATTGAAAAATTATTTGGATATGACACAACTGTCAAAACTTACTCAGGTGTGCTTAGCTTGAATCTTGCTTTCTGCCTGCCAAAAAAATCTCCCTGGCTCCATTTCAGTTCATGTCAGGGGAAGATTTCTTTATTAAAATTTAAATTATTAATTCTTTTTAAAAACAAAGTATATGAAACTCAGATGGTGATATTTGAAAGAAGACAATAGAAATAATGTTTGCTCTAACTCACATAAGTAGGGTAAAATAATGTCACTTGTGTAAATCATTATTGACTCATTTTTCATGAATAAGTACCCTGTGCTTTTTGAATGAAAAGTAGCATTATGTGAGTCTTGGTGCTTAAGCAATTATTTAAGATATTTCCTGCAATTTAAATATTGGCATCTGGGTTCATATTTTTGAAGAAGCTTACTAGGAAGGAAAGATCAGGTGGTGCCGGAGCATCCATAGAGTGGAGTTGAATGCTGAGAGTTCCTTCAGGCTGTCTCATGCTCTCTCAACCCTGTTCCGAGCCCCAAGATTCAAAAATGCTTGCATAATTGGGTACTGTTTTGTGACTTATTAATTGCTCTATTGGGTATATAGTTGCATGTGAGCCAGATTGGCCACTTTCCCAGCTTGCATCACTGGCAGCTGTTTTGCTTGAGGCAGATGGCTTGTGACAGAAGCACCCGTAAATTAGGGCATTGCTACTTTTTTCAAACCATTCTGTGAGAGCGAACCTGATGAGATGATATTTCGAAGTGGGTTTTGTACACCCGGCTAAATTTCTTTGTAAGTGTCTAAATAGCACATTTTACAGTCATCTCAGTTTCTTAAAAAGAATTGTAGGACAGTGCAAGACACTACACTGTAATCAGCATGAAATGTTAAATTATATCAATAACCATATGAAAGAAGTTTGTGGAAAAAAAGTTATACCAGAAAGAGGAAATAGCCTTTATATAATGAGAGTAAGAGCATTTGTCAGGGCTGTAGCAAGAAAGGAAATGGAATAGCATACAATAGGAAAATTTCAATGGTCTACTCAAATGTTTTAGATATTTGTGTGTAACTTTTTTTCTTCTGGACTTCATGCTCACAGGTAGAAGTTTAATAGCTAGATTTCTAGAAAACGACTTCTAAAGAGTAGCATGAGAATTGTGCATCTTCCTCCTAGTTAAGAATTCTGTTGTCGTGCTTCTTCATCCATAGTTAAATTCCATAGGTGTACACATAAGCCTGCTTTGGAGACTGGAAAAATTCTTCCCCAGTCAGGACCCATGGACACACACACACACACAAACCTTGCCTTTCTATGTGTCTTCTCACTGGCATAAACCAGTCTAATCCTAAAAGTTTAATCCTAGAGTCACCATTTCTTAAAACTACACAGCAATTTTAAGCCAGAGCAGCTTATTACTCTTGCTGTCTGATTATTCTTTTGTTCCCATAATGTAAAATCTGTTAAAGCAAATTGCTTTTGGTCTTTTCTAGTTTGTGCCTCGAAGATTCTCATTTACACTTAACCATGCCTGCAATCCTCTAGTGGGGTTTTTAGGACCACCTGTACTAGAGAGGTTGCTCTGAATTGGATGTCTCTGTCTACACCTTTGCAATCAGGCTTGTGTTTGGGAAATGTGACATTTGATCTGGACTCATGCTCCAGGAATTAAAGGATTTTTAGGAGAAACATCAGTAATTTCCTCCAGTGAAATCCTAAACTTTCATGTTCTGGTGGCAAGTTGGGCAGGTTTCTAAATCTACTTCAGGCTCAGTTAGGACCTGCTATAAATGAGGGGGAATTAGGTTCTGAAAAAGAATTGGTCTCTAACCAAACTGAGCTTGGATAAAATAGTTTTTGCTTCTTCCTTGAGGAAACAGTTCTCTTAAGTAGAGCTGTATCAGAGCTTTTGATCTGTAATGTTGGTCCAATCTGCCTTTGTACATGGACTGCTGTTAAATCTGTGCTTAACTGCCTTACTGTGAAGCACTTGGGGGCAGTTCTGCTCACAAACTGGTCACAGAACCAAGGTCTGTCTGTCTTTATCATGATGCTATTTATAAATCGCTTTTTAGTTGTTAAAGCATTTAAATAGTTTGGCTTTTGTGGTTATGACAGATGTTGATCCCCCAGTCCCCCAATATTTGTGATGGTCTTGAAATACAAGATTTGTTTATTTTACTACTGAGAGAAAATGCTGAAGTGTAACAGTGATCTTCCTGCTCTGCTGAACTTGTCATAGGACTCCTCCTTGTACAAGCAAAAGATAGTGTAAGAAGTCGGACTCTGAAGAGAGATATGAACTCTCTCTTGCTGTAAGTGTTCAAAACAAAATTAGTTTTTAAAATAATATTAATTTTTGGAGGATGAGTTTTCTGTGCTCCCATGTGGTCTGGAGAGATGAGGTGATTTAGTGCAATCCTAGTTATGCTGCGTATGACATAACCTAGAGCAAATATTTAAAATATTCATTCACACACACTCTTTCAACTAAAATTAACTTCTGTGATAAGACCCAGACAATGTCATTAAAAATAGGTTCTAGAGTAAACCATTTGGTAGTTATGGGATGGGTGCAGAAATTACTACGATCTGTTCTGTCCTATGTAATTAAAGAATAAAATTAGTCCCTTTGGACCTAATATTTCGTGTTTGTGTATCCTGTTTTGTCATCTGCTGTTAAAGCTGCTGTGGCTGCTCTTCCTTAGTGTTAAAAAGATACTTTCAGCAATCAGTGGCATAATTGAAGCACAAGGAAACAGAGGCAGCTGCCAGCACAGAGCTCTAAAGGAAGAAGGGTGTCCTCCCTGTTTGATTTAACCTGGAATTAGTAATGTGTCCTTAATGAGCATTTCTGACTGATAACTGCATAACAGGGAAGAGGAGACAGGGCAGACCTCGTTGAAATCTGCGGCTTCCTCATGAGGGGAAACGCAGGGGCAGGCACTGATCTCTTCTCTGTAGTGACCAGTGACAGGACCCGAGGGAATGGCCTGAAGCTGTGTCAGGGGACGTTTAGGCTGGATATCAGGAAAAGGTTTGGATTTCACCCAGAGGGTGGCTGGGCACTGGAACAGGCTTCCCAGGGCAGTGGTCACAGCACCCAGCCTGGCAGAGCTCAAGAAGCTTTTGGAAAATGCCCTCAGGCACGTGGTGTGAGTCTTGGGATGGTCCTGTGCAGGGCCAGGAGCTGGACTGTGATCCTTGTGAGTCCCTTCCAATTTAGGCTATTCTGTGACTCTATGATAATTGTCTTCACTGACCGAGAAAGAACCACTGCACACATAGGCCTGGAAAGATTGAAATCCTAATGGTCTGATGGAGAGAAGGGGTTGAAATAAGGGCAAATTCTAATGGGTTTTATTGTAAAAATATGCAAGCAGGAAAAAAAGAAGCAGCAAATGCAGTGGGCAGTTTTCAGGTGAACTGAGTTTGGGGGGTTTTTTGGTTTGTTTGGGTTTTTTGCTTTTGTTTTTTGTTTGTTTGGCTTTTTTGCTTTTGTTTTTTTTTTTTGTTTGATTTTTTATGAAGTCTTTCTTCCTCAAAATTTGAGATATTTTTGTTTTGGTTTTTTTTCCCATCAGCTTTCTCCTGACTGATCTTTGGGTCAAAATCCCTGACCATATGCATGATAATTATGTGATGTCTTGCTGATCTAATTGCCTTTATTGGCTAGGTGATTGTCCTTGGCAGAAACAAATACAAAAAAGTTAGATGGCATAAACAGGAAGATTAAAAAGAAAATATTCGAAAAAAAGAAAATAAGGAAAGCCAGAAAAGGTACCATAGAAGAAATCATTCTGTGTTTCCATATATTTCAGACAAGGTTCTGTCCATCTGTTTTTACATTCCTGGGTTTATGGCTGCCTAATTTTAACCTTTTGTCTGTGCAGTATCTTTACTTACAGTGGTATCCATGGTGTATAAAATTACATGTCAGTGATTTTTTGTGATTTTGCTTTCCAATTCCTTTAGCATAAATAGAACTTTTTCTACACACAGTTTGTTTATTTCTCTCTTCTTTCTTATGGATCATGTGGTCATCAGCCATCACCATCAAATTAAAAAATAAGCACTTGTGTAGACAGAACAGATCATGGACCTTTGTATGACAATCTGAGAAGTCTGTAAAATGCTTTTAAAATCTTAAATAATCCTTTTGAAAGAAAATAACAAGTTAAGGAATAGTAATGTAGTATCTCATAATAATACCCTTCCTTATTTCACCTTTGCCCTCCCTCAGGCTGCTGCTCATCTAATTTCTTTCCAGGCAGTAATAGTAGAATTATTAGAGGATAAAGAATGGGGGAAAGAACTAAACTTGTTTTCACTTAGAGATGTAATTAGTAATGAACACATTCAAATTTCAAATGCAGCTTCTGAAGGTCTCTAGCTAGTTTTAAGGCAAGTGCTAATCTCCTGAAGAATTCTTACACATATTTTCTGAATTTAAGTTCTTTTAAGCTGTTCAGTGATGATGTTCAGAGACATGTACCCTGTGCCTTTTACAGCAGTTATAGTTACAGTTGTGACAGTGCCTGTCATCTTTGGACTGGACTTGCAATTTCCTCTGATGTTCGAAAAGTAGGTTCTAATTGGATGTGTGATAACAGATCAATCAATGTGTTTGATTAGTTCAGTATAACTGTAAGCAAGTTCTCAGCTCTGTTGGCCTTCTGTCTGTGCTTGATTCAGTTTTGGTTTTAATATTTGGTGTTGCATTTTGTTACTTGAGATCTCTGCTGCTCAGAGTGCTGCTCTTCCCCCTATTTGTCTCTATTGAACCTTCCTGATTATTTTTAATTGCCTGCCAGATGTTCACATTTTGAAAGTGCAACGAAAAGTAAAAGAGATGAGGTGCATTGCATGAAAAAGCAAAAGTTCTGTGGCTTACTTTTTCCATGCACTTTTTGTGCATTATGCAAGATGATGTTTTAGTGTTTCTTCATTTGTTGTGTCAGTCTGCTGATGCTCTAGTATGATGGAAGTGATAATACTGTTAGTGCAATGATATGTTTTAAAGAGCTTTTATAATGTGATTAGATACTTTATATACCCTTTTCTGTAGAGTTTGTGTGTATATGTATGTGTACATATACAGATGAATATGCATATATGTGTATATAAAAATACAGACAGCCTGAAAAGGAATGTAATTAGGGTTTCCCAAGCTCTTTGATCTGTTTTGTATTTAAGTTTTGAAGAAGCCACATACTTAGCTGGAGGAGGGCTAGATCATTAATGTCAATTATTCTGCAAAAAGAACAAATGGATTAAATAATATCTGAGCCATAATATAAGCAAATCACGTGGATAATATATATATTTTTAAAAGTATATTTCCTTTAAAGTGAATGACTGAGTCATGTAGAACTCTCTGGTGGAGCATATTGGGTGGGGGGTAGAGAAGAATATTCCAAACTACAAGAGTGGAGGAAGAATGCTGAGCCTATTTAGTCAAGAGAAGAGAATACTGAGAGGGGATCCCATTAGTGCATATAAATATATCCAAGGTGGGAGCTAAGAGGATGGTGCCAGACTGTTTTTGGTGGTGCCCAGTGACAGGACGAGGAACAATGGTCATAAACTGAAACACAAGCAGTTCCACCTCGAAATAAAGAACTTTGCACTGAGGGTGGCAGAGCACTGGAACAGCTGCCCAGGGAGATCATGGAGTCTCCTTCTTTGGGGGCATTCAAATCCCACGTGATGTTTTTCTGTGTGGTTGTTTCTGGATGATCTCCAGAGGTCCCTCCCAACCCGAACTATTCCGTACATTCTGTGAGATGTACAGAAAGAGTTTGGAGATCTGTAATTCAGACAGAGGTGGATGACAGGAGGAATTCTACAAGCAGGCCTCAGTAGGAAACTTCCCAAGGAAATAGAGGATAGTACAGTTTCATGCAACTAGGTGGATTGCTAAGATAGGTCCATTTTTATAATTAATTTTTTTACATTAATTAGAGATAGTATCAAACTGGCTCCCTCAGCCCAGGCTTTTTATCTTTAGCAATTGTCAGTAGTGGCATTTCTTTCAGAAGTGAGTTCTTTCCCCTCTGGGGTTCTCTGCCATGTTTTGTCAAATCACTGTTTGGGCCATCCTTAGCTAGAGGATACATCTGGGCTGTGGTGAGTAGCCATGGATTGATGAGTCTCTGTGAAGTTTTTTAACATCTTTGGCTACATTTTTTTTCTGTAAAAACAGCAGGAATTACTACGATAATTTATTTATGTCGTGTGTGAGAAATACCTCCTTAGGCTTGTTTTAAGCCTGCTGCCAGATGGTCTAATTACATGGCCCCCGTTCTTGTGCTTGTGAACAGCACGGACAGACCATTCCATGACACTGGTAACTACAGAGCATTGTAATAATCCCTCTGTTTTCCTCACGCTTGAGGGATCCCAGTCTCACAGTCTGTGCAGCTCCTCATAGTAGAAACTGCTCCATCCCTTTGATTTCTCTCATTAGCCCGCCCTTTTTTATTTCTTCAATACTTTTGTCTCTCTGCAGCTTGGACTGTGGGTGTTGCACGGATCTATGCAGTGGCGCTGCTTTGTCTGTATTGTTTGATATTCCTTTTCTAATATTTCATTTAACATCTTTGAGAATTGGGCTGATGCAAATGACTCCAAGATCTCTTTCCTTGTTGTTATTGATGTAATATAAGCCCAGCTTTCTATATAAATAGTTTAAAATTTATTTTTGTTCTCAGCATTTACTCATTAGTGCAGAATTCCAGCAATGTCTTATTCCTATTTAATCACTATATTAAGGCCTATTGATTCTTTTTCACAATCAACTCTGTTTTTGAATATCCTCAGGAATTTTGAATATCCTCACTGTGTCGTCAGTGCATGTTGACACTTCAGACATCTATTGCTGTTTCAGTTCATATTGAATGGGGTGATTAGGATAGATCCCAGCTTGAATCTTTGAGGAAATCTCTATTGACAATTTTTTTTCTTTTTTGTGAACATTCTACTCTCATTCTTTTTTTTTATGTTTTAACAAATTGCTAATCCTGAGAAGAGCCATTCCTTTCTTGCCATGTAAACGTGGTTTCTTCAGGACCATTAAGGAGAGACCGTGTCAAAGTTGTTAATTGTGTTCTGTGTTTGTTTTTTCAAATCAAAGCACACTGACTGACTGGTCCACTTTTATTGATGTGTGCAGTCTGTTTCCAAAAGTCCAGTAGATTTGTTTGGCATGGTATTGGTATAGAAAACCTTACTGATTTTTGCCAATATTACATTTGCATGGTGCAGCTATAAATTAATTTTGTAGGGTCCTGCCCCTATCTCATCCCCCCAATTTCTGTCTATTTTGTCTGACATTTTCCCCACATTTTTCTGGATCCTTTTAAAAGCTGATGGTGTAGCTGCCATTTTCTGGCCCTGTGGTACCAGACATAGTTTGTGAATGATTTTAACACAATGTACAGATTTTATTCTTTTGAAGGTTACTAGAGTAAAATCTTATTTTACATGAATGACTAAATACCTGATTGTTTGTTTTGTCCAGACATTCTTCTACTTTAATTTGTATGTGCTTTGCAAGCGTATTTGATTAATATATGCATTTTGAATATCATAAGTTAACTGATATGTTAAAAATACTCAAATGGAGAAAAAATTCTAATTGCTTCATATCAGTTTAAATTTAAAAATGAAATGCTGTAGAAGATATTTGTTGTATGTATTAATTTTAGAATGAAATTATAATTCCTAAAATGGAAAAAAAAGTTTGTTTTTAAAGCATGAGGTACATAGCTTTCAGTCAAAAACCCCCAAGCTATATAAATATTTGCCTTTTTAATAAAGATTATGAGCTTTTGGGGATTTTTAATTTTTTTTTAAATGAAATAGCCACTTACAGTGGTCTGATAGGTTTTGTCAAAGCTTTCCTGCTTTTCTCTCTGGGACAGTATTTTTCTAGTCAGATATTGCTGGGAGTCTTGGCATCCCATTGTTTTTCTATGGTTAAAATTCTTGGTATTTTCCCCTTTTCTTCTTTAGAGAAAATAAATCAAAACATATGCAAGCTCTATGAGATGCTAGTTGAGAGCTGAATTTGTTGATAAGAACATAGAATTAGTCACAGATGACTGTAGATTTTTTTTTTTTAGGTTCATCTAATTAGTAGCTGTATTGAAAACACAGTCTGAAAGAGATTTCATAGCAAACACATAAAATGTTGCTAGAAAAAGGCTGAGAAATAAAAAAATTAGTGTTGTTCCCCAAGGAAAAGTTCCTTTGCATTCATTTATAAAATTTGATGGATTTATTGGGCATGCTACACTGCAACTCTATTGTAAGTATTACTTGTCCCAAATGGCAAATTATATTCTCACTGCCAATGTTGGTCTCTGTAGATGTTTATGTAACTTTCACTATTGTGATGATTTTGCTAAAAATGTCTTGCAGTTTAAAAGAAGACTCCAATGCTTTTCTGCTTGTATGGAAAAAACTGGCAAGCTCTCCTTATTATCTTACAGTCACTGGAAGACACTTGACCCATCTTGACCTCTTTCTTTCATATTAGTTTCTCCATCTGAGTCATACTACCAAAATGAAAGAAAAAAAAATGATTGTGTTGAGTCTGGGTATTTATAAGATGTTTATTCTTTTGGAAGGGAGTGGGAGGTCTGGGTAATGATTTTCATCATCAAAATCACAAGTAAAATCTGTCATAGAAACAAAGGTTTGATTTATTTAAAATTTCTTTTAATGGAAGGGAGGTTGGATTAGGATTTCACTCATCAAAATGGTAGGAAAACTTACAGAAACAAAACTATGGAACAAGTCACCATCAGTATTTTTCACAAATTTTTTTGGTGCTAGGCTTTGATCTGGTGGTATTTAGAAACCTTTCCACTAAGAATGCTGTAGGTAACTGTAACTTGTGCTCTACAAATAGGGTAGCAAAGTAGCTTAGATAGTAAATCAAAACAATGGAATGAAAATAGACTTTTGGATGCAATTTTCCCCTACCTTTGTGTACAGTAGGTTGCACAGTTATGTCTTCAAGTGTGTGAGAGTCCTGTGATAGTGGAAACCGCAGAATGGAACATAATATATAAAAAGCCAATGAAGAAAAGAACCTCTGGTTTAGGAGATGTTGAGTGTGAGACAGAGATGGTTTTTCTTTCCTGGTAGTGCACCTTTAGTTACCACATTAGCAGAATGTGAAATTCAGTTTACACCTACGTAAAGGGGCTCACGTTAAGAAGGATGTGCTACTAAACCTCATTAAACAGTATTTCACGAGGGCTTCGGGAGTTTGAGGCTGGTTGGGATTCTTTTTCCTTCTTTTAGCAGAAATCTGAGCCTGTTCATCCCTCAGTCTTTTCACAGAGAAATCTTTCACTAGATTAGTGAATGGTAACAACTACCAGAGGGGTCTGACTTCATATTTTCTTCCTAGAAAGATGAATTAATCACAAAGCAAGGTGCAATGATGTTTGTGATCCTCCCATACCGCTGGTGGTAATTCCTTTGTTCACTTTGCACATGCAAGATAAAAAGACATCCATGCAAGACTTGCATTGTGGGCACAAAGCGGATCTTCCCAAGGAATTTTGAGTTAGTCATCACCTAATGCTACAACAAGTGGGAAGGCATCATTGTTGTTTATTTTTCATTTAGAACAGCATCACAATGTTACTATGTAGGAAATAAAAAAATTGCTTTCTTTCAAATCTGCTGTCATTTGATTCTTTTCTCAGCTGCTTACGAAGCTGCCAACTAAAGTAGTACTTACCATGAATACATTAGAGAAAAGTAAATTGGCACTTTCTGTAGAATGCAGCAATTTGCATTCCCCTCTCTTTCTGAGAGCAATCTGTGTTGCATTCTTCAGAGTTTCAATATTTTTTCTCCCCGTAAGAGGTTTCATCTTGTATTTCCTGGCACTTTAACCAGAAACTTGTCCATTAAGATAATTTTTCTTAATACTGATTTAACTTTCACTAACGTATTTGCTCTTGTAATCAGCCTCATAATTATATTCTCATCTGTGTTTAAATTATTGCTTTTAAGTCTTCAGCTTGAGCGACTGAGAATGGAGTCAGTTCGGTCCCAGTGTATAACTTCCAACCAGAGCACTGCAGCAATATTTGCTTTCCTTTATGACATGATATCATCTTTGGTGTCTTGACCAGCTTCTTTCAGCTTACTTCTCTAACTCTAGCCCCTGTAATATTTCTTTTTGGGTCACCATCAAGTCATTGAAAGAAAACAACACTCATTTGTGAAAAGCCTGTACCCCATCCAATTTTGTAATTAAAAACCCTAAGACAGCAATTAACACAATCCAATGAAAAGTGTCGGTGTTCAGTGATTTAAAGGGTTTGTTATGCTGAAGCTGCCGTGTCTCTGAAATAGCTTGAAGGATATGAAAATGCAGCCTCATAGTCTGAAAAAATTTGTCTTGTGCCTGAAGTCAGCTGGAGAACAACTTGAAGCTCTTGCAAACACGAGTTGTTCAGTGGGTGAACTGCATAAAAGTGCTGCTGGCTGTTTGCTTCCTCACTGTACAACTTCGACAGTGACAGATCCAGAATGAAAGGGAACTTTGCAAAATCTGCATTTAACTTGAGAAATGCCTTTGTGTGTGATGTTGGATCTGTCAGAAAGTTATGTTAGGTCTGAGAAAGACTATCAGAGAAATGCAAACACGAAAAATCCACTGACTTTTGTAATATACATGTAATATATGTTGTAACATGTGGCTTCTTGGGCTGTGTTGCTGTTTACTTAAGAATAACCTTATCTTGAGGTGGCTGCCGTTGCTAATGACAAGATACTGGACTAGATGATCATTCAGTCTAATTCATTTGATGCTAACCATTCTCAGATTCATGGTAATTTTTGACTAAGAGAGTTATACAGTTTAATTTTAAGCTTCTTGTTTTAGAGAGGGAGTAGGGAGAGAGGAAAATAAAAGTGTTTTTAGACATATATATGAGATCTTAAAAAGAAAATTTGGGAGAAAACTCTCTGTGAAAAATTCAGTGTCCCCCCTTTTTCAGCTCAATTCTGAAAAAAACATATGGAACACATTCTGTGTTCATATGGAATAGTTTCTCCTTGCTGAAAAGAAAAAAATCCAAGATTCATACCTATATTTCCAGGGTAATAGGTGGAAAAACACCAATTGATTGAAAAATGGAAGTTGTAAGAGGAAGAAATTGGTTCATCTCTAAGTGTTTTTAGTTACTGCATTAAGAATACATCAGCATACAGCAAGATATTTCAGCATAAGGTTTTTGCACATCATTCTACTGAAGGAAGATAAAATGTAAGGTTGTTCCCTCTGTTTGTTCCAACATGATGCATTAACAATGTGTCAACACAGCAGTAAAGGCTTTTACTGTGTATAATTGTAAAATAATGCCAATAGGTAAATGGGAAAAGGATGTTTGGGGAGCAATTTCTAGATCTTACTTTTTTGCAAAATAAACACCACTTTAAAAAAAAAAAAAACGGCTTTGGGTTTTTGGATGACAGTAAAAGTGGTGCAGAATGCCAGAACACCAAAGCAACTGCACCGGAGCAGGGCAGTAATCCACCTAGCACTATTGCTTTCCTTTGATGGTGATTAGAACCACATGCTCCAAAGGAAAATGCTTATAATGGGCAATTAAAGGATCTGCACATAGCAGGCTTTTTTTCCCCCCTCTGCCCTCCCTCCCCCAGTTGCCATAAATTACTGGTTGGCCTTTACTCTGACGTGCAAGTCTGACAAAACCTAGAAGGAACAGGAAATGACCTAAGTGTGGTTTTAGACGGTTTTTTTTTCATTACCTACATAATAAGAAAAAAACCCTCTACTTTCCACCTTTTAGAACCTTTTTGAAACATTTAAAGATCTTAAAAAATATATGTAAAAAAGAAGATCAGATCAAATAAAACAGGCAATACGAACTGAGAGCTTTCTACGGCAGACAAAGTAGAAGCTGAGCTGTCCTGCTGATACTCCTGGGTACAAAAGCAGAAGTAGGTTGTCTGTTTAAAAACAACCAAATGAAACAAACATGCAAAAAAAGAAACAAAACCCCAGCCAAACAACAAAATATTTTTCTGCTTTCAGGGAGTAGTATTAGCTGTAAGAATAAGCTTGCTGCAGGCTTCTTTGCAGCCTTAGCGTACAGTGGAGCATTTTTGCTCTGTTTTTGTATCTGTGCTGAGGGCAAAGTTACTGAAAATAGTAACGGAGCTTGTGAAAACTCTGAAGTGACTTATTAAAGTTTACTTAGGTGCAGCTCTTGTCAAAGATTTGTATTTGCAGGGAAGATCAGGATGCTGTGGAGTCTGGTGGAAATGTTATGGTGGTGAGACACCTGCATGTTCCAGTGTTGTTCTTACGTGTCCAGCCAAATATATTGCAGGTACTATTTAGTGTATAGAAGAGTGTTAATTAAAACAATTAAGAAGAAGCAAATCTCTTTCCATTGAAGGAAGATTTTAGGGCCCTTAAAAAAGCAAAAGTAATGTCTTTCATAAAAGAGTGCAGCAGAGTCAACAACTGAGTCGTTGGATAGGGGATATGACTGTTTCCGTCAGGATGTGTGTCCAAACCTCAGAACCATGAAAGCACACACAGCTTCTGTTCAAAGATTGTGGCTATCTGCAGACTTCACAACCCATTGGCCACTTTACAAACTTGGATAAATAAATTGTGTATAGAGTCAGGAAGTGATAAGTATTAGGGTTCCAAAAATACCCTCGTTTTTTCCCCTCTTCCATTTATTTTCATGGGGAGGCTTAGGGAGTGGAGAAATACCATCATGATTCTAAATGCCCAGGGTATCGTACTGAGGACTGAGGGCTGTATTTTGTCTTGATCACAACAATCTGCTCAAGCGGCTGCTGTTTTGGCCTGCAACATTTCACAACAGAACGTTGTCTTTGTTACCTAAATAATGCTGCCTCTACTTTGAGAGTCATTCTTTGGTTGCATCACCTTTAGTTCATACTGAAGACAACTTGAATACTTCATAACATTCTGTTTTTCAACATCTACCAGTTCTACAGAGAGGGAAAAGACCTCTAATAATAAATAAGAACCCCAAGACTTCTAGGTTGCATACTGCTGTGGGGGTTTTTTTGTGTTATTAAATTACATGGATAAAAAATAGTAATTGATGGTAAGCTGTTACAAAAGACTAATCTACAAATAAAAGCAATGGATCAATCCTGTTTGAAAGGCAGTCATGAAAAGAAATGGGTATGTACCGCAACTTTTTTCATATTTTATAATAAATTCATTTCTCATCTAGTTGTAGAATTTGGCTTTTGAATGAGGTGATTTTTCGCAGAGTTGATTTCTGAATCAAGTTGCTATGGTGTTGGTTTCATTGTTTAGTTAATTCTATGCCTGGTTGCTATGGAAATACTTATTTACGGAGCTAATGCCTAATGGTGTCAAACAGATGCTACTGGCAACTAGGAATCCTTTATATTTGATCAATGAAAGACTCAGTCAGAAGTAGAAACTCAATTTTGTGCTCATTTTTCTTCATTAAAATTTTGGAGCATGGAATGAAATGGATATTCTCAAACAGGACAAGTTTTCTTTTCTTTACAAGCATTAAAGCTCACATTGAATCTCCTAAAAAGTATCATTGGTGAAACGAAATCCTATTTTAGTTTTAGGGAATCATTTAGCAACGTTACAAATTTTAACATTGTGTGTGGCCTTAGACAGCGTGCACGTTTCAGCTTGGGGCACGGAGAACAGTGTTGGTTATATTTGACTTTTAAAATTGATTTTTAGGTTTCTAAGCTCTGCAATATTTTTTTTGTAGCTGTGTATTTTAAATCTCTGCATAAGCATTAGTATTGTTCTTAGTACAACTTTTCACAAACGTAAATAATTCTGGAGTAACTAAGCTGATATGATTTTGTATTTTATAAGTTAAACTATTAGGAAAACATCATTGCAGTTATCTAGTCAAATATATTTTGAGTCCAACATTAAATTTTTTTTTAAAAAGGTTTAAAAATGCTTAGTGTACTTTTATAGTAATTTCAGTGGTTTATAGCTTGACAAAAGTAAAATCCATAATCTTTTATCATGCTTAAGCCTTTGGAAGTTGAAAATACTCCTCAAACGTGTCTTTAGACAAATGGAGTTGTGGTATTTGTATAAAGAAGATCTAAAAAACCTCCACCCTCCGTGGCATCAACTCTTCTGAAAGGCACATCTATTCCAGGCCCCGGAACTGCTGGGTGCACCGCGATAGGAAAGATAACCTTTTCTATGGGAAAGTAATGAAAAACAAACCCCCCGAAGCCCTGCCGGTTTGCCTTGACTGTCTTCTCCCATTTCTCATCTGTTTTTAGTTTACTTAGACTATAAACTTCTCGGAGGAGCACTTACTGCCTTTTACTTTGTGAAAAATAGCGTTGCAGGTTCCTGCTGCTGATGGAGCTATAAACTGTGCTAGGGAAGGCCTCTGTTACTGTTACCTCGTGTCTTTTCTCACTTGCTTCTGGTGTTGCTAACAATGTGTGTGCTTTGCCAAAAGTGCCATCCTTAAGCTTTGGTGATGGTTCAATTGATACCCTTGTGTTCAAATAGCGTGGCAACTCTTCTGGAGTATATGGAAATATTGGTTTTACTGTTTGAGAAAACATAAGCCTGATGCCTACTGTCAGTTTTTCTGCATATATCCACTAAGTGGCAGGTATTTAAAATCTCCTGAGATTTGACTGGACACCCATAGTACTGAATATACAGTGTTCATTCTTCAGAACAACAACTCTTGGGGAGAATTTGTTGAGCTTTAACAACTTTAAAAAACCATATTTTCAGTGATGCAAATTCCTTCTCTTGACGCTCTCAGCCTGTTTTGAGTGGCAAGTTTCAGTTTGACCTACGCTGGCTGATGATGGCCAAATTGGGAAAGGTCACTTGTACTTCAAGGGGTTTTGTAAGCTGGCTTGTCTTCTTTTAACTGTACTGAAATTTATTTCAGAGGCTAAACAGATTCAATTATTATAGTTAAAAGTAATTCAGTCCCTGACTGTTAAAGAACAAGGCATGGTGCATGCGTGGGTTATTTTTTTGTTAGTTTTTTTTTCTATTTGAAGCTATTTTCTACTGAAGCTGTCCTTCAAACCCCTGATCAGCTTGTCAGGCAGTTATACAAAACCAGGAAAGTGTGCTCATTGCTCTCTGGATAAACTGGGAAGACTCTGGGGTTGGAGTCAGGCTGATATGAGGACTTCTTCTCCAAGCTGACTGATAATTTCCTATACGTATTTCTGGTGGGAATGGCTATAGATTTCTCACCTTTCAGAAGTTCATCTGCAATATCAGGGCCCACTGCAGTTTGATTTTCAGAGGAGCTCCCAAAAGTGTGATTGCTGTGATGTTGCCACTGACAATGGATGCTCAAAGCTGAAGTGTGTGAGTTGCTAAGCAGAGGTCTAGGTTGCAGTTTGGAACTTCTATGACTCAAGTCCACCCTAGGTAAGGTGTTTCTTGATGGAGGAGGTGAGGGTAGAACGTTATGTGCAATGGATTACAAAATCTTAGTATTACAGAGTACAGATCTTTCTGCAACAAGTCTCATGGTTGCAAAACCAGAAATTGCTGAGCCTCTGCCTAAGACCTATTTTAAGGTCTCTTGCTCTGTTCACAGTAGGTCAAAATAAACGGTGTCTTTTCACTCCTGTTGTAAGATTAATGTGACTCTGGCAATAGTTTGTAACTTTTGTTGATGCACAGTAATGAAATAAAACCTCGACTGCTAAGCTCTCAACAAAAAATAATGCCAGAAATGCTGCTTGTTTAGTGTTCCAGATTTAACTTCCAAGGCTTGGAGTTAGGCTACTTAAACTAAGTCTGGTAGGTAGTGAGAGACAAAGAACAATTTCCTTAGTGCTAAGGAGAAAATTCTTCTTTAAACAAAGAAATAGAATTTATCAGTTGTCAACCTTTAAAATTGTCACCCTCCTTGTCTCTCAAACCCTGGCAATTCTGCAGAAGGTGTGTTAAGGAATATCCTGCTGCTTTCTGTTCCTTTCTCCCGAAATTGTTTTTGTGGGGGAGGCTGTCTGGATTTTGAGTGCCACCTTGTGGTGCGTTCTAAGCACCTAAGGAAAGGTAACCCCCCTTTCACTACTAACCTGCAATGATTTGCTTAGTGTAGAGATGTACCAAGTCGGATTCACCATGGAAAAATATTCATTGTTTAGCCATCTGCATTTTTTTCCAGTTGTGCTTAGCAGACGAGAACGGTACTTTGTACCTAAACTTCTCATCAGTTCATTTTAATCACTTTCATGTGTGGCACATGGAATGACCCCTGAAAATGTGACAGACGGTGGTAGCCTGCTAGCTGTGTTGATATACTGCCCTGTCTTCTCTCAGGACATATGGCTTCTAATTAATGATGATATAGAATGAATTAAAGAAAAATCTGATAGCAAAGTACATGTAAACTGAGGTTCTATTATTTCAAAACTGTTTTAGCTTCTTTGCTGTAAAATTGATATTGGTGGAGAAGCTTAAATCTTCTGGTTTAAATGACAACAGAAGATTTTCAGTGATGAATCCAAGCTGGGAAATTTTTCATTTAAAGAAAACTGCATGAAATTATGCCCCGCCATTTAAAATATCAAACAATTATTTGCATTGAAAGTAGATTGGAAGATTTTTCTGCCTTGTGTATACTGGGTGAGCATGGGTCACAAGAACCTATTTATTTACCATAGCAGGGCTAAAACCAAAAGGAAGATTTTGAACCTCTTTAGTCACAAAGCTTGACCGCCAAAATTGTAGCTTATGTGAGCATGTGTATGCGTACATGTGGCTTAAAGGATGAATAATGGGTTGCAGTAAAATGTTTGGTACAGAAATTTTCTGGAGTTAGCAAGACATTTATTGGTCTGGTTTTTTGTTTGTTGTGGGTTTTTTTATTATTATTATGAGCTCATTTGCAGCAAATAAATAAAATTAGCTAACACACCACATATTTAAAAGAAAAATAAAGTACTCCAAGAGGGAAACCTCTTTTCTGTCCCCTAATGGAGGCTGCAAGATTGCGAGCGAGCTGACGCAACTCTGTGGCCCATTAGTATCAAAGGTTACTAATACAACTAACAAAACCCATGTGGACGGCTGATCTTTGCTGCTGATTGAGTCAAAAGTTAATGAAGCAGATAAATGCAGTCTCTGTGTGCGAGGACAGAATGAAACCAAAAGATTTACTGGTGTTCAATACAGTAAAGAAATATGTCTTTCTTTTCAATAGAAAGAGAAGCCTCACAATGAAGAAAATTTAAAAAAAAAAACAAACAAACAAAAACCCACTTAAACAAACAAACAAGTAAAAAACCACCCTAGTTTGATAAAATGTTGCTAAAACCAAATGCATCATGGCAAAATGGGTATGGCCAGAGAATGTTGGTCATTATCTTACTGTTTGTCAGTGACAGTCCAAAAAAAAGAAAAAAGAAAAGACATGGTAGCTAGATTAATCACTTAAGAAACCCCCCAAACTCTCAAATACCTAAATTCTTAATTCTTGATTTTGATCTGCTTGCTTTACCCAGTATCACCCAGTATGATTTTCTGACAGAGCACAACTTGCTTCCCGTTCAAGCACATGCTCCGAGGCAGAGCTCTTCAGTTTTCCTAGCAAGTGGATGTCATAACTACTAACTTTAAACGTGGTTTAGTGGTATCTCTGTGAAGATAACTGAAGAGAAAAAGAGCCTTTAAGTGCCTCCCTTGCCTGGGCACTGCTGACACGTCCCCACCTCTGCTTCTTTTTTGACACTTTCTGCACCTTCTTCTGGACGAGCGCCAGACTGGAACATTGTGTTTTCTCCATGGAAGAGCTGTTAGTCCCAGAGGAGAAAAAACATACCTGGTTCTCACCTATAAAAATAAGCAGAAGAGCTTCCAGGATTGCAAAATGAACTACCAAGCTGGGTATTGGCACGTTAATTGTGCTCTGTAGCTACGCAAAAGAGTGAAAAGCTATGTTTAATTTGTGAGTACGCATTTTGCAAATGAATTAATTTATCAGAGAATAATTAGAATCTGTCAAGAAGTCATGAAGACTGAAAGCTTTTTAAACAGAACAGACATCTGAATTTCATTTCTTGTATGTTGTTTTCATTTTTTGTCAGTATAGAAGACAAATTAAGTGAGTGCTGTTGACGTACTTGAAGCTGATAGCATCTTCAGATTGTGTTGCTGACGTTCTTTTGTGGGTTTGGTGGGTTTAGTGAGGTTATTCAGAACGTGGAGCTTTGTAGCCATGTTCAAGCAAAGCCTAACAAAACCTCCTGCAAGAAAATGTTTTTCAAAATACCAATTTTTAACCCGAGCTATTGGAGAGATTTTTACCCCCTTTAGAAGTACATGATTTAATGTAATGCTTTCTGCACTGTATTTACAAAAATTGCTACTGTTTGTATGGTTCTGGAAAGTAAAAAGTATTTTGTAAGTTTTAGGCTAGATTTGCTTTTGTAGGTTGAGGTGAATTAGGAGCAGGAAAGCACCAAAATCACCACCAAATTTAATGTGCATGTTAAATGACTTATAAGCAATCCAAAAAGATTGAAATAAGGCTGTGTTATTCTGTCATCACAATATCTCTGTGGCATGTAATTTCTTCAACCTCTTCCTTAGGGCTCTTGCTGGGTAGGATTAACTGAGAATATGGCCCAAATTACGTATGAAAAAATGAAGGGAGAAACATTTCTTATTGCGCCACATAATCGAGATTTTTTTCTATTGCTGTTTTTCAACATTAGCATATCACCCACTAATCTTTCTTTTTCTTCTTTTTTTTTCATCTTTACAGATGATACTTTGGGATTGGGATTTAAAGCAATGGTACAAGCCCTATTATCAGGTCAGTATACTATTAATTTAATTGGGGATTTTGTGAAATGTGATTGAGTACAGAGTTCACTGTAAACTGTCAAATTTCAGTTCTTCTGTTGATGCTGTATTTGCCTAATTTTTCCCTCTGTCTCTTAGATTTTAGTAAGGTATTGTTGTTCCTCTTCAGAGAATTATGCAAAATTAAAACTAATAACTTTTTTTTTGGACAATTTTTTGACAAATTCTTTCAGTAGAATCAGGGTTAATAAAAATGATGAGGCTGTGGAAATTGTACCTCTGTAAGGTGCTCTAACAGTTTGACTGCCAAAATGTGTTGATATTGTTGGAAGAGACAGGATACTAAGTTTAATGCTGAGACAAATAGAAATAAAAAATTTTGGAACACATTTTATATAGAGAAAAATAAACTGAAAGCTAATGTTGAATTGTGAATTACTTTTTATTGTGTGACAAAACCCTGCAGAAACTGCTGCCTGAATGTCTATATGTGTATATTTTCTTTAAAAGAAAAGTATATTGCATTGGATTTTTTTTAATTTTTTTTTTTTTTTAATTTGCAATGCATAAGGTACTTATTTAAAACAAAGAATACCATGAAGTGGTTTGACATGTTAATAGTTTGCAACATTTCCATCTATTCCAGAGTGCTGGCAGTGGAAATGGAGTTGATTTCTCAGTACTGAATGAGGCTCGGAACATGCTCACGGAGCTCCTGAGTGACCCATCTCTTCCACCACATGTGATCTCTTCCCTTCGAAGCATTAACAGTCTCATTGGTGCTTTCTCAGGAGCATGCAGGCCAAAGGCCAGCCCGTTCACACCATTTCCTGGTTTCTTCCCCTGTCCTGAAATAGAGGATCCTGCTGAAAAAGACCGGAAGCTGCTCAAGGTCAAATGGCTTTCATTTTCATTCACGTGTGTGTTGCAATTAAACAAAAATAAAGAGATAAAGGAAAATTCATCTGGGACAAATGCTCCTGTATGCATGTTAGGTTCTCTACTGAGTACCTGTGGACAGTGTTTAAGGTTGAAAGAGTGCAGCTGTGAAAACACATTGAATGAAACGGAGATAGGTACCAAAATGTAAATTCAAGAGGTTGATGGATAGACAGGTACAAGCACTGGTCTGCACCCTGACCACATCATTCCTAAAATAACAGCAAATATAAACTGAAGATGTTATAGTCTCATGATATGGGACAAACAGAGCCGTTCTTGATGCTTCCACATTCTTTATCTAACCATTACTGTCAGAGTGGCTTTTTCATTGACCTTTTTTCCCCAAGAAATTTACTCTTGTAGACAGCAAACCATCCATCAGACAGAAGCAAATCAGCTCTGTCAAAGGAAAAATATCCCTTTTCTCTTCAACAAATTACTTTATGAGACCAGTGTAAAATCCACAGTCACTTCTCCATTACCCAGGACTAGTATTATAATAAGTGAAATTATAATAAGTGAAAGTAGTTACTGTGTGATATGACCAGGAATGCGGTGGAAAAACATTACAATATACAAACTCATCTGCAGAGCACCAGAGCTAATAATTTCAGCCCAGTATTGACAGCTTGAGGCTGTTCGTTGTGGAGGCTGCTCTGGAACATACCTGTGGGTTGTTTACATTTCCAGGAAGTGGGCAGCTTGGCCCAAACTGATCATCTTGTTGACTTAGTATTTTGGAGCCAGATTCAGCCTGTGAAATGTCTGTTGGGAACCATATTTTTGGGGGAAAAAACTCAATGTCTACAGGTTACTCTGTGGAAGATCCTGCAGAATCACTGCAGTATGAAATTATTTGGAATGTCACATGGATACCTGCAGAAATCAGTTGGGCAGGGATGACAGCAATTCAGCATGTTTTGCTTTGTGGATTTCTTTAAAAGCTGCTAAGGATTGGTACAGCTTTTGATTTTTAAAATTTCTTTATAGCTAGTCAAAATAGTGTGAAATGAAAAATATTCATTGCTGGAGACCAGTTATAAAGACTATGTGAGACTGAAAGAATACAGTTTTTCACAACTATTCCCTTTTTCTCCTTCCTAAAAGTAACTTTTTCCTCAAGTTTTGGGGGGTTTCTGTATAGAAATTTGCCTAGTGCTTGCCACCATCATTCAGTGATTTTTTGGCTTTGGTTTAAGAGTAAGCACAAATATTTCTCCCTATGTATGTTACTGCAAGAGAAAGATTTCTTTTACTTCCAAAAAGCAGGTAAGTGAGCACAAGCTCCAAAGAAAATAATAGGAAAGTATTTCTTCAAAATGGGCTCTCTTGAAAGGTTCCCATTCTCTCTTTCCCTGACTTGGAATATAAAAGGTCTCCTCCATGTGCTTTTTCTGCTGATTATGCACATCTTTGTTCCTCTTCCCTGACTGGCTTCCAAAGTGTGTTCAGTTATAATTTTCAAGTTGATTAAGGGGGTCATCAAGTTGGTCAGAGGGATGGAGCACCTCTCCTACAAGGAAAGGTTGAGAGAACTGGATTTGTTCAGACTGGAGAAGAGAAGGCTTTGGGGTGACCTAATTGTGGTCTTCCAGTACCTGAAGGGAGCCTGCAGGAACGGTGGAGAGGGATCATTTACATGAGCACGTAGTGACAGGACAAGGGGGAATGGCTTCAAAGCGAAAGAGGGCGGGGTTAGATTGGATATTAGGCTGGGTTGGATGGGGCTCTGAGCAACCTGGTCTAGGGAAAGGCGTCCCTGTCCGCAGCAGGGTGGGGTGGAACTAGAGGATCTTTTAAGGTCCCTTCCAACACAGGCTATTCTGTGCTTCAGTGGTGAACTGCCTGTTCTCCTGATCCTTGATAGGAAAGGATATAAAAACAAGGAAAAGGATGCAACTGAAACTGGGCTTCAGACCTTGGGCTGGTCTTAACTGGTTATCTAACACTAACCCTTTCCCTTGGGTTTCTTGTAAGCGTGAACTGCCCACTATTCAGAAAAATAAAAATGAAAAAGAGAAAAATTAAATCTTAGACAAAAAAACATTGTGAGGCTGCTCTGCAACAGAAACACTTCCCACTTCCATCATGACTGTCCCTAGAACCATCCCCAGATTTCCTAGTGTATGAGAGTAGAATGCTTGCCAGATGGGTGGATTTCTGCTGTTATTAACAGTCGTGATTTTAACAGCTTTCACAGTTTAGGCAAGTAAAAGCTGTCTAGGCAAACCCCTGAGTATCCATATCTCTTGTCTCCTGGCCTTGTTACCCTTGGGACACCCCCACCTGGAGTAAGATACCATACCTGTGGTAAGATACCACATCACCTGTTTCACCATAAAAATTAGCAATAAATACCCCTTACAAACCGTAAATAAAATTTTAACATCTGGTTTTACTTCCATGGATTTTAACCATGGTCACATTACTCAACAGGGACTAACTAGCAGGAGCAGCCTGCCAACCCCACAGCTGAGGCGATCTTCAGGAGTTTCCAGCTTGTCACCTATAGAATCAACATCATCCAGATGGGAACGGAGCAACATTAGCAAGAGATCCCACCAGGAGTATAACACACCAAGGTAAGCACCAAACAGCATTTTAAGGGCAATAATAATGCTGGAACTTGGCAGCAGAAGTATTTGATGTAAAGTCTTGTGAATTAAGTCTCCAAATTCCGCCAGCATAAACTGGAAAAGTTAATTATGTACTATGCTTTGCAACTCTGGTTGATCTTAAGTAGAAATCAGTTCATTCTGAGGTTAAATAGTGTGCTCTGTCATAATGAGTAGGCCTTGATATAAACTTGAGTAGGAAATGAAAAAAAAGTCCAACATACATGATTGCAAAACAAACTAGTTTAGTCTCTAAACTTGTACTGACTTCCTCCTTCTATTTATTTAAAATATGTATCACTTGCCAGCTTCCATATACCCATACATAATTAAAAAGGTGGAACAATTTTGTCATGGTTAGTAGCCACTGTTGTGTGTGTTACAATGTTTATTGTTGCTCCCATCATCAAACAAGCTATAAAATAGATTAAGGCAGTCATCTCTTCTCTACTTGTTAATCAATGTGGTGCAAAGAGAGCTTTTATTTCCAGAATTAAGACAACATTCTGAATTAAGATTAAAATGAATGGTTTTTTTTTTCTTTTTGTGTAATGTTGTATGTTAGTGAAAATTCACACATTTAATTTTATTAAGTAGATCTTTTCTCTGGAAATCTGTAAAAATGTGTGTAGTTCTGGTTTCCTTGGTTGTTTTTTTTTGTTTATTTGAGAGTTTTTTGGGTTGTTTTGTTTTGTTTTGGGTTGTTTGCTTTTGTTTTGGTTTGGGGTTTTTTGTTGTTTTTTTTCTTTAAATGGTTCTGCATAGGTCATAAGGAAAGCATAACTGATGCCTTTTTAAAAAAGAAAATGTGAGTTATGCTGATAACTGATAATTATTAGTAGTGGATAGAAATTCATATACACACATCCAAGAATTTACTTATCAATATTATATTTAATTTTAAGATGAACCATTTAAATAATTTGGCCCTTTCAGTGTTCTTCTTCCCCTTGAATAAAAGATGATCTTTAAGTTTTTACATTGTAAAACTCAATTGTGGTTTGTGTAAAAAGTACAACTGAAGATTCTAATACGAGCAGTAGTAATAATTTAAAGATTACATTTTCATGCTAATTTGGTTGCCAGTGTTCAGACAAACCTCCCCAGTTGTATCCTCTGGAAATAAGCAGGGACCAGAGAAATTGCTTCAACCTTAGCAACAGTGAGATCTCAATCTGAGGCCCAGCCCTCCTGCTGCAGTCTCAATGTATATTTACAGATGGTTTCCTTACTTTCCTTACTGTTCAAAAGCAGCTCTTGGGAGCTTCTGTTTTATTTCTATGCAGATTTTTTGGTTTGGTTTCACATTCAAACACTAGCTCAAAAATGTAAAGAAGTGCTTCCTCATGTTGAGGTGAAACTTCTCGTTTTTTGGTTTATGGCCATTGCTCCTCATCCTCTTTCTGGGCGCCACTGAAGAGAGTCTGGCACCATCCTCTTAGCCCACCTTTGAGATATTTATATGCACTGCTGGAATCCCCTCTCAGCCTTCTCTGGACTAACCAGGCCCAGCTCCCCCAGCCTCTCCTCGTAAGGGAGATGCTCCAGACCCCTCATCATCTTTGTGGCTTCTGCTGGACCCTTTCCAGTAGCTGTAGATACGCAGAAATAAATCCATGTTTATTCTTTAACTCATTTTTCGTATTCATATATTTAAACTAGTGATGGGAGATCAAGTATTATTTCTGTATTGGACTGTTTTGCAATCGGCTTAAGAAAGATTAAATCTGTTTTGGTAAATATTATTCTCCCCTGCTGAAGTGAAATAGTTTTACATTAACTATTTTCACTTTGAAGTGCACATATACAATTATTTTAAATTGCATATTACTTTTTTGTTCACTAAAGGAGATACAATTCTAAATTGTGGCGTGAAATTTCGTCCCTGCAACAGCAGATGGCAGAATTGAGCAATTGAGTTTAACGATTTGGCCACTAAAGCAAAATATGATTTGATGTCAAAACCAGCTTTAGTTTTAAGTTTATAAAAAATAAAATAATTAATTGAATATGAAGAGTTTATTTGAAAACCGCTGTGGCTGTGTAAGGTTTTCATTGTATTTCCAAAGTAATCAATCCTCAGATCTGTTAGGAAGCAGCCTGCTTCAAATGTTCAAGGAAAGTGGCGTGTTAGAAAGTAAAACCTATCACACATGGTCTGAGTATTTTGTCATTTTAGGACTGTATAAAGTTTTTTGTTGCTTTCAGTCAGTACGCACCAGTTTTTATTTCATGTAATTGACATGTATTTTCTAGCTGGTCTTGAATTTGACTGCTTTGTAGTATTCTCTCTTTCTTGAATGGTGATGTACCTGTCACAGGGCAGTATAGCTATTTTAAAAGCATTTTATTTCATAAAAATGGAAGAAAAACCAAGAAAGAAACAAAAAAATTCTTACTGGTTTCTTTTCAGCCAAGGATCTCACTCAAATGGGTCTTTTGGTGCAAACTTGCTGACAATACCAAAGCAAAGGTCATCCTCTGTGACACTGACCCATCACGTGGGTCCCAGACGAGCAGGTAAGATTATGCAATTTGTACAGTAACGGGGTGGTGCATCAAGGGCTTTTTCATGAAAACACAGCACCAAAATAACGTCAGTGTGTCCCTCGTTGTTCAAATCCAGTCTTTGTAAATGGCAAGGACTTTATTGTTGTCTGAACTCCATGTAATATTTCCTTTGGAAGGTGCTTCTCCCGGCCTGAGTCCTGTGGGTTCACCGAGTCATGGGTCTGTCTCCAGTGGGGCTTTCAGCAACTGGTCACCTGTCGAGTTCCCTGACACTGCTGATTTCCTCACAAAGCCAAGCATTAATATACACAAGCCTCCAGGACACGCATCCAGCCCTCCAGATTTTCAGCAGCCAGTTAAAACACCTGTAGGTTATATGTGCAGCAGGTACTGTAAACTCTGTTATCATTTCAGTCACTTCATGTCTGTTGAAAAGAATGGAGTTAAAATGAAAACCAAAAAAAAAAGAGCAAGACCTGTGCACCTACTAGGACTGAAAAAATAGCATAAGGTCTCATAATAATCTGTAACTGTGTTATCCAGGGGAGAATAAAGAGTTCAGAATGTATGTCATTGCTTTGACGTGGCCCAGCCTTTTCAGCAGCTGTTGTTGTAGAGGATCAATATTCTACGGAATTTTAGAAAAGGAGGGTTTCTCACTTGGGAATTGAATTCTGTGTTTTGGAATACTTTCCTAGTTATGAGCTCTATTTTAATAATTCAGGGATCTAAGTCTGGGGGGAGGTGATGATTGATTATTATCTAAGGACAGACTAAATCTGTGTGTGCCAAATTTAGGAGAAAATACTAAGGTCAGTTGTTGAAGGAGCCTTCACAAGCCTTTTTTTAAAAAGTAATCTGCAGATACTTTTCAGTAGAAGACAGCAGTAGCAAAAGAAGAAAGTTACTGAATGTTGTAAATATTTTTCATGTGTTCTGTAAGCTGTGGACGTCAGATACTCAAGCCTGTTCCAATACCAGAACCAGAATTTGCAGAATACAGAGACAGAAAATCAGGTGGGATTTCAAAATAGACAAATACTTGATACCAACTTGCTGCTTTATTTTTTAAAGCCGGTTAAATTAAAATTTTACTATTTCTACATAATTTTTTTCCTGTATTTTAGCCTGTGTATGTATTTTACTTTGTTTTGTGTTTTCAAATAGTCAATACAAAATATTGCCTGCTCCATAGTAAGGATTTTAAAACAGGCTTCCACTAATACCTTTATAGTTCTGTACTCCATATATCAAACAAGTGCTCTACCAACTAAGCTAAACTAATCACTGAACCAATTTTTGCAAATAAAAAGCTATGCTTTTAGCTTTTCTTAATCTTCAAGTAGGTTTTGTCTAATAAATTTTGTCCTTTACAACTTTTTTTGCATATTTCTTACATGAAATGCTTTAGAAACAAGCTATTACTTATATTTCTGTGACAAATGTGTATGATCAGTTCCAAAATTTTTAGACAGTAATAATTTACAAATAAATTATTGATATAGTAATTCTGCATGTGTTTTCTTTAAGGTGAAATTGCAAGTGCTAATGTTTCAAAAGAATCTTTCCACCATATGGAGAAGAGGAAGGATGAAAAGAAGGAAATGATCGATCAAACACAGAATAAACTGCTTGTAAGCATGTAATTGCAAAAAACCACTTGCAATAACTTTTCTCAATTCAGTATTTCTTTATAATTCCTAACTTGCTGTGAAGAGGCCTTTGCATTGCTAAAATAGTAATTTCCAAAGGGTAATGGTACATTGTTGGAATTCAAATTCTCCTTTAACAATTGTTTATTTCTATCTTGCATAAATGTCCCTAGCAAACAACAGGAAAGGTTGTGATTGTATCGATTTTGTTGATCAATATTGATCTGTGTAGATTTAATGTTGAGAGAGTATGCTCAAACACTGCTTGGCTGGTATTTTCTTTTGGAAGTTTATGAAAGATGCAGCAGTTCCAGTGAGACTTACAAATGAATGTTCAGCACAGTGCTATTAACATTTTGGGTTTATACATCAGCTTGTCCAATTAACAAAATCTTAAAGCTAGTAAATCTTGGGTTAGCCTATGCATATTTTGGCTTTGTTTTATTAACTCATGTTGTTTAAAAATAAATAAGAAGGAAAATTTAGCACCATCTCAGAAAGCCCTGGAATCTGCTGCCCCAAAGAGGACAAGTCAAGCCTTTAAGTGTGCTATTTGTGATATTGATTTATGATTTTCTCATAGCCACAGTTGCAGCACCATTCAATAAATTCACTAATGATTTATCATTTTCAAGGCTTTTTTTGCCAACACAACTGATAAATTAGTTTTCATTGTTATTTTAGAGATGATAAAGTATCTTAATCTCATACAGGTGGAACAGAGCTCTTCATTAGAAACAATGTTATTAGACCATGATTCACTAATGGAGAAGATGAACAACTGGAATTTCCAAATTTTTGACCTTGTAAAAGAAATGGGAGATCAGTCTGGAAGGATCCTTAGCCAGGTTTGTTGTCTTTTATTATATAAGGGAGGGTATGTAAAGCTGTCATGCTCGTACATTTTATTTAAACCATGAAGAAGTTTTGTAGTCCACATTTATGTGAATGCTATCTTGAAAAGCAGAAATATGACTTCTCATGTACTCCATGTCATTGTAAACCATAAAAAATGGTTTACATGCTCCAGTTTTTTCTGAATTTTATTCTCAATGTACATAAGTTAGGCTCACACTGACTAGGTTTTGTCACAATATGCCATTTCCTGTGCAAAATTATCTCCTGCTTTCAGAATTACTACTCTGTTTGTCAACCATTTCTTTTTTCTTTATTTCAGTCAAATATGTCTGCCAGTGCTATGCCTGTGGGGGAAGAGAGGTGATCTTTTAGGCAGTCTTTTGCCTCTTGATCCTGCAAACAGTGGGATTTTTTTTCCATGCTTTTTTCTGCACGTAGTATCCCTTTTACCTCTTTCTGACTTATTACTAAGCTCTTCCATGCAGTTTCATGTTTGCTGAAGCCAAACGGGCTGGCAGGTGCAAGAGCAGGATTCTGTTTGCTCTTCCCCAGCTTCTCCCATTCATCAAGGTCATCTGGAAGTTTCTGTCTCCTTCTTTAGGGTGGATTTAGCAATTGTGGAGCTTCTGATCTGACCTCTAAATAATTTTATTTCCAGTATCTTAGTTTTCCACCCTGGAGTAGAATGCATGTCACTTTTGTTCAAGGTCAGTGTTAGGAACAATCAGCTGGAGGGAAGGAAACAAGTTGGAAGTACTCTGGTGCAGTTGGAATCACAGGCCTGCCCTTGTACTGAAGTCAGGAAAAAACAATGGGGATAATTTAATTCCTGTCATTAGACAGCATATTTTCTTTCATAATACACAATATTTTGGTTTTGTTTTTTTTTTGGTTTTTTTTTTTTTTTAAATCTGCAATTAGTCTTTGTTGATCAAATGTTTTCAGGTCTTTTGTCACCCAAATGAGTGACAAGTGTTAATGTACAGACTAGAATGCCCCAATCCACTTTTGAATGGTGTTTCTAGTGCAGGATACTGTGTGATCCACATGGGCTTGCATTCTGTTTGTGTGCACTCTAGGGCAGAGCTCGCACCTGTAAGTACTTTGGTGTGCAGGCCTTAACTCTACCAGAATTTCTGTACCAGTTCTTCCTGAGATTGCGTGTGTCTGTGTTACTTGTCCTCCTCCTCCTCTTCCTCCCGCCCCAGAGCTTCTGCCTGTTGTGCTCTAAGCACCTGAGACACATCTCATTTAGCAGCCAATTAAAAAGTGCATTTTACCCTCATCAGTTGTAAGGTTCTCAGACTGGATGTGGGAAATGGGAATGGTTGGAACAGGTGGAAGGAGTGATGTCCCCTAATTTTGCAGCTCCTGTTCCTCTGAGCACCTCCCACATTTCAGAATTTCCTGTTTCTCTCCTGTGTCTAGGAAAAAAGTTATAAAAATGAGTAGCAGTGACTTGTTTTAAAAAGTTTTTTTTAATATTTTTAGCATTGGGGGGGGATTAGGCTTTGAAGTTCTACATGTAAACCGTAATACATGGTTTATATACATATATGGATGTTTTGAGTACCTTTTTGAAATACTTCTTCATTCACCAGCTAGTTTTGTTAAAAACACTCAAGATAAATCGTAATAAATACAAGAAATAGGATCTCTTTGCCCAAGTCTCAAAAACAACCACAGTGTTGGGGGGCTGATGTTGTTTGTTTCTCTTTGTTTTATTATTAATGACTCTGCTGCTATAATTAAGTAATTTGAAGTTTTGAATAATAAGTCAGAATATAAATTTCTTCTTTTTAGGTCACTAATGGAAGAAAGCAGGACTTATTTAGCCTTATGAAAAATTTTGGGGAATATTATTAAAAATAATCAGTTGTGCACAGAATTATCACTAAGGAAATAAAAGCTTTTATTATTCTGTACTGAGAGGATCATAAAAATCCACATTTTTGTGCTAAAAATTTATTAAATATATCTCTATGACAATAGCATTCTGATAATCTTTAGTGGAATTTCAGTAATTTCCATGTTTGTCGGCAAGTAAAATTTTAAAAGCAAGAATATTTTTAAAGTTGAAAAACCACTGCATGCATCGGCATATCTTTCAGGCTTAAATTAATTCTAATCTGCATTTAGGTAACTTATACCTTGTTTCAAGACACTGGCTTGTTTGAAATTTTCAAAATCCCCACTCAAGAATTCATGAATTACTTCCGTGCGCTAGAAAACGGCTACCGCGATATTCCCTGTAAGTACTCCCTGGCTGCACACGGAATGTTAGTGGCAGGGCTTCTCTCCTAGTGTGTGCATTTGTGTTTGTAGGCAGTGTCTGAGCTTAGTGTGCTTTTAGTGAATACGCCTGACAGAACTCGGAACTGGTTTTAACAAATTACAGGACGAAATGGGTGGACTCTAAAGCTGAATTTGTTAATTTGTGGTTTGAAGGTAATCTTAAAGAATTTGAGTTAGTAGTTGAATCAAACATATTGAAGTCACTGGGAGAATTGTTGTTGGTTTAACGTAAATACGGGTTAGGTCCCTAATAAAATGAGAAGCAAATAGAGAATTTTGATGGTAGTTATTCATCTTGCTGTGTAGGGCAGCCAAATTTATTGGAAAACAAAGCAAAAAACACACTTCCCCACTCCACAGATGTTTGCCCAGCCCAGGTGCTCGTAGGTATTAGATTGCAAGCCATGCTTGGTTCTCACCATCATTGATTTAAAAGGACACTTAATCCCCTCCTGAGGCCCAGGTAGGGTGAAGTGTGCGTAGACAGTGTTTGATGTCTATCTAACTTCCTTCTTAAAAGTGTTCAGTGATGCATATATCCTCTACTAACAGCTTAAATACAATTTTTCCTTTTATATTTAATCAAAGTCTCACTTATAATACATTTTGTACATTTGTTGTTGTTGTTGTTGTTGTTGTTGTTGTTGTTCCTTTTGATGGCATTTCAGATAATATTTTTTTATTGTTATCTGGCTGCTTTTCAGACCACAATCGTATCCATGCCACGGACGTTCTCCACGCAGTGTGGTACCTGACAACACGGCCCATCCCTGGATTTCAGCAGATCCGTAACGAGCATATAATGGAGAGCGATATAGGTACGTGTTCGCACAGGTTAATTCTGTTTTGCTGAAGAATGTTTTAACGAAACTACAGCAGGCAAACTGAATTATTCTGGAAGAAAATATCTAATTATTCTTATGGCTCGCTTCTTTTTTTTTGCACTTTAACATAAGGCGGTAGAAAAAATTGCAAAGCACCAAAGCACACACCGTTCAGAAATATCATGCAACTGACTTTTAGAAAAATTATTAGATGAGTAATGGTTAGTTTGTTAGCCAAGAAAACTGATTCACTTAATAAATTTTCTGTGCTGAATGAAACCTCTCTTTTCTGCCATAGTCAAGGTATTTTTAGCATTTGAAATACGTTAGACTAATACTTCTTAACTTTATTGGAAAGTTAAATAGACCAAAGAAAAAATACCAAAGTATTTAACTTAATTGAAGTTCTCCTTAATGGCTTTAGTATAAAAATTAATATTTTAGAATTTTCTGTTAGGAATCACCTGCAGACTTTCAGGCACTGAATTGACCACCCCAACAATAACTGCGTAAGAGCGTCCCTGAAAGAGAAATAAAGACTCCAAATTCAAATTTTGTGTGCAGTTACTTCCAATGAAGCTTGCTTTTGTGTTGTCTAACACAACTGACTTCATAGAACTAAGAAATTAATTTAGAATTCGTAATTTTTACCAAAATATATCCTGTAAGTAAAGGATAAAAAAAAATGATTGTAAACATAGATTTTGATGTTAAATGGTTTGTATTCCAGAAAAATGAAAAGGGGAAATCAAGCACTCTCCAAGAACTCTGTTTTATGTATGTAGTAGAAAAAGACAAGGCATGAGTTATATGTCTTTTAAAGGGCTGGAATTCTCTCATTTTTTCCAAGTTTGTCCATATCTACTGATTGCACCCATTGCCTTTTCTTTCTCCAAGTGTTAAATGGGTTGGGACTGGAGACTTAACTGGAGAAAAGTGATAAAAATAATTTTGTTCTCCTCTACAAAAAGAAATTAAATTAAAATAAGAAATTATAATCTTATTGCTTAGAAACTCTAACCAGTATAAATATTTTCAGGATTTTAATCCTTGATTATTCTATTAAGGCAAAGGAGTTCCTTTTCTGTTATGCATTGATGAAATAAGTGCTATTCCTTTTTCTTTTTTTTTTTATGTAGTGACTTTGTCAATAAGAAAGAGAAGAATAAAACTGTGAATCTTATAATGCAAATATTTCTAACTTAATTCAATTAGTTCCTTTTGTAGTAGTTTTCACTTCCCCCCAAGGGTTTCCTATAGGTTTGCAAGTTTAAGAAATGGGCAGATTATAGAAATATGAAGGAGGGTGCTGACTGATCTTTTCTTGAACTAATTGAGGTTGGAGACAAACAGTAGAATGCTCTGTTAGTGCTACAAATTTGCAACTCAACGGCACTTCAACTTTTCTTCAAATTTGTTAATTTATCCATAAACATTATTATGAATTTTTCTTTTTCAAAATATAAGTCTTTGCCAATTATTCAGCTTCACGACAGTGAGGATAACTGTATCATGTTTGCAGCGCTGTCTGGCTGAGCCATTTAGAATGTATTACAAATACCGAATGAAATACCGTTCTGAAAAATATTCTGTTTTTTGTACTTTGGATTTTTTTTTTAGATGAAGCCGGCGGTATTGCCCCTGTTCAAGTCAGCTACACTTCTTCAAAAAGCTGTCCTGTTGCTGATGACAGTTATGGCTGTCTGGCATCAAACATTCCTGCTTTGGAATTGATGGCTTTGTATGTAGCAGCTGCCATGCACGACTATGATCATCCTGGACGTACAAATGCTTTTCTAGTGGCCACAAATGCACCTCAGGTAAGAACTTCTTTTTAAGCAGAAAATCACTTGTTTCTGTCTGAAATCAGTATAAAGAACATTATTCTCTGTCCCTAAAGTAAGTTGTTTAGGATTTAAGTATTTAAAGCCCAATTTAAGAAATGGGGAAATTAATGTGTACTGTACTTGTCTAATATTTTTTTATTTTTCTTCCCTGATAAATTCTGGTGGGTTTTGTATGTATTGGTTGTGTATGCGTGTAGAAACAACTTTCAATTTGCAAAGTTGAAGATGACAGCATAAACCAGTGCTTATAGAGTAAAGGATTATTTCATAGAGAGCTGGCCCTAGGTCTGTCTAAGCAGCTATGATGGCTATTTGGATCCCCCTTAGTGAGTTACAGACAAGAAACTTAAATAATAATTACAACATCAGTAACAACAATAGATCAGAAACTGGTACAGCTTGTTAGGAGATAAAAACTTTAAAAGTGAGCTTTCCAATCAGTTTTCAACAACTCCTTATTACAGAGAGAGTTTAGGATGTAGGCACCTGTGTATTTCTGCTGAGAACAGCATACAAGGAAGAACAAAACCAATCAACAGAGACACCCATCACCAAGTTTCAAAAATATAAGCATTCTTTGAAAAACTGCAAATAGCATGGACAAAATGAAGGTTTCTTTCAGGTTCTGTTTAATCTATATAGGATTAATTATTTTCTAGTGTGTTTTATATAAGCATGGAAGCTGTGAGTAAAATCTGCTACTGTTTTTATATTTTAGTTAGCTCGTTTACAGTTAAAATTTATGCATCAGCATTAAACATAGCACTTTGAAGACTTTGCACCATCTCCAATTAATGACAGTTCTTACATGTTTTGGAGTTCTTTTTGTGGTGGTTTTTTATGTTTGGGTTTTTAATTTGTTTGTTTTTGTTGGGTGGGGGATTTTCTGTTTGCTTTTGGGGGTTTTTTTTGGTGTTTGGTTCGTGGGGTTTTTTGTTTGTTTGCTTTTGTTTTGTTTTGTTTGGTTTTGTTTTTCCAACACAATTAAGAGGAATTAAAAGCATATACTTAGATTCTATTTTTCTTGGTTTTTTTTCATCACTGTGTGACACAAAACACACACTGCTCCACACATACACTGTGCAAAGTCTTAAGTGGTTTGTGTGTATGTGCCTACAGTCTGAATATAGATGTCACTAAGACACTGTTAAGGACTCTTAAAGAAACAAAGAACTTTGCTAATTGTTAAGTTTGGGGGGGGTTTTTTCCCCCTGCTGTCATTTTTGCGTCACTTTAACCCAAAAACTAGAAGGCAAAACATAATTTCTATTTTTTTTTTTCACCTGATGTTGTTTCTGACTAGCCCTTACACTTCAGAATATTTAATTATAACTTTCCTGGGTAATTTACAGTACTCTGGGTTTTTTGTTTTTTTCTGTAGGCTGTTCTCTACAATGACAGATCAGTCTTAGAAAATCACCATGCTGCATCTGCCTGGAATCTTTTCTTATCACGACCAGAATACAACTTTCTATCGAACCTTGATCATGTAGAATTCAAGCGTTTCCGTTTCTTAGTGATTGAAGCAATCCTTGCCACAGACCTCAAGAAGCATTTTGATTTCCTTGCGGAATTTGATGCCAAGGTTTGTTCCACTTTAGTGTCTGCACTGATCTGGTCGTGATATATCGATGCTATCATTGCTTCTCAGTAATTGTTAGTTTTCACTACTTGCTTTTAAAGTTTTATATTGTTTAAATTGAAGTTATTAAAAATGCAGATAGAGTATTTCCTTTGTACAAAGCAGCTGTAGATGGTTTGTAGATTGCCTGATAAACCCAGGGATGAACGGTTTTAACTCGATGTTTGTGCCTACCCCAGGTGAATGACATGAACAGCAACGGCATAGAATGGAGCAATGAAAACGATCGCCTGCTGGCCTGTCAAATATGCATCAAACTGGCTGATATTAACGGCCCAGCCAAAGTCAGAGAGCTGCATCTGAAATGGACTGAAGGCATTGTCAATGAATTTTATGAACAGGTGGGTATGGAGAGAGCAATTTTCTCTTCTTTTTTAATTATGGGCAGATGATTGATTCTTTGTTTTACCAGTGGTTTAACTAAAGTAAGCTTTATTCCTTGTTTTAAGTCTTCAGGTAAGATATTTCCATCTTCTCATTCTGAATACTGAAATAAAATTTCATAGGTAGCTTACTAGCATGATCTTTTAGTTTCTGTTAATTGTGCCAGAAAACAAGCTCCCAGCCAATATTGTCCAGTTTTCAGATATTAGGGGGTTTTTGAGGGGGAGGGTTTCTTTCCTTAGGATGATGCTGATAAACCAGAATAACTTTTCATTTTCAGAAGTTAAGTTCACAGATATGTTTCCAGGTCAAAGAATATGTGCAAAATCCACAAGCCTGGGAATATATGTTCAGCTCTAAAACTATCAGGTCCATGGAAGTGCTGAGATAAGTAATTATAGCTCAAATGTTTCTGTGAGAAACTGTTCAATGTTTTTCTTCTCCAGTTTATAAAATGGGGAAAAACACCCAACCCAACCCAAACCACTTTACCCTGGATGTTATAGTTCATTTTGTTCTTCCGTGGCCTTGGAGGGGATGCCATTACCGGAGTGCCTTGCCATGGCTGATCACTCTGCCATTTTCTCTGTCCACCAGCTCAGCAGCTGAAGTCAAATCCCTGCCTCCTCTGAAACCATCCTGTAAAGGCAGAGGAGTAGCAGCTCCAGTAGAGCTAGTTCTCCATCCAGGCACGAGCAAAACTGAAGGAAGGATTACGGAATTGTGCAAATCTGAGCCATAACGTGTCTTTATTTTAAACTGGCCTAATTACATTTTCATTCACTTAGTCCATACTATTATTGTTGCTAGTAAAAAGTTACAGTCCTTGTGATGGTTCATGGAATCACAGAATATCCTGAGCTGGAAGGGACCACAAGAGTCATCAAAGCCTAACTCCTGGCCCTGCCCAGGACACCCCAAAAATCACACCATGAGCCTGAAAGCATTGTCCAAATGCTTCTTGAGCTCTGTCAGGCTTGGGACTGTGACCAAGGCCATGGGGAGCCTGTTCCAGTGCCCAACCACCCTCTGGGTGAGGAACCTTTTCCTAATATCCAATCTAAACTTCTCCTGACACAACTTCAGGCCATTCCCTTGTGTCCTGTCACTGCTCATTGGAGAGGAGAGATCAGTGCCTGTCTCTGCACTTCCCCTTGTGAGGAAGTTGTAAGATATTCAGTTCATTAAAGGTAATTTTTAAAATAAAAATTTAAAGTTAATTTTGTGAGAAATTCTGGTAAGTTTTTTCATTTCTTTTTCAGGGTGATGAAGAAGCAAGTCTTGGATTACCTATAAGCCCCTTCATGGATCGTTCTTCTCCCCAGCTTGCGAAGCTGCAGGAATCTTTCATCACTCACATAGTCGGCCCCCTTTGTAATTCCTACAATGCAGCTGGGTTGCTTCCAGGGCAGTGGGTTGATGAAGAGGAGGAGGATGCAGAAAGCACTGAAGATGATGATGGTGCACAGTTAGAGAGCGATGATGAAGAAATGGAAGATGATCTTATTTTAAGTAAGTTTCTGTATTTCAGTTGGTGCGTAGTTGTTGTTCAGTAGCTTCAGACATAGCGAGCGATGATAGTTGAAATTGTGCAGTACAAATCTGGTAGATTTTGCTATTATGCTGCTTCATAAATTTTCCTCTTTCAATAAAAATTTTGTTGCTACCAGGAGACTTGCAGTTTGAAACAGAAATTTGTTGATATCCTTTACCATGCCACTGTTTAAATATTCAGAATAATCGTCCATGTGCCTTGCTCAAGTTTGTGTTTGTCTTTCAATCTGTCATTGGTTTTGTATGTGTAAAATACAATTACTTGGAATGTCAAACAATCCAATATGCTTATAATTTTACAGAAGCTCAAAGAAAAAAAGGTAGACGAATATTTTGCCAGCTAATACACCACCTCAGTGAAAATCACAAAATATGGAAGAAAGCGATCGAAGAGGAAGAAAAAAATAAAACAGAAGGAGCCAAACTGCTGACTGAAATCTCATCTTTACCTCAAGCAGATGACATTCAGGTTATTGAGGAAGCTGATGAAGATGATGAGCGACAACTAGGAGAAGACAAGACATGCTAAGGGAACTCCAGTGGTGTCCAATGTGATGACAGCCTATGTTTTTTCCACTGTGCTGACTTCAGCCTGACACAGTTCACATAAAATCGAAAGGCCTTAATACTGTGAGAGGATTCTTTTTACTCTGGTGGAATCCCACTCCTGTGCACTTTCGCCACACAGAATATGAAACTTTATTCAGAGATTGAGTATTGTATACCCTGATGCAAAGTTCTTTATGCCTTAGTTGGTATAAAATATCCTGATATAATGCTGCCTTGCTGAATATGGAACTCTTCTTTTCCTCGAGGTACCTGCAGTTTTTAAAAACATTCAGTGACTTCGATTACCAAAGTGGCAAGAACTTTTCGCTAACAAGGAACCGCGGGATGAATCCTAATATTGTCTTGAGTTGCTTATTTCATGTTGTTTTTGAACATGAATGAGAAAAAAGTCTGTGCCTACATGAAAACTATGTTACTGCTGCAGTGCAAGCCTGTTGTGGGGTGTCTACTTAGTGCAGTAGTGTGCTTAATGTAGTCATCTCAGAGCAACCGTTCAAGGACTGTGACATAAATGCTGAATTCTGATATTTGTGGTTTAAAAAAAGGAAAGAAAATCCAGGTGCATCTATTTCTGATGCTTTTTATTATTGTGCATAATCTGATGTTTTATTTTTGCAGAAAATATTCAGGTTTGCAGTGGATGTTCATGATAATTCATTGAATACAAGGCCATTATCATCTGTTGCCTTGCTGTTTTGTGGTAGAACATTAAAAACCTGTTCAGCTACTTAAATTATGAAGGAATTTTATTCTTTTAGTCACAAGTCATGTTGTATTTCCTGCCCTTACTCAGGTTCATGTTTAAAACAAGTCAACCACATCACAGATTTTTATCTTGCACCCATTTCCCATATTAAATTTTAAGGAAATAAGATCGTATCTCATTTATTCTTTGTATGTAAAGCTTTAGGAGAATTAAAGTTTTTTTTTTTTAAAGACATAAACTACTGTTTCAAAATGGCTATTTTAATTTGCCCCCCACTTTTTCTTCCATCACAGACACAGCTTTTATTGCCTTCAAGTTTGTTGTGCATACCGAAATACGCATATGGAAGCCAGACCATGGAAACTTTGTGTAAAGCCTGATTCAAGATAGAAATCACTGTACTGTACTACATTTTAGGTAGTTCAGTTTTAAAATAAGAAACTTAGACATTCCACACCAATGTATTTTTAGGAGCTCTACCATTGTAGGTCTAATTTGTAAACAAACAAACAAGACATAAATTAAAGTCGTTGCTACAAGTAAGCAATCAAGCCACAAATAAGCCTAGTTTTGAAAATGCTCCTTTTAGTACTAAACCTTCATGTGCTGTGTAGTTGAACTGAATAAAACCCAAATGCACATGTGCTATTTCTCAATGTATCTCAGCATATTTGTGTTTACATCAATTGACTTGAAAAAAAAGATAACCTTATGTAAATTGTATTACACCATTTTACACAGATTTTCACTCTGCTATTTCATTGGCCAGTTTAAATAACTGAAAGGTTTGGGGTTTTTTTTGCATTTTTCACTAATAAGCTTTTTGTTGTCGCACTTAAAAGACCACTGAAATGTGCTTTTGCTATATCTTCAGTGCCAAATCCCCCTTTGCTGCCATTATTACTATCACTGCAGTTTTTATGTAACATGAGCAGTGCTAAAACCAGGTATTTCTGTCATTAATAAAATGTTGCACTATTGAAGCTGGCACTTACTGATCATACACCTGTATTTTACATTTCCTTGGTCAGATTCTTCTAACAGGTAATATGAAGACTACAAAAATTCTGCTTCTTTCAGTATGCTGTATTCTCAGCATTTTGTGTTCAGGCAGTGTGTTTGTGTTTATAAAATATCATTTTAATATTGTTTGATATCATTTTGCTTTGTCAGAAAAAATGGTACTAATTAGTTTGTCTCAAGTTACTGTTCTATTATTTTACACGACAGGTTTCCATTTTTAGTTTCCCTTAAAAATTATTTAAAAAATAGCAAAAGTATAACAAGGTAAAAATTAAGATCTTATCTTTTACTAGAGCAGTGGCAGGATTTATATGTGGTGACATCTTTGCCAGCAAGATGTCTTATCTCAGGTTTCCTTTCTTATCTCAGGTTTCCCTTAAACTCTTTAGGAATACTGAAGCAATTTTAAAATCCAGTAACAAGCAGCAAACCTCAGTATTTCATAAACTGTAATGCTAATATGTATTTCCAATTAGCTATTTCCAAGTTACAACAGCTTGCTTCAAAGATATTCTTAATTATGGATGTATTCAAAATCCACTTCAAAGTGTCTGCTGTTTATGTGTGCACAGCATGTGACTAATTGTTGCTCTAGGAGCAAAGGGAAAAGACTGGAAAAAGTTAACAAAGGTTGGTTCAGGGCACGTTTGCGGAAGTGGATGTGTCTTAATCTTTCAAAAATGGTGATGGAGAGTCCTCTGAATGTTGGTTGAGCTGTTGTCCAAAATAACATCTCCCCATATAAGGCACATCACTCTTAAATCTGTGATCGTACTTCAATTCACAGCTACCAGGCGATGCCAATTAGTGCTGAAAACCACACAAAGGAACACACTTAAAACACTTTCTAATGCAAAGGTGCCTCTTTTTACATTTTTTTTCCAAGAAGTGGATCAAATTAGCCTGCGCTGAAGCTTATGCCATGCAAAAATGCAACTTCTATGTATAATATTCTCAGGTTTAAGTGGAGTCTCCCATCTTCTCACTGCCTTCTTTTACAACATATGTTGGATTACTTGCACCCGTACATACAGAATTAGACCTACCAAGTTTCCTATAAGGACAAAGTTCTCTGGATGTGTGAAGGAGGTGCTAAACCAGTCAAAATGAATTACTTGGAACCTCTTCCTGTGAGTTCTTCCTCCATGACAAAGTTAAACAGTGAGTGTAAGGTTCCAAATGAAAGGAATGGTGTAGCATTGCTTAAGGTAAGTCCAGACTAACGAAGTTTGTGTAAGACCTGATTTGCTCTGTGCATGGTTCTTCAAGAACCATTTCTTTGTGTTTGCATCCAGTTTTAACCACAGCCTGTGGCAGGTGAATCAGCAAAAGCAGTTAGCAGGATTCAAGAGCTTTGGTGTTTGCTCCTGGGCAGATGTAATTGAATCTGGGCTTCTGGATCCTCTGAAAGCATAGACAGAATTTGACGTAATCCAGAGTGTGTTGTTGCCCATAAAGGGTGTGGGGTCTCCCTCGCTGGAGATATTCCAGAACCATCTGGACACAATCCTGTGCCATGTGCTCTGGGATGACCCTGCTGGGGCAGGGAGGTTGGACCAGATGATCCCTGTGGTCAGCCTGACCCATCCTGTGATTCTCTGTGGCACCAACATTCACATGGCAGCACTTCCCCTTTTGTCCAAAAACATTTGAGATGTGCAGAGCTGGAAGTGTCTCATACACTGGTGAGTGCGAGAATCCCAGCCTGAAAGACATGTTTTGGACTGAAAGGATGGAATTAGTTTGGATGATGGCAACTGGAAAGAAGAGGTAAGGATAACACAGACACACAAATATACTAAAGATATTCAGAAGAGGGACACTGTTTATTGTCTCGGGACAGTTTGTATTCAAAATAATACGGGAACAGTATGTCTTTATCAAGTCAGAATACTTGGATTTTTAGAAATGAAATGAAAGTGGTAATGGAAATAATGATGCAATTATCACAACTTAAGCTGGCATACAAGTTTTAGGAAATTGATCCTTCTGTGGCCAGTAAAGATTAGATGAGAGAAAATAAATATACAAAGTTGATTAAGTGAGGTACAAAAAGGTATGATCAAGACAGTACTTATTTAGCTTTTTTTCCTCCAGCTCTCTTCAGAATTGTGTCTCTGGACAATGTGCTGCTTCATTCATGTCTGTGTTAAGGCAAATGAGATAATGAATTGCTTTCACTTTTCCAGTGAGGAGTTTTCCTTTTGATATCTTCTGAAGTAAGTCTTTAACTTGCTATAAAAATTACACTGTGGATTCTCAGAGATGAAGCTGACAAAAGAACACAATTTTTAACTGCTCTCTACCTGATCTTAATTTAATAGGGCTGTAAGCAGTCCGTGTATTTGTCCTCTGCTTAATGAGAAGAAACAACACATTTTTAGAGGAAAAAAAGCTGATGGACTAAGCTGCTACAGGATAAACATCCCATTACACTTGGCTTTCTAGTTAGCAGAGACCCTCCTGGCACAGTGTACAGCCCCCACAACCTTATGGATCCAGCTAATAGATACATGAACTGAACAATCTCTCGCAATGATTTTGTTGTCCATTTGTTACTCTTATTTCTCTAAGACATTTCTGGCTTAAGCTTGAAATAGCAGTTCGGGTTAGTCTCATTCCTGGTATCTGCAATGCTCTAAAATCCTCCAAAAAGAGGTAGAGTAACTACCAATTGCTTGTTTTGTTAATAACAGCATTAAGCTAGAAAGTGGTTCCAGTAAAGAAGAAACTGTTTCCCTTTGGTTCTGAGGGTGCAACATCTGTCCAGAAACGGTCTGACTTTAAATGAAATCTAAGGATACTATCAGAATACTGAATAATGAATGCTTAAAGTATGTAAGTAATTGACACTTGGTTCTGTGTGACACTACAGACACCCTGTGGGGCACAACACAACCAGAAATGTTTGACAGGAAGGTTTCTTTTGGAATCTGCACACCACAAGTCATCCTTTTATTTCTGGACTTCAAAGAGATCACAGGTGGTAGCAACTGGTGTCTGTGGTAGGTTCTACTACACAGGCTGTGCCACCTGGCAGAATGTTGCCATCTGTGGAACCTCCTAGAGTAAAAATCTTCTAGTGAGGTGAAACCTTCTGTCTTCTGGTTTATCTGTGAGGTTTCAGAAGGAAAAAAAAAAAAAAAGAAAGTA
>VXAZ01010064.1:406040-417640 GCA_013399875.1 Gymnorhina tibicen
TTTTTTTTTTGTTTTTTCTGTGAGGTTTAAAAAGAAAAAAAAAAAAAAAAAAAAAGAAAGTAATGTTAAACAAACCCAGCCTTTAAATAACAGTGAGAGACCACGGTGTTCACTACCACTCACCTTGTGATTTGTCCATGTTCTAAACATACTGCCAAAAAGCAGGTGATGAGTCACTTCTGACTCATCTCTCCAGATCAGCAGAACCTTTTGCACCTTGAATGAGATCAAAATATCTTCATTTTAATTGCATATAAAACAAAAGGTAATGCTTATCTTAAAATGCAGGTATCATACCAAAAATCCAGAGGATAGCGTTGACATTAATTATTGCACATGAGGAGCAGAGTGCAGATTTTGTCCCCTGTGCTGGTCAGATGTGAAAACTTGCTCCTATATATAGTCATTCAAATGGGCTTAGCATGCCCCTTTCTTTTATCATGACATTCATCCTACTAGAATTTATTAATCTGCAGTATTGCCAGTTTATCTGACTCACATTAACTGAGCTTTCTTTCAGTCAAAGGAGTGAATAAGTAAGCCCCTCTATTTGTCTTTGAGAATGGGTTTGTAATATTTTTTTTTCTATTCATCATAACTAAGTCATTGCCAAAACACTGTTTCTAATTTCAGATGCCACACCCCAGGAAAAACACCTGTCCTTTAGACAGATTGCAGAATTCCAGTACAGACCAGTGAGACTGATGACGTGGCCTGAAGAGAAGGAGAAAGATAAAATTAATTAAAGAGATTTTTTCCTAGTCTGGAGAAAATGAGACTCGAGTGAGATATTCTAAGGTTGCCTTACAAGACTGTTTCAAAGAGTAATCAGAATAATGCCTTCAGTGTTTATAGTGTTTAGGACAAGAAGTAACACCTTTGGGTTGCAAGGCTCAGCATGACTGATTGTCTAAGGATTGAGAGGGCTGTGAGTCACTGAAATAGATTGTCTTGGGCTATTAAGAAAGTCTCTGACAATAAAAAAGAAGTCTGAAAAACAGGTTTTAGTAAAACTGTTAGTGGACCAGATGAGTGAACTGCATAACTTCTTGAGATCCTTTCTGAACCTGTTTTTTAAACACTAGGACTAGTGTAGAGGTCTGATATGGAAACCTTAAATACCAAGAAGAAAAGCTGTGGGAATAATAATATTCAAACAACAGGCACTGGAGGTGCCAACTTCTTTGTTTTGGTAAATATTAGAAACTTTTTATTTTAAATGTGTTTAACCCACAAGGCCTCTCCCATCAGAAAGAGTCTTTTTATTTGTTGAGGGAGAGAGCTAGAATCCTCTTGAAAGAACAGAAGAGGTTTGAACCTGAGCCAGAGATAGGAATCTGTCTAGTTGTCAGATTGTGAATAAATGGAGAGGCAGTAGCCAAAATGTTTTTAAAAAATATGATTATCTAAAGTTAGTTTGTTAAAGTAATTGTATTTTACATATTTGTCAAGCTACATGGGCCTTTCTAGATGTTAAGAAAGTGCATACTTAAGACATTGGGAGGTGTTGGATGCTTTAGAAGATGATGTAATTCATATACTTAGCAAAATAATTAGTTTAAGTGAGTGGGATTTTTTTAGACAAATTTTAGCTCTTAGCACTAAATTTTATTCCAATCAACAATGAATTATTCCTACAGTCTCTCTATAATCATGACATTCATTATGGCACAAAGAGCTTGAATATTTTATAGATTATACCTATGATTTGTGGTGAAGTAAATGCAATATTAAGGTATATTGCATTTCTCTCTATAGTGTGGCAGTTTAGACTGTACATTATTTGAGAGAGAAATGGTGTGTCTTTACAGAATGTAAAGTAAAATGGAACAAGATCTGAAAATGTCCTGAAGTGTCTTCATGAAGCAATTGTTATGCTTCCAAAAAAAAGGAATTAAATTAACTTCCTAAGCTATATCAGCTAAAGAGGGGTTGTAAGTACCAATGTTTTTCCTAGAAAAATTAGGCTTATAAAATTCTGCTGTGGCGCATGTTCAGCATTATTATTATTATTTTAAATTGAGCTTATTGTGTGAGTTGAAGAGAACCAAAAGGGCGTTTTGAAGCCTTAAACAAGGATGCCTGTGGAGAAAGGAAACTTAATTACCTGAGAATAACTGGAATTCTTTCAGATGTTTTATCCATAGTGATTCTATTCCCTAACTTTCATTCTTTACTGGTGTGAAACTGTACCTGTATTACCTATATTAGTGAGGGACCTGAACAATGAGGCGTCCTTTATCCCCTTGTGTTCATGCTTCTGCTAAATCGTAGTTTACACAAATTAAAAATATTTCCTTTAAGGTTTTTTTTATTTTTTGACATGACAGTAGAAAAGGAAGTCAGGACTTGAAAACAGCAGCAGAATAAATAGCAAGTTTATTTTATTTTCTGCAATATTGCTATAGGCCGGTCCACATCACATGTAAAATTTTGGGCAAGCAGCCATCTGCTGCAGTAATAGCAAGGTATTGGATTAGATTGCACATTCCTGATATGCTCCCATTATTTTAATGGGTTTAATCTATTTGGAATGTTACTTATTCGGAAGAATGTAACCAATGTAGTGTCTCCTGAAGCCTGGCAGCCTTCCGAAGGAATGACCACTCTGAGTGTGGGTTCTGCCTAATTCTAACGACATGGAGAGAGTTGACAGCCTTCAAAAATGCCTGAAGGGATAATCTAGAACTAGGAGAATATGCTGATGCTCAATTTATATTGTTATGACAGGACTAAATAAGGCAGGAGATTTCCAGAGCCACAGTTTAATTTGATCTTGATTAGACAGAGGGTTTGAATTATCAGGCCTGGTGCCAAAAAAACACCTGGGACAACTTGGTTTGAAAACTCATGTCTGTACCTTCACAGAGCAATTTGTGCTGAGACTTCTCCTTTCAGTCTCCTGCTGAATAGTCCTCTGAACTTGGCCATGTTATCTTGTGTTTTCATCAGTCCATCTCTCTCAACCAAAGACAAATTCTGATCTGGCATCTTCTCCATTTTGATTTTTCTTCCCCCTCGCTTATCCCAAATCCTTATGGTTTTATATCCAGTGCATTGTTGGAAAATTTACACAATCTAATTTTCACTCATTTTTCAAAGGGATTTCGCTATTTTTTACTGTGTTTTTCTCTGAGCTTGCTGCTTTTCTCAGGAACGTGCTATCCTCATGGCAGCATAATCTGCCTTATCTGCTCTCTAGTGCTTGCACAAATCCTTAAGCTCAATTCAGGCTAAAAAAATGCTGATTAGTCGTTATTTTCACTGTTCAGTCAGACTGAATTTTAATTAGATTTATAATCTGTGTAGCAGAAGAACACACTAAATCAAGAAAAGACCTGTTTGCTATGTGACCTCAGGCTGCTTTTAGCACTGGGACACTTAACAGAAGTTCTCTAAATAGTTATTAGCTCCCAGTTAAAACATTACACACTTTTCCATGTACATAACATCAAACGTTATGTTATAAATGCTGGCTATAATGTTCTCCTTTTCACTTCTTTCTGTTTTATCACCCCTTTCTGAAGAGAAGTTGAGATCTGACACATGACAGATTTTTTTCAAGGATAAAAATGTAGCTACATCTTATTATACAGTCTGAGTTAGGTGAACTACTTCAAGTAAGTACTGGCAAACTAAAAAAAAAATAGCATTATTAAAATTCTCTAGGTTATTCTCTCACAGCACATTTTGGCTACATATAAAAATATATCACAGTCAGTTTAAACTATTTACTTTCAGAGAAACAGTGATGTTTCTTGTACTTTTATGACATCTCCCTTTGTATAGTCAATTTCTGAATTAATTAATGAACCTTACTGCATTCATTAGGTTCACACTTAGGATGTGTTCTATCACTGGAACTGGTGGAAGCTCAGGAAATTAAGTGATAATGGGTGAGATTTTTCTTCAGCATTTATTCAGTGTCATAGATGACACGCTTGTAGTGTTCCCTTTTCAGTCTCTGGGGATGCTGACATGGCCAGAAACAACCCAAAAACTGAAATGTAAGGATAGAGATTTGGAAAGGAGGATTTAAGACACTATGGTGGTACTGACTGCAGCTCCTGCAGCAGTGTTATGAAGATACACTGGTTAATATATCAAACTTTAATCCCCAAACAATGTTAAACAGCAGCCAGCTTCTATCTGTCCTAGATATTTCAGCTGGAAATATCTGAACATCCCACCAGGATATTCTGAACATCTGGCTGGCTACTGATGTTCATTACTAATCAATGTTGACACAGTGGAGAAGTTCCAGAGGACTAGAAAAAACTCCTTTTATGTCAATATTTCAAATTATTAAATTGGATCATTAAGATAATTCTAAGTCAGGGGGAAAATAATGAAAAAGTTGATAGAGAATGAAACATGTAAATATGACTAATACTGATACAGATTTATAGAAAAGACAGTTTGTCAAATGTATTTGATTGCTTAAACGAGACCATAAGTTGGCAGATAATGGTAAAAGTTTGGATTGATATTCTGAGGCTTTTATAAGGCATTTTGATTTAGAAACCAGAACGACATATAATCAATATGGTTCTCATTAAATGGATTAAAGACTAGCTAGGAGTTAGATCTCAAAATACTTCAGCAAAAGAGAATTGTAACTGGTCAGCTGCATTTTGAGCATGGGTCCCCGCAAGAACTGGTTCTTGATGTTTTTTGGTCCTCCCCCCACTTCAATTAGCACTGTTTGAATCAGGTTTTAACCAAAGGATGGCCTAGAGTCCTTGCAACCCAGAAAGCAAGACTAGGTATTAACATAACTCTGGCTGGACTAGGTATTAGGATAACTCTGGCTGTCTGATCTAAGAGCTCAGGGTTGGGAACAGAAGAACTGCCACGAGTCCAAAACTGCAGGGATGAAATCTTCCGTGCTGCTTCACACCGAAGGCACCCAAGTTCAGTACCCTCCACAGCTTTTCCTTTTGTGCATCTCACAAGCACACAGCATCTACTTGGTATCTGCAAAAACTGCAATCAGGACTCCCAACCCCACTGTTTGCCAAGGGCTTAGGAGTGCTTTATTCACAGTTTTCATGGTGCACCCAATGCACAGCAATGAGGTTTGCCTCCTTCCTCTCTTTTTTGAGTCTTAAATCTTCTCTACAAAAGGCACTTCGTCATTCAGGAAGTGGAGTAGCCCGCCCAGCCTCTTCAGAGCAACATGAACACGTGTTAGAGCTGCTCTCTGTGAGACATGTGGGTAAATTAACCTGGACCTGCTGCATCTTAACTCAACAGGCTGTTATGTGAGTGGACTGGAATTAGCTCTCTTTGCTTTTCCTCTTTTGCTGTTTCGAAAGAAAGGAAGTATTTCTCGTCAGTATAAGCTGAAAACATCAGGTCAGCAGAGAAACACCAATTCCTGCCTTTCAACTTTCCTGCAGCTCAAAGCTGCGGCACTATCTGTCCAAAAAGCCAGGTCAAACACTCAGCCCTGTTCTTAAAGAGCTGCTTGCTTGGTGCGTGTTTTGTTCTGAACCCTGTGCTGAGGCCCTCCCTCCCCACACAGCGGGGATTAAACATTGTGTTTGGAGTTTCAGCTTCTCCTGTAAGGTCTGCAGACACAAATCTTTATCTACCGATAACCACAAAGCAAGAGCTGGCAAGAATAATAAATGAAGCTGGCAGAAGTCAAGCGTAGCCCTTACACCTAAAATTTGTGCTTAAAATTCATTTGAAATCTGTTTCTCCCCATCCTATTGCACTTGCCCTCCCCAAAAATCTCTCCTCTGGGGCCAGAAGGGCGAGCAGCTTATTTTCTTTACTCGTAGTATAGTTGCACGTGACTCTGGTAACACAAACACTGGCTTTTTCAGACTATTTAAGCAGAGATTAATCATTACATAGTACTTTGTATTGGGAGGCAGTGGAGGAGAGGTGATTGGAAATGCAATATATTGGAGAAAGAAAGCCCTGTGATTGTCAGGAGTATGGCAATAATTGTGTGTGTTGTGTGTGATGCTAAGTGAGAAGCAAGCCATGAAAAATTTAAAAGTGAATTCACAGTTATCTGGTTCACTAGAAAATTATGACCAACTGGGAAGATAGGGCAAGGAGAAAGAAGGATTAAAATGCTTTAATAGACAATCTGTTTTTCAAGGCTGGAAAATATAGTTTATTCTTGGTTACAAATATTTAAATAGGTACCTTTTAGTGCCCTTTTAGCTATGAAAATTTAATGGAGAATTATAAAGAACAGCTTAGCTGGAATAATGTAAATGATTTTTCCATGGTTGAATTCAAGTATAGACATTATGAACTATACTCTTCATGCTTTGAAAACATCCTCTCAAAGTAAAATGGCTTGCTAAGTAATTAAATATTTAGAAACCGTATCAGAAGTTAGATTCAATATAGTCTTCTGGAGTGAAAACATGCGTTTCACACAGGATGTGTTCCACACCTTTGGTTCAGGTTTGGTGTTTTAGTGTGAAAACCAACTAAAAAGAAACTATTAGTCCTTTAAATTTTTCTTATTCTGACTTGAACACGTTTAGGAATAGAAGGCAAAGTGGATCCTGAGCTGTGACTTGGAGCACTGTGCTCCACCTGCCCATTGCAACCCTTCCCTTCACCGCCTTTCGGCGCAGATGAGGTATGGCTGTGGTTGTAAGGTCATCCCTAATCTTGGCTTGAGCTCTGGGATCACTCCATGAGGAAAATGCAGGTGAAATCGTTGTAGCAACGAGGTGAAAAACAGAAACATTTCCATTCGAGCCAGCTGTTCTCCAAGACAGTGTCTTCTTCCTGGATTCAAAAGAAGGTTTAAAAAAGATTTAAGGCATCTTCAGTTGCATTTTCGCTCTTATGATGAATAGGAATGGTCATTTCTGTGTTCTAAGAGGGCTGTGTGAACCTGGTGGTAGTATTTTGTAAGAAGGATAGGTGATAACACAATAAGAAACTGATTTTAGAGAATTTGTTGCTCACAAATGCCATTGAAACTAATTCTGTCAAATTGATTTAGATACACTTGTTACCTACTATATCTTGTCTTGAAGTGCCAATCTAGATAGAAGACGCTTTAAAAAATGATACTGTGAATTTCAGCCTTTTTCCCTACCATTTTCTTAATTACATCTACTGCCAGTCATTATTAACTGGCAATTATTATAACTTTGTAAGGTGGATGTTTACTAGCTTATAAATAATACTGGGCTCATCTATATAAAAGACGTTATGCTAAAATTCGTTATCTCCAGAACACATTATATTGAATATCTTTAAATTAAATTGTATTGAATATCTTTAAATCAGAACTGAGGATATCATTCTGTCCGTTTGTTGCCATCCCTTGCATGTTACACATCTCTGGATTTGTGAAAAGGAACAGTGGAAGGAATTGCTCTTACCTAGGGAGAAAGGAATAAACGCGTCTTTCTTGACAAACTGCCCATTACTGTCCAAAAATCTCTCAGGAAAAAACACTTCTGGATTGCTCCAGTATTTTTCATCAAAGTGAACGGAGTAGAGGTTTGTGATGACTGTGGTGCCCTCAGGAATTGTGTAACCACGCACAACAGTGTCTTTGGAAGTTGCATGGAAAATCCCTAGGGGGACTATGTTACAGAACCTCAGAACCTCGTGTAGAACAGCCTCAGTGTAGGGCATCTTGCACTTCTCTTCCAAGGTGGGCATTTTGTTTGGGCCAATGACAAGATCGATTTCTTTTTGAACTTGCCCTGTTAGGAATAAAAGCTGAGGTTTATTTTTTAATAGACTTTACATTTTAATTTAAGCTACAGTATATGTACGTATGTATATACAGATACACTTTTAAAAGAACACTGGAACGTGAAATACCTTATATAAAAACCAGTAGCCTACAAGCTTTTAAAGTTAGACTCCTTATTCCTAGCCACAGGTAGTGTTATTATCCCCATTCTGCAAGAATGGTGAGATTGATCTGAGAGCGATATTTTCTGGTCAAAGTACCAGTAGTGACTTTGCAAGTTATCCGGGCCGCTCTTCCTCCAAACCCTGGAAGTCCCAACTGAACCAAGCACTGCTAAGGTTTGGGCAGGAAAAGTGAGGTGGAGGCAGTGAAACCAGAAACATGGGCTGGCACTCAGACATCTATCGCTGTCTTACTTCAGAATGACTGTAACACATCTTTTTAGTTTTAAATGCCATTTATGTTCTTCCAAAGGCGTTAAGTATTTCTGTCTATAATATGTAAATCTGTTGTGAATGGGGACACTTAAGACAAAAGGAAATTGTACCTAAATTGTTAACCACAAGCTGATTTACATTTTTGCTGGCACTTGTACATTTTTAATTTAGTTTATTACTTTCATATTTAATTAAATTTCTTATTATTTATTAACTACATAGATTAGTACATCTGCCAACAACAGATCATGCATCACAATGCTAAGCTTAAATATATTAGAAATACTTAAAAATATTAAAGCTTCATAAAAATATATTCACAAAATAATGTTAAAATTTTATCATGACACTTGACTTTTGATATCCCCTTTGTCTGCATTTAAAACAAGCTTTCCACCTCTGTCCATAGTATATTTAATAAACGATACAATAGAATAATATACAGAAAATTTTTTTGGTGATGACTATGGGTCAAGGCACCACTTTGAAAAAGCATTTAAAATTTTCAATAGGAAACTGTATCAGTTCCTCAAAATGTCAAATTTCTTACCTTGAATGTTTGGATAAAGAGCCATAAATAACACTGCCCATCTTAAAACATTTGTTGTGGTTTCTGTCCCAGCTATGATGAGTTCTCCAACAGAGAAAATCAAATTTTCTCTTGAATATGTAGATTCTGGGTCACTTCCATTGCAATCCATCTCATCTAAATATGCATCTACGAAATGTCGAGGTGACTGAGGCTTCCTATTTTCAGAGACACGTTCAATAAGCTCATGAAGAAACTCATAGACTTCAGCTGCATTTTTGAACAGCTGCTGGTGTTTCCCAAATGGCAAGATACCAATCCAAGGAAAAGCATTATATAAAAATACAGAAGCACTAGCAGCTAATTCAATGTTTTCACTAAAAATCTCAATCATGTGCTGAAATTCAGTATCTTCGTATGTGAAACGTTCTCCAAAAATAATCAAATTAGTAATGTTTGAAACAGCATTTGTTATCAAGTGCTTAAGATCAAACGGTCTGCCTTTGTATGTATCAATGGCATCAAGAAAAAACTGAGATTCTTCTGAAATTTTGTGTTCAAAGGACCTTTGACCATATCCAAAAACTCGAAAGGTATTTACAGCTAATTTGCGGTGTTCTGTCCATCCTCTGCCATATTTACTGTTCAGTAAGCCTGAAAAAATATTTTGACACGGTATTTTATGCAATGCTTTATTTTTCTTCCCCCATAAGATAATAAAATCATTCAACAAGACAAAAAATGAGATAAAAAATTTCAGACATCTTTCTGTGGAACATAGTCCACGAGTGACAATCCTTTCCAAATATCTTTAAAGACGTATCAAGTATGTTATGAAAGGACATCAAGCAGAGAAAATAGCTAAAGCAGATGTTTCATGTGATTTTTTCATCTATGGGACAAAAATTACATTTTTACACGAAAGACATTAGCACTCACCTCCCATGTTTGTCAGCTTCTTGAACAAGGGAAGAGACGGCCTGTCTGCAAAAATTTCGCTTTGATGGACAAGGCACTCCTTGACTGCATCGTAGCCATTCAGCACGACAGCAGAAATACCCCCGAGATCAAGGCTGAAGATCTTTGGGGGGAAAAAAGAGGAATAAAAAGTGTCAAATGCTATTACACCCCAACCTGGAGAGCAAGGAATGAAAAAGTGAAACAGCACTAAACATCAATGCAAAATGCAGACTCGAATAACCTTCAGTAGGGCACACAGGTGACCAGAGGTGGGACAGCTGTGGCATTAGACAGGAGAGTCTGTTGTGGGCTGATTTGATGTGACAAAAGATAAAGTAAATTAGCCCACACCACATTCTGTGCTTTGCAGTGCACCTAAAGAAACCAGCTCTCCAAACTAAGGACTGGGGACACTTCCACATAGTCCTTTGAGAGCAGGAAGAGCCATGGTGACAGCCAACAACTGAGAGCAGAGCCCAGCTAGGCCCAGCTCCTCTTTCCACAAGTGCTTAGCTCTAGATGCTTCGGAGAAAGGTACAATGCAGCCTGCAGAAGGCACACACAGGATTAAAAAAAAAAAAAATTAAAATCTGAATCTACATTTTAAAAATTAAAACTGAGCCTAAACTCAAGATTGAAATCTTAGATACCTTTCCATACATTCCCTCAGTGTTATAAATCTGTATTTTTACCGACACAAATCTCTATAGATTTTTATCCATGTCAAAGCTGTTGACCTCCACAACATGAAATTGTGTTAGTCTAATGATACATTCTGTGACAACTCTTGTCACCCGAAGAAGTGTCAGGTGCTGGAACAGGCTGCCCAGGGAAGTAGTGGAGTCGCCATCCCTGGAGGTATTTAAAAGCTGTGTGGATGTGGCATTAGGGGACATGGTTTAATGCTGGGTTAACAGCTGGACTCAGTGATCTTAGGTTTTCCAACCTAAATGATTCTACAAGTCTACGACTATTTTATTTTAGCAACCTTGGTATTTTCACTGTTATAATGCTTCTTCTTTTTTATGTGACAAGAAGACACTCCAATATATTTCTGCCTCCATCTGTGAGTTTTGTATACTTTGACCTAGCTTATTTATCTTTATTCCCAGGATACACATGATTTAAAAAAAAATAAAAACCCTTTGATTGTATTTTTCCATAGTCCTCCAAATCCTAATGTGCTGTTTCCAAGTTCCATCAAATTCTGTGGGATCCTTTCTTAGAGCAGATGACTAAATCTCCATACAGGAGTCCAGGCAAGTAGAAAGCTTGGTTTATTTGACAACACATTTTCCTTCCTATTTCCGTTCTATTTGTCCTAGTATTTTGCTTGAATAACATTTACCTATCTTTTTTTTTTCATTTTTTCTATTACCAAAATACATGTTAGATCTAGTTTGGAGTTAACTTTTATGAAGCTTGTAAGAGGAGATTGGCTGCTTAAAACTGACTGATGAAAAGAAACACCGGATATAGAAGAAAGAAAAAAAAAAAGAAAAAAGAGAAAAAGAGATCCCTTTTTACATAGTTACACTAATGGACTGTAAGTAAGTATCTCAAATATCCCGCTGAAGGTTCGTGAAAGTACTGAAGGTACTGAGGGTGTTTTCAGTGAAAATTTATTATTTATCCCAGTGCCCGCTCTCTGACTGCTATAATTTTGTTACTTTTAAGCCCAGGACTTGTGGATATGGAACAAGGGAGTTCCATTTGCGGCAGGGCACCGGTTTCAGCACTGCACCAAAGAAAAAGAACTAAGCTCAGGAGCCTGAGAGAGCGTAAGAGAGGTGGGAACCCTTCTCCTGTCCCGGTCCTCGGTCCGGGCTGGCCGCAGCAGCGGTTCCACCAGAGCCCTGCGCTCCCGGTCCCGGTCCCGTTACCGGCGGGGCGCTCCGCCCTCCGTCTCCTCCCGGGGCTGCTCGGGCCGGGCCGGGCCGGGGCAGGGCGGCACATCCCCCCGGCCGGCTGCTCGCCCCCG
>VXAZ01010064.1:417690-522180 GCA_013399875.1 Gymnorhina tibicen
CCGGCTCCGCCGCCGCCGCCCGCATCGGCCCCGCCGCCGCCGCGCCGCTTCCTCCTCTCGTCCCTCGTCCCGCCGCCCTCCGGGGGCCGCGGCCGCGCATTGGCCCGCGGAGGCTCCGCCCGCCGCGTCAGGAGCGCTTCTGCTTCTCTGCTGGTTTGTTGGGTTTTTTCCTGGCATAACACTCAGAGTTGGTCCCTCGGGGTTTATGGAATGTTTAAACCCACCGCCGGCTGCGCGCTCCACGCTCCGACCTTGGGAACTGAGGGAAGGAACCGGCGATTCTTTGCTCCTTGTTAAGACTCTGTGGAATCTCAAAGCCACAGTTTCGAGATGTCTTTCCCAGAGACGCTTCTATTTACTGGGGAGCCTTGGGCCAATAAACCCCGCTGTGATTCCCGCTGGCAGATGTGTACCTTAGAGATCTCTGGTAGTAGGTGGGTGGGCGGCAGCTCCACGTGTGGTGCCCGTGACTCCCTGTGCTGCGCAGCCTGGCCGGGGTCACTGACCCAGCCACGGCCGGGCCGGGAGCAGCAGCAGGAAAGGGCCCGGCGCCCCCGCGCTCGCAGGCAGCACGGCGGGGAATGTCCCCGTCCGTGTGACCAAGCAGCGCGGAGATCACATCTATAACATGCAAAGGTTGTTGTTACTTAGCGGGATGATGGCTCCGGAAGGAGGGCTTGCGCTGCAGAAGAGACCAAGATCGGTAAGGCAAAGGTCAGAGAGCGGTGTTGCTGTGTCATGTCACATTCTTGGCAAAACACTTCGTAAGCAAACCCAGGTTTGTTTCCACTCGCGCTGGTTTTGCTATTACATTACAACTGTTTTACAAGCAATCTGAGGTATAACAGAAGCATTCCTGGCCCATTACAATTTCTATGCCGTGTATTTCTAACTGGAGATGTCTTTCTTGTTGAATTCATCTTAATATCTGTACATAGATTTTTAAGAACACGGATAAGATCTAAACAGAGAAGGCATTTATGCTGATGGAGCTCATTAATAACCTGTGTCAATGCTAGCATCCTGTATCAAAATCTTACCAAGTTTGTCAGAATACAAAGAAGTGGCTTGAGCCCTGCTGGAGGTTTATTTTTTTCATTCTTCCAAGTTATTTCTTCATCCTTTCTTCTGGTATGATACTGCTTGGTGTCTTAACAAAATTACTTGGGCCATAACTGCAAAAAATATCAGTATTTTCAATGTCAGTGCCCAAAGAATTCTCACCAAAGGTCAGGAGATTCAGGACCTTCAGGACCTCTGGATCCTCATGCAGGATTCAGAGGAAGAATGAGGAGAAATTACCAAGGAGTAAAGTAAGATGTGCACGTGCTTAAGTGCCTGAGAAAACATAGGAAGAGGTACTACTGCTTTGGTTTATTTTTACTTGTTATATTCTATGTTCTGTTATTTAAGTGTGTAATACCCAAAGTTTTAGCTGATCATGTTTTCCACTGCATCTGTGTAAGAAAAGAAAGGCTATTAACAGTTTTGGCAGCAAGCATTTTGAAGGGGAAAAACAAGGAAAAAATAGCATAGGAAGGACCTAAGAAGAGGGAGAAAAAACAATACAGAAAAAAAGACACAGAAGAAAAGTCCAAATATTTGACTAAAAAGGAAGGAATAGACTTGTGGGGGGGAAAAGCCAACAATATTTGACAATTAGCTTTGAGCAGAGGAGAAAATAGTCAAAACTGACCTTACCATAGTGTTTGAGCTGCGGGGATGGAGAAGGGATGGTGATGTTATCCGCTGTAACAGAGGAAGGGAAACTGAGGAGCATGACTGCAGGAAAATAAAATCCATTTTGGTCAAGCCAAATGCTAAGAGGTGGTGAATCAACCAACATTAAAGATCCGAGATCCTCTAAAAGATCCATGATTAAATGGAGGTCAAAAACACCAGCATGGACAAAGATGACTGAAACTTGTCAAACGTAAGTGATAAATAAACCCTTGTGGACAGATGAAATCACTTAAGAATGCAGGTTTAGGGATGCAAGACTCCAGTTGCTGTCCAAGGGCAGGATTCCTTGCCAGTTTCTGATTGATCTTTTCATTTTTTAATTTTTTTTTCATTCATTCATTCATTCATTCATTCATTCATTCATTCAGAAATGTGTGGGTAGCTTGTGCTGAATTGCTTCTTTGGGAACATTTTACTCATCTTAATCATGGATGGTCAAATGAGCAAACTCATAGAATGAATAAAGGTTTTTTTATTTCAATTATAAAAATGATGGCTGAGTAAAGAAACCCATTAAAGCATGTATCTTTATTAAATTCTAAAACATTCTAGTCATCAAGTTTTACAATTACTTTGCACTGGAAATTCTGTAAGTAGAAGTTGGAGTAACAGGAAATGATTGTGCTCCCATCCACTCAAGAAAATCAGAAAGCAATTATTTGGCTTTGTATTCTTTGGCTACACATACTTATATATAGCTCTGACTTTTGAAGAAATCTACTGACAGGTGTGGCTGGTCTTTTAGTAGCAATGTTAAGATCTTGATGATAACTCTGGGGAGAAAAATTAAGTTGTTTCCAAGTTCCATTAAATACCTCACAAACTTGGATTTAGCTACAAGTTTGAAACAGGCTCTGGTTTTCTTATTCTTCAGAGCTGACATTGTAGCTGCACTTCTGGAAAACAAGGTAAACCTTTATCAGGTTAAAGTGTTTCTCATTCCTGTCATAATGTCTCTTGTCCAGTGAAATCATGACATTATTTATAAAATGCAGGAAAACAACTTCTTTATAGACAGATTTGTAAAGATTTTGCTCCTTGCCTTTGATGGTGGGTCAGGGAAAAGAGGGAGATCTGTACAGATGTATGTAAAACAGGCATGCTTCTCATGAAAGAAATTAATTTCATAAGCCCACTGACAAGTTTAGAGTCAGGTGCAGGTGTTACCTATCACACTCACAAAGCTCTTTTTGTGTCTGTTTCTGTGTCATCACAGTGAATGATCAACCTCCATGTTACAATTATCTCCTGGGCTAATCCTGTAATGGTGCTGGTGCTTTACAGATCATCTAGAACAGAAACACACATCTGGTGTTTTCCCTTGTGAATTTGGTGATTGATTGCTGAGGAAAACCCCACCTTTTCCTTCAGTCACATCCTTTTCCTTCGTCGCAGTCCTACTCTGCCTAAACATTTCATGTCTGTCAAGCAGACTCAGAAAGCTAAGAGACTGGCTTAACTTCAAAAATAGTTTTGGCATGTTGTATTTTCTGGTTCTTTCAGAGTATACTCAGGTCAATTCTATGCATAAATTTAGAAATTTATCTTTTTAATTGATGGTCTCATATGACTATCGGTTCCCAGAAACCCTGCTGAAAGTAGATTAGCAAATGTTATGTTGTAATAGCCTTTGCCTTCCCATACTATTTACCAGCACTGAAAGGAGAGAGATCTTTTTTAGCCCCAAATTTCACTGAAGGCAGAGGCTAAATCAGTGCTGTAGGACCTAACAAAGTCAGGACAACTGCATGGCTCTGGGAGGGACTGAGGAAAATACTAAGTTACCCTGTGGCTTCGTCAGATCTCAGTACTGGCAAGACAAAGAATGAAGTGATGACACAAGGACTTCCACTCTTCTTACAACCTGTAGGGAACAAGCAAGGATTAACGTGAGGACTTGAGAAACAGTTTCTCACCCTATTTTTTCTGACATACTCTGACAATATATAAGATAGTATCACAGCACTTGTGCAAGCAATGAAATCAAAGCTTTATAACCATGCTATTGCTTAACAGGATTAGTTTTCTGTTCTGAGGTTGTTTTTTCAACTCTCATTTTACCTGCAGAGTGCAAAAAACGGAAGTGCAAATGGGTGCTGATTTTGAAACATTTTCAGAGAGAGATTTTCCTCCATAGTGCATCCCCTCAGTGTTACCCTGGTAATGCTGCAAGTCTGACCCTGCCTCTGTTTGTTGAGTGTGAGGGGCTCTCCTTGGCAGCCTGCTGGAGGTGTAGCTTGGGACAGAACTGGAATTTTTCCAGTTTTAGAGGGTGGGAATGTGTTTGCAGGTGGCAGAAGATGGCTGGAGCTTCTGTAAACCTGCTTGGAGGCTGAGCTGTGCTAACGCAGGACAGAAGGTGACAAAGCCATAGCAAACGTCCTTGTGGTCTGCTCCTTCTGCCTGGCCAAGCCAACCTCAGTGCAGGACAGTGTGGCCCAGCCTGCTTTAAAGGATTATTCCAAACTGGATCTTGAATATATCCGGGGAAATTGCCACAGAAACTACAGAGCCTTTTGGGTTTTTTGTGCCATAAGAAGGTTTCAAGGAGATTAAACCAATGCAACACTGATCTTCTGTTTAAAATGTCTTTCATAAATCAGTCTTGGAGCTTTTCTAAGGCATTTTAGAGGAAAATTTGCTTCCACAGTGATTCATAGATTTTTCACTAATTAGCTCAACAGCAGTTCCACTTACTCAAAAGTAGGCACTGAAGCAGCCTAAATCCAGATATAATGTCCATTAAAAAGGAAATGCTTTAGTGTTGGGATTTATATCAGTGTTCTGGTTCTCAGGAAAGTACTGCATTTTCATAAAAAAGAAGCTTTCCTTTTTGGGTCAAATTCAAACCAAACTACAAGATAGATATGTACAGTATCATTTGTGTGGATAAGCTTGGTGTGAGCTTATGCTAAATCTGAATGTGGTTGTTCAGAGACTATGAGAGCAGGATTGAGGAAATAATTTGACCAATTAGGGATGTAAGTTTTGCAAAACCAAATGCCTATAAAAGTTATAGTGTAGGTTTCAGAGTTTCAGCCACTCTCCAGCTATTTAAATTATGGTGTCACAGAAATTGGAGGTGAAGGATATGAAGAGAACAAATGTAATGGATTATGTTCCTTCCCCAGAGCATCTCACCTGTATTTGTCACTCCTGACAGATGTTAGAGTAACATGCCATAAAATCCTCCACTGAAAGAGGTGCTGTAACTGCAATGCAACCTGTTCTTGCACATCATTAATCTCAGTTGTAGAAGGCTCTTCTCGTGTGTGATGTCTCCTTTGTTGCCCTTCAAAAATATATATATAATATCGTACCAGATTGCAGATTGTTATTGTTTCATGGCAAACATTTCTACTTTTGTTATCACCTTTCTCCATAGTCTTTCCTTCTGTTACATTTCCTTGATCTTTGAGTTTGTTTCCCTAAATCATTATATGGGATCTCTGATAACTCTTACTGGTATTTTTCTGGACTCTCCAGCTTGCCCAAGTCTTTTTGATCTAGATCTCATCAGCAACAAGTCAAGTGTGAGGATTACCTCCCAGGCCTTAAACAAGATACTCCTGCTAATATACAGCTTGCTTTTACAGCAGCACAACACCATTAACTCTGGCTTAGTGTATTTCATTTTCTGCATTTTCTTACTTTCATTAAGAAGAGGTTACACTGAAATATTAGAATCTTAGCTCTGCTCACATTGCCCTACATGGCTTGTAGAGTCTTCTTAGGTAGCAGTGTTTGCTGGCTCTTCATGGAGACAGGAACCTGGATCAGAAAGACCAGGCACCCACCAAAAACCCAGAGAAGTGACTCCCCAGGATCTCTTTGCAAAGAAAGACCATGTGATTTTTACAGCTGGCTTTATCATGGATAGTCCTCACCTGAAAAATCTTGATTAGTTGTTACAAAGAACAAACTGAGAGGGAGCAGAGACCTGAATCACGCTCACCTCCCTCGTGGAGGACTTACTGTGTTTGTGGATTGTGGCATCACTGCTGTCTCCCCTTTCATTTTTGTAGGATCCACTTTTCTCTGATATGAACCAATCATGGGAATGGAGATTCTACCTGTGCAGCTCACAGTCTGATCTTTCTTGAAGAATTACCTTTTAGTATTGAACAAAAATTGCACCATACATATATAAATGTGATATTTTTGTTTACCAGCATGTCAGCTGGTAGCATTTAAGAACTTCACTACAGTGTCTGTGGCTTCTTGGCATAATGGCAATATCTACAGTAGAAAAAACAGTCATACTTTTAAATGTATTGGTTAAATTATGTCAAAGAGTATAATATTGTAAGAAGTTGCACCTAGTGTAGAGAAAGTCACTTTAAAATAGCCCAGATTTTTCTTATTCTCTACAAATTAAAATAAATTTATTTAAAAATGAAATTTCTTTTATTTGGAGCTGGGGGTTGCATTAGATAATCTGATTTCTTAAAATAAATTAAAAAAAAATCCACTCATTCTGTGGCTTTTTATTTAATCTGCTTTGAGCCTATACCCAGCACTGAAAAAGGCAAAACAAGTCCCTGGAACAGATTGTTTCGGTAAATGTCCACTTTCTTAGTGCAGTGCTGCAAAGTACCCCTCTCTGCTAGATTTTCCATGAACACTTAACCTCTAGTTTTGGATTTATCAAGCAGCACAAGAACGTCATCCTGTGAAAATCCCGTATCTTTTTTACAGCTTCAAAAATAGACAAACTGGTCAACTGCCCTTCTTCTCCATCTCATGTACAAGAGAAGAGAGATTTGCAAAAAGAAAATATATTTGGGGAGACCAGATGACATATAGCTAAGGCGGCGGGGGAGGGGGAAATAGGACAAGCGTTCCAGCTGGGAGTCCCTCCATTAGCGCTGGCTAGGAGCAGCCAAAGTGCCTGCCAACATCCAAGTGCTACATCATCTCTACGTGCACAAGAGTGGATCTATTGGCATTCGTACCTGTTGGTTTAAATTTACACTCCTTCCTGTGAAAGCTTAAAGTAGAAATGTTGGCACCTGAAATCCCGTAATCACCGCATCCCACAGGCTCCAGCCCCGGACCAAGGCACACTGGCAGGAGAAGGGCTTGAACCGACTGGGATCCACAACAAGGCAAAATTTAGCTTTTTCCTCCCCGAAGGAGGAGACTGAAATACGCTATTACAACAGAATCGTCTGGAATTTTATTGTTTTAACTTTAAACACGGGAATATTCTATGTGGACAAGGAGTAAATAATTCCCCAAAGGAAATGGGAACAATTAGTATGGGAAGAGAAAAAGAGGAGTGGAGTTAGAGAGAAATATCAGATTGGCAGCTCAGTCATTTAAGTTCCTACATTTTATTTCTGTTGGTGTAACTGTATAAATCACATTAAAACAGTAAAAGCAAAGCCGAGCCGTTCCTTTAGGTACTGCCTAATACTTGTAAATGCATCCTCAGAAAAACTACCTTAAAACCAGAACAGGAGTCATGAAAACGGAAGAGATTTTAAATCAAATACTTAGACTCCTTCTCCCGGGGGATTCCCGTGGTGAGCATACGTGCGAGGGAGCTGCCGTTTAAAACGAACTTTCAAATTTGGCAGAGCGGGGGGGAGGAGGAAGCCTTCCAGGGAGCATCTCCTCTGCCACCCCCTCGAGGGCTGCAGCTCGTGAAGGGTTACGAAGACGTGTTGGGGGGGGAAAAAATAATCAACCCACCCCTCCCGCCCCAAAGGTGATTTGAGTTGTCACTTGGAAAAAAAGCAGAACCCAGACCCTAAAAAACGACAGTGTTTTGCAATGGTCGTTCGGCAAAACGAGGGCGGCGAAGCGGCGCATCGCCCGCCGGCGGCCGCCCCCGCGCTGGGAGGGGAGGGGGCCGGGGCACCCCGAAAGCCGGATGGCGATGGACACAACAGTCGCTCCCTGGACGGCAGCCACTCGCGTGTGCTTTCTGTATGTCCGTGGGGCTTTTTCTAAACTTCCCACCTAAAATCTCATCAACAAAACATCACCCACCCTCGCAAAATTTATCCAGCTCCCGGTGAACACACGGCTCCTGCCGCCGGGAGTGACCCTGTCACCGGCTGCTGCAGAAACATAAACGAGGAGCCGCCGGGATGTTCCCAGGCAAGCTCCCTATCTATTCGAACAGCGAAACGCGCCATCCAGCCGCGCTGGTCACCTGCTCCCTGCGCGGCCGCGCAGTGCGCACAGTGTGAGCGCAGTGTGCGAGGGGCTCTGCTCGCCGCGGTGTCGCCGCCGGGGACGGCGACAGCGGCACAGGCGTCTCCCACCGCTGCCGCCGGCGGTGCCCGCAGCCGCCGGGACCTGGGAAGAGATGCAGGGGAGTGAGGGCAGGGGCGGGGACGGGCGGAGCCGCGTCGCACCGGGGGTCCCGGGGACGGCCGGGGACCCTGCGCAACCCCGCCCGGCCATCGCCCGCTGGGGCATCGCCGGCTGGGCGGCCCGTGCGCCGCGGGACCGCCGCTGCCGCCGTGCTCGGCAAACGCCCAGCGACTTCAGGCGGGCAGGAAAGGCGCTCCCGGTCTCCCGGCGGGCGGTGGAAGTGCTCTCTGCACCCAGGCGCTGCAGAGCATCCCGCCCGGGCTGCTTCCCCGCTCTCCGCGCCCGCTCCGGGCGGCAGCGCTGTTGTGTCCCCTCCGTGTCGCGTCTCCCCGCGGCCGCCCCCGCCGGCCCGGTGCTTGCTGCGCCTGGGCAAACACCCGCCCGGGCAAACATCCTGAGCGGGCAGGTGCGGCGGCGGCCGNGGGAAAACCTCGGGGGGGGCGGGGGGCGGGGGGGCCCGCCGTGACAGAGGGTCCTCGGCGGGTGATGCATGGGCGGAGGGCAGCTGCCCGCTAATCCCCGCCGGGGGCGCTCAGCGCCGGGCAGCGCGGGGGCGAGCCCCCCTTCCCAGGCGCCTCTTCCGTGCGCGGAAAGGCGCTGCACCTGCCCCCGAAGTTGTGTGATGGAGACGGTGGTGATGCTGCCGCTTTCCTCTAGGAGCGCGGAGTTACTCCGCGGCCCCGGCCCGGGGGGGCGGTGCGGGCGCCCGGCAGGGCAGAGCACGGGAGCCGCCCGCTGCCGCCACGGGGCTGCTCGCAGGTGCCACCTGTCCCTCGTCCCGGCGAGGAGCGGCCGGTGCCGCCGCCAGCGCTCCCTCCTCTGCCGGGGAACCGAGGGGGCTCTGGTGTGCTCCCTTCGGGCAGCTATCGGCGCTGCCGTCCTCCGTGCCCCTGCCCCACTTGCACATCCCGCCCGTGCGCGCCAGCGCGGAACCCCCACCACCCACAGGCGGCTGCTGTCGGAGCGCCGGGAGAGCGCCGGGTACACCCGGGCTCCGCGCCGGAGCCGCGGCGGCGGCCGGGGGGGCGGGAATTCCCGGGGAGGGAGCGGCCCCGCTCTGCAATGCGGTCCCACTGCTGCAGAGGTCGCCACGCGTGAGCGGTCCCGCGGGGGCGCGGCGGGAGCGGCCCCCCCGCCCCTCCCTGCGCAGCGCCCCGGCCGCGCCTCGCCCCGCGCCGCGTTTTTTGTGAATGGGACGCTCAAGGAGCGGGCCATGACGTCACCGCCGGGCCCAATCGGCGCCCAATGGCGGAGCGGGCCCCGTCGGGCGGCCGGCGCGGGGATTGGCTGGCGGGCGCGCGCGGGCGCCCACGCANGGGCGGCGGGCAGTGCGTGACACCGCGGATCGGCGGCGACACCGGCACCGCGCCCGCTCCTCCGCCCGCGCTCCGCTCCGCACCCCGGTAAGCGCCGCGGCTCCCTGCGCGGGGCGGGTCCCGGCAGCACCGAGTCTCTGCCGGGGCGCGGGGCCCTGGTACCTCCGTTCGTGTGCTCGTGTACGCGAGGCAGCGGGAGCCAAGGCGGGGGGGACAGTCCTTCCCCGCTCGGTCACTTCCTCACCCCGCCGATGCGACGTGCCGTGTCCGGCCAGGACAAAGTGCTGCGGCAAAGGTCACGGCCAGGGCGCCCCGGGGAGACGCGGGGAAGCGGGGCGTCCTTTGGAAGGGGGCTCGTAGTTCCCGTCGAGTGCTGGGAGCTGGCAAAAACGAGGAGGATGTGGTGGTTATGATGTGCTCCTTGCAGTCCAAGACACCGATGCTGTAAGAGAGGTGTATCTGAAATCTTCAGTAATAGATATTTTTACAGGTTTTGTGTTTATGACTGATTTTTAACTTATCCTCTTCTCTGGTTTCAGAGTAGAAATATTTATTGAAATTAAACTACTTAATTCTTTAAGTGTAATCTGAATTGGGGTGTTAGTGTGCTGGCTGGCAAAAAGCAAGCAGCTTCAGGTAAAGTGCTAACAGGGGCACTTGTTCTTAAAAATGTCAAACACTTATTGTTTTTCCTTGTGATTTGTATCTGTCCGTGTCGGACACACTGTCTGTGACATTATGTGCAGTAGTTAGAGGAATGTATTTTCTGCCAGTTTGAGGAAAAGTGTTTTAAGTTGAATGCAAATAGCTGCAGGTCTGAAAAGCCACGTTTTTCTGCCCTGTAATAGTGGTAAGCTACCATAAAATTTTGAGAAAACGAAAGCACAATAGTAATAATCAAAATAAACAAAAAGGTGAACTTAAAATGTAAAGCTGTTCATATTTGTGCTACTTGTGGCTAGGAAGCAATGACCTCTTTAGTGGAACTTGCAGGATTGAGAGGGTTGGAAAACAGCCATCGCTTGATGTACCTCTTTGTTGTAGAGAGGAAATCATGGTTATGCTGAAGATTTCATCTTTCCTTGCTGTTTATGCCTTGGTTGTGTGCCAGATGGACAGCTTCCAGGCAGCCCCAGTCAGGTAAGAAGCTGGTCCTGTTGCTGAGTGCTCTGTCTGAATGCCATGAAAATGCTTAATATTCTTTGGAGCTCTAGGAGGGAAATGGACCACAGTGAAGGAGAAAGGTGGCTGCTTTTTGTGCTGTGGCTTTTTGATTCCATCTATGAAATGCCTAACGCTGCGCATGAGGGGAGCGCACTGGGGTTTGCGTATTCACACCCTGAAAGGCACTGTCAATGACATGCAGCAATGCCTGTCAAACCCCTCTCTCTGCACCAGCCTGGGGTTTATTCACCCTGTTTTCCTTGCCTCTGCCTAGACCTGGCTTGGAGTCCATAACAGATCGAGTGACTCTCAGTGATTACGAAGCTCGGAGGTTATTAAATGCGCTGGTGAAAGAGTTCATACAGATGACAGCAGAAGAGCTGGAGCAAGCCTCTGAGGGGAACAGGTAAGGACTGCAGTCCTGGGCAGCAGAAAAGCAATGTGGGAGTGTTATGCATTTGATATTTAGCAAAAGCCTCTGAGCAGACTCTCTGCAGGTCAAGATCTTTTTATTTTCTTGGGGTTATGACTAACTGGTAAAGGATGATACTGCAGAGACACCCAAGTGTTGGTGTCAAGAGAATGGCTTCCACCTAGTTAACCTGCCTCTATCTGTCTCTTACTTCTGAAAGTGGAGGGCGATTTGAGCTTGAATGAGTGGGTTGTATTAAAATATGGCAGCAAAAGGTACGTCTTCCCAGTGGGAGTGTTAGGGGATTACTCAGTCACTCTTGGATTCTCTGTCGTGCAAGTGCATGCTGTTGTAAGGCATGGAAAGTCCCTGGCAGGAGGGATGTGTTCCTCCTCGATGCACGAAGCGCCACTCTCCCTCGGACCAAAGGCATGCAGGAGCATTTGCATTATCCTAACAGGATTTGCATTGCAATGCATGGGGATGGATGAGGCACTGAATAGCATGCAGAATATGGGGGAAGTTCAGCTTCCTGACCTCTTGACTGTATGGGCATCCAGAAGGCTAATGGACTTGCTTGTCAACAAAATTGGATTCATTAACAAATAGTGTTTTCCTTCTGACTGCTTACGTATGAACTTGCCTTGCATGGAATGTGATGTGGAGGGTTTGGATTTATTTTGAATGAATTTTTAAGTTTCCTAACAGTAGACCTTTATGTAGGGAAGAAATGCATGAATGTGCACGTTTGAGGTTACTCTTCCTTTGGGCATGTTTTTATTTTTTTTCCCCCCTGCAGCCTGGATAGACCCATTTCCAAACGCTGTGCCAGTCTGAGTACTTGTGTGCTGGGCAAACTGTCTCAAGAATTGCACAAATTGCAAACTTACCCTCGCACTGACGTCGGGGCTGGAACTCCTGGCAAGAAACGGAATGTGCTGAGTGACCTGGAACATGAACGCTATGCAAACTATGGGGAACCCCTAGGAAACAACTAGACATGCTTATTTCTCCCCCTCTCCCTTTTTTAACCTGATGCATGTGGATCTAACTTTGATTGCTAACTTTGCTGTGTTCTTTTGATTCTGTTTTTGACAGAGAATGTTTGAGATGGACCTATTGTTAGGAAGGCAGAGAACATAACATGCATACCCAGCTAGGGGAGAAAAAATAAATAAAAATGATCAGCACTGCCTTGACATTCCAAATGATTTTCTTAGACACTGATTTAAAAAAAAAATTCTAAACAAGGTTCTTCATTTCTGTCTGCTAAATGTACAAGTAGATTCTTTCTTTTGTGCTTGCCCATGCACTTGTTCAATAAACCTATTTTTCTATAAGGATTAGATCTGCTTGGATTAACAGTTTGTTTTAGAATGTGAGATTTCTAGGTGAGGCTAGAAACATTTTACAACTTGTCTTAATGTTCAAGAGAGGCAATGCCAGTAATCTCTAGAAAAGTTGAAAGAGAACTTAAAAGTCACAGTTCTACATGTACATTGATATGTGGTGCTGTAATCAGGCATGCATGCATTCAGTCCTGTTGGTAGGGACCCTGAGAAGCAAAGAAATCAGGAAGGCTCATACATATTCCTTCAAACAAACTAGAAATGTAATCCTGTTTAAAACTGGGTACTGAACACGTCCAGGTAAGAATTTTGCGGGTTTTTTATTTTCTTATTTTACAATAGGTCTTTGCACTATATTTAAAACATATGTACCTTTAAAATATTTGTGCTGATTTACAGTTCACCTACATTATGTTGTCTTGAATTAAGAGCCAAACCCAGATTTCTTTACAGTTCTGTGCAGCACTGCATCTCTCTTTTAATCAGAGGCCTCTTTCAAAAACTTGGCATTGATGTTAAAAACAACTCTTCATTGTTAACGTTAATAAACTGCCTTGTGATACTTAGCTGTGAAAAATCCCTCCTACTGCAAGAAAAAATCATTGCTTTAGTAGAAAACTCTTTAAGCAAGGATTGTGTGAATGCATATTCCTTGAAGTTCCCCATCTGGCACAATTGTTTGCTGTAGGCTGAGTTGTGAGCACAGAACTAATACTGTCAAAGTCTGAACTGCTCCACAGTGGAGTGCTGTAGTAGAGAGAGGTCTAACTGCAGGAAAGAGACATTCTCCCATTCCCACTGAGTTCCTGGAAGCAGTTTGTGTGGCTCAGTTCTGAAAGCAGCTGGTCAGCTGCTGTGCAGGTACAGCCCTGTCAGAGTCAGTAGTCATCAGTGATGCTGCAATTCCATGTGTTTTCTGGCTATTATGGAGCACAGGTGTCAGAGTGAGAAGTGAAGAATCTGTCTGCTACTGCCTTTCAGGAACACCTCAAGCAAAATGCAAATGTGAGCTTTTGGAGGAAGCGGGGATTGTTTAAATGCTCCAGACCTGAACCTCCTCAGCTCCTCTCCGTGGCTGTAATGCCTGGCTGGAGGCAAGGCAGTAGCCCAGGTGCTGCTGAAAATCTGGCCTGGATTTAGTCTTCAGTCCAGCTGCTTTTGTAAAGTGAGCCTGACATTGAGAAAACCATAAAGAGGAATTTTTTAGCAGTTGTAAGCTGTGCACACAGAAGGTCCAAATGCCTTCGTCACAGCCAGCCTGCTTTTAATCCTACACAAGAGTCTTTGCTAGTCATAGTGCTATTTCACTGCGTGCAGGGTTCATGCTGTGGGATCTAACTCTTCCTTTTTCTCCTGAAAAGCAGTGTAACAGCACAGAAGAGGGCCTGCAACACAGCCACCTGTGTGACCCACCGCCTGGCAGACTTCCTGAGCAGGTCAGGGGCAGTGGGCAAGAACAACTTCGTCCCAACCAATGTGGGCTCCAAGGCCTTCGGCAGGCGAAGAAGAAGCATCCAGATATAAGAAGCTGAATGGTGGTGTGAACACGGTAAATACATGGCACCAAACAGAAACTCTGGCATCACCAAAACTTTAGTTTCGCTGGGGGAATAACAGAGCTGCAGGGGTAACCTCTGAGAAGGCAGGGCAAGTAACAGTGTAGAAAGAAAAAAGATGTTCCAAATAGAATAAAGACGTGTAGACTGTGAAGAAGAGCTCTGGGAGATGTTCTGTGTGGGTAACTACCTCCACAGTGCATTAACTAAACACAACAATTTGGTTGGAATTCTTTGCTTGTTTTACCCCTAACGTTTCATTATCAACATATCAGTAAATTCTGGTTTTCTTTCTTACAGATCGCAATGAAACTGAGAACTCGACTTTAATTTCTAATGGAAGCAACTCTTCTTCATAAACCAAGACCACCAAAAAGATTAATTTTTCATCCTACTATTGAAAATGTTTTATTTAATACAAATGAAAACACTTCTGTTATGTATAGTAAAAGAGAATCTAGTTATTAAAGTTAAATTATTGTATATTCTTTTTATATGCAACTCTATTTCAAATAAAATGTGACGGCATCTATTATTTATTTATCTTCCAGCTTATGTGATCCATGCTACTTATCCTGGCCCTACTGCCAAATCTCGGGGATTATACTAAACTGCTGCCTGGCAAGGCATATGTGTATTATACAGTGTGCTGTGCCTTGATGTAAAACACTTAACTATCCTGATTGTACAGTATGTTTAAAAAAGAAAGAAATCACTTCAATATTGTATTATTTGTGAATTTACGCAAAATTAAAAAAAGTATTTTAGATACACTTGGATTGAGAAACTGATTTTTCATTTGGACACGCTTATGGAGACGTGTGGCTCTAAGCCAACATCATTGCAGATCAGCTAGTCCATTGATCTGCTTCAGCCTTATTAACTATAAATACTAGGGTTTGAGTCAAAAGTTCAGGACAGAAAGCAGAGCTGCTTTTTATATATATTAAAAAAAACCCCAAATGAACCAAAAGACACTACTTCTGCTAGAAAAATAAAAAGAAGCCACAGATACATTTAGGAAAAAGAGGGAGACAAATTTCATCATGTGTAGTTTGAGACTAAATATTTTCATACAGGCTGTAAAAATAATCATCTGCTGTAGATTTTTGTGTAAGGTCAAAAAAGTGAATTAGAAAAGAGAGGAAGAGAAGCTACAGAAATGTACATTTCTTTGAAGCAATCCTGAGACAGAGTCTATTTAGGGATCAGGGATAAATAATTAGAGTGAGTGGAGAAGAGGGTAGCTGGATGCATTCCATGGACTTCTAAGTCGTGCTGCCAACTTCCTTCTCAAAGCTGCTGCTGTTTCAGTTTAGTAGCTGAGTCAGATATTTGTTTAGATTTGTTTCGTGCTTTACAGCCTGACCCTAAAATCTGCTTCATCAGTTCAGATGAATCCCAGAATGGGTGAGGGAAGAGGCCACAGTGGTCGTCTGCTGCCACCCCCCTGCTCCAGCAGGGTCATCCTCCAGCGCACGGCACAGGATTGCATCCAGAGGGTTCTGGAACATCTCCAGTGAGGGAGGCTCCACCTTGCTGTGCAAAGTAGAGCTGAAGGTTCTCACGATGTCTCTGTGTGTCTCTGCTGCAGGTGCACTGCAAAAGAGGAGCTTGGCCAGCCTGGTGTAGACAGTGAGGCCGCCTGGTGATGACGCTTCGACACCACGCTCGTTCCTGGCTGTGGGTTCACTCCTTGGGGAATGCCAGCCCTGGTAAGTCAGTGTACAAAGCAGGCCTTGTAGGAGATGAACCCAAGATCTGCTTGGGTTAGGCCAAAGTGCCAGTTTGGGAGCCTGTGAGCATTTGTTGCCATGTTTCAGGTATTTTTCCCCATTTTTCTTTACACAAAGTGGGGGTCGTATGCTGGGGTCGCCTAGCTACCTCAGCAACACCTTTCCCTGTCACTGCAGGTCCTCTTTCCCTGCCACTGCACCTTGTCTCTTTTGTTTCCTAATACAGCATTTAACAGCTTAATCTCCAAGATAAAAAATGCAAGCACAATTTTTGGGGAGAATACTTGGAATTTAGTGATTCACATTCGATAAGAAGCCAGGCAATGTTCATAGGCCCCCCTCGGCTTTAAAGTCTAAATGGTCAGGCAGTTTATTTTTTCCATTTATAGCCATTCTCTGCTGAGACACACCTGAGGCTCTGTGTAATTGAATGACAGCTGTAGAGTCCATCTAGTCTAAAAACTATTAGCCCTTCTTTTCAGTTTAACAAAGTTATGCATTTTTCTGTCAGACAAAGGGATTTCCTCAGACCAACATTGTACACCACAGCACAAACCTAACCCGTAAAACATTCTAGTAACCTTGGTGCTGGCTTTTACATTGTCCTGGGTGTAGGAAGCCTCAGTGAAACTTCTGATACATGGTTTTCGTGTTGGTTGTTGTTTTCTTTTTCCTTAGGAAGAGCTAGCTGCTTTCTCATCTCAAGATCTGTTTCTGTTCTGCCTTCTGTCTCATTTCTCCTTAGAATCTCTGTCTGCACATCAGTGCAATGCACTTAGCAGTACACATCCCTGTAAAGGGCAGAGGGCTGAGCACTGCGGAAGCAAGGGTGAATACCAAAAAACTTTTCCATGATGTGAGGGGATAGAAGCCCTTCACCCCAAAACTGAGATGCTCAGGGCTTTAGAAGAAGCAGATTGTTATTGAAACTAGAGAAAAGCAGAGTTGTAAACAGTAATATTTTGAATAATTTTTTTTTTTTTTAATTTTAAGGTAGTAAATGTGGTAGAAGGAATTGCAAAGCTGCTAGAAGGTTTCTTTGACTGACTCTGAACAAGTGGAAGAAATTGCTTCCATTTTTAAAAGGTACTGTTCTGGGTAATATTACCCAAACTTGTCAGCTCTCAAGTAAACCCCAAACTTCCACCCCGGGAGAAAATCTATTTTGGAATTAGCATTTAAAAAGGAAAAGTGTGGTTTCTAATGTACTTATCTTTCCATTGTAATTACTTTGCCATTCTAAGAATACTTGAAACTGGTGGAAAATGTAACACTGATGCAGTATATGTGAGTGGCACCAAAGTTACTTAGTATTCTGTGTTCATGCACTTGTGTCTATGTTCTTGTTGATGAGGCAGTATCAGCCTGACTATAGTTCGGTTCTAATATTTTTAGATGTTTGTCTGTGTGTGTTTTCTTTAACCACTAAGGTTTTTTAAATCTGAGTGCAAATGAAGTCTTGGGAGAGTACTTTGCAAGTAAAGGCAAAAATGGAAGAAATTTCTGAGAAGGAAAAGAAAATTATCAGAGGATAATTTATTGTAGACTGTCCTCATGTAACTGTAGAGTTTTGGGTTTGAATTTGCCTGTTGTTCTCTAGTGGTTTGGTTTTACAGTACAAACATGGCCACATGCACCCTTGAGAGCCCACAAAAGGTTATGAATTTTGCCCAGTCTCTGGCTCTGATGGGGGATAAAAAATCCCCATCTTGTGGCCAGTGGCTAAGCACAGTGAGAGCAGGGCATCCAGGGATCCCTCAGATGCTTTTACCTTGCTGGTGGGTGCAGCTGCCAGCTGGACATGAGCAGGAGCAGCCACCTGGGCTGGTGACAGGAGGCAAACTCCTGCTCTCGTCATGAGCCCCCAGAGCCACTGTGCAGGGCTGTGGCCCCGCCCGGGGTGTCAGGCAGCCCTGGGCCAGCTGGTGTGGTGCCAGGTGATGGCTAACCAGACCTGACACCAGTATGTGTCCCCATGGACCTTTGCAGCTGCCAAAACAGAGATGCAGGAGTGTTCAGCTGTATGCTTTTTCCCAGGGGACAGGTGGTGATCTGCTCCTAGACCTGACTCAGTTTTTGGTTCGGGATCGTTCACTGCACATATTGATAGAGCATCATTTTGAAATAACCCAAGTGGACTTCCACTGTGGCAATTTCTTTTTCTCCTTCTGTTAGTGAAATTTAATTCATCTTCCTGAAAGCTTCCATTATCTGCAGTGAGAAAGGAGCAGAGCTAATGTTATTGCTTCTGACACTGAACACTGCCAAAAGCAACTTATATCAGGCAGTAGTAAATTTTGGTATTGGTTATCTAATCCAGCACTGTCATGTCTAATTAGCAGATTGAACATCTCTAAGAGGTGAAGAGTTTAAAATATGCTGGAGAGTTCGGGTCTGTGCATTTTTCTAGACTGAACTGTCTCAGAACAGGTGAATACTTGTTAGAGATAAACTGGGTGCTTCAAGCCTGGCTTCAGCCAGGTTGAGCACTGGCAGCTTGGTTCCAAACTGGTCACAATCACTGCCTCTGACAGTCAGCTGAAGGCTGCCCTGGCAGCTCAAAGGGCTCTGCATGGTGCACACATTTGCTGTCTCTTTACTGTTCTAAAAGGCCCCACATCCTTCTCCTATGCTCCACTTTGGATTCTCCTCATGCCTTCTAAAATTGTTCTTTTCTGCAGAAAATGTCCAAGGAGTATAGTACCCCTCTTTTTTTTTTTTTCCACAGAAAGGAAATAATTTCCCATTTCCAAATTACACCTAACATTGTCATACTTTCTCTGTGAACTTTCCAATCTCTGTGAGATTTCTGATTCAATGGAGTAATCAGAATCATTGCAACATTTATCTTTTCTTTCTATTCTTGGCTTCACCACAGCTCTTATTTTCACCAATTACTCTTTTGGCTGGGGCTGAGCTAAATTATTAGTGTCACCTCCACGAAAGCAAATAATTGCCTTTAAGTCTGAATGTGAATCTGTGAGGGCTTTAAACACTGGACAATTTGTGTGATTCCGAGCCACGGACGCAGAGGCGGCGATGCCTGGGAGCTGCGTGCCAGACACCCCGGCTGTCTCCCTGAGAGGCCACCTATCCCACTAGAGCACAGAAAGGGGACAGGGCAGCCAGGTTGGTGTTTTCAGTCACTAACTCCTGTCCTCCCCCAGCAGCTGTGACCCAGAGTGCTGGGCGTGTTGGAGAGTGCCTCCTCCTCCTCCTCTGCCAGGGCTGACGGAGACAACAGGCTCCTGGCAGGACCTGTGGAGCCATGGAAAGAGGAGCCCACACTGGAGCAGGTTTGTTGGCAGGACTTGTGACCCCATGAGGGACCCACGCTGGAGCAGCCCCTTCCAGAAGGAGTGCACTCTGTGGAAAGGCACCAGTGCTGGAGCAGTTCATGAAGTGCAGCCATGGGAAAGACTCACACTGGAAAAGTTCATGGAGGACTTTCTCCTGTGGAAGGGGCCCCACGCTGGAGCAGGAGAGGAGTGTGAGGAGTCCTCCCCAGGCAGAGAAAGGAGCTGCAGAAGCAGCATGTGATGGACTGACCACAGCCCTCATTCCCCATCACTCGGCACTGCTGGTGGGGGAGAAGGCAGAGAAATTGGGTGTAAAGTTTAGCCTGGGAAGAAGAGAGATGGGGGGGGGAGGTGTTTTTAAGACTTGGTTTTACTTCTTATTATTTCACTGTGATTTGATTGTAATAAATTAAACCGATTTCCACAAGTTTAGTCTGCTTTGCCCATGATGGTGAGTGCTGAGTGATCTCTCCCTGTTCTTATCTTATCCCATGAGCCTTTCATTATATTTTCCCTCCCATGTCCAGCTGAGGATGCAGAGTGACTGAGTGAATTTGGTGGGTACCTGGAGTCTAGCCAGGGTCAACCCACCACACTAAAGGAACATCATCACATGGCTATTTGGAGCCTTTTTAGTTTCTTTGTAGCTTTGCAAACACTTTGAATGTCCAAATATATTGTGTCAGACACATTAATTTGCACATTATTCTGCTGACATGCTTGAAAGGCTGTTACAGGTCTTCACTGTCTCTTGTTGTGGAGGGAGCCAATTATTCTAGTTAGCATATGTTCCTAAAATAGTTGAATAGTTTATAATTCCATTTGTAGCTCATGAAATGACCATGATTTTATATGGAACAATATCGTAGTTGTTATTTGTGGTGGGTAGGAATGGCCTGTTAATGGAAATGAATCCCGAGAAAGTGCATCAGAGGAAGGATGACAATCCTTGTCGTTCAGCGACTTCCACGTGGACAGGCAAATTTTATCTATGGAACAGGCTTAGGGGAACTTTTTAGCATGTCAATGCTGCTAGACAGGCTGAAGAAGACAATGTTGCCGGGGTCATTCTTGAGTGCGTATATTTTCCGAGGAAGGTTTTACTCTTAGTTAATGCAGTCCTTCTTTATCATTCTGTAGTTAAAGATATGATCTAAGAGTTAAATTAGTTATGAAAATTAATATTGATTTGTGTTCTAAATGTAATAGAAGTAGAGAATTACATAGAAAAAGGAAATAGTTTTGACCTTCAAATGCTGGAAATACAGAGTTTAAATGAAAACTGCCATAGCTTTTGTTTAAAAGGCTTACAGATAAGCAGATGAGAGACCAAGCCATTTGAAGCACTTCATGCACATGGAAAGTGAAGTCAAAGACTTTTTTCATAAAGTCTATGCTTTGGCTATCTCTAGTTTAAGCTTATTCTTGGTAAGGTTATACACTTCAGTTCATAAAAGGTTTGTTTGCATTATGTGAAGCTGCCATTTGCTTCTTTTTCATGGCTTAGGTTCTCAGAAGAAACAAAATGTCTTTATTGCACCTTTTTCTAGTATACAGTGGCAGAGCTATGTGTTACCTTGCTCCTCACGTGTCAAAGCACTGGATTTATCACTGTGCGTTTTAAAACCACATGCACTTAGTATTTAACTTACTGAAATGCCTTTGTGACTGCAGTTTTTGATAGGATTTGTGTCCCTATTCTGTTATTCCAGTGAGTCTCTCCTCAAAAAAAGTTTCATTGCTTGTTTGTTATCGCTTGTTAGATTTGCAGAAGCTGCCCTTCCTAGGCTGCTGCTGGTGCCACTGCAATGATGTGGCAGGTGGGATTGGAGGTCAAGCCTCTGCTCTCACAAAGGCTTCTAATTCGACAGGTGCAAAACACTTCTAGTTCAGGTGCTTTTGATGATATGTCAAGATAAAGTTAGCTTGGGCTGTTTCTCAGAGCCAGCCCGCCAGCTTTAAGCTGATCGTGCTCTGTCAGCCTCCTAAACTCCAAGAAAACTGCTATCTCCATCAGGTTGTGGATTCACTAGCTATGGACACCTGGATTATCTTTTCTTTTGGGCTGATTCCCCTCCCCAGTGAGGCATTAGTCTCTTATCAGAAGTTCAACCTGAAACCTGCCGGGTGTCACAAAGTACAGCCTTCAGCCTGCCATTTGTGCATCAGGTTCTTTTTGCTGTATACCGTATAATGACATGATTTAGTATGCCTTATGTCTCACAACTCACTTTTTTCTCAACATCACTATTTCCAGTTTGGTTGGCATTTCTCTGGTGAGCTGAATCTCCTTTAAAGCACACACAGAGGACTCTAAATTGATATAAATATAATGTGTACCTTTAAATCCCGTTTATATCACCACTGAACTGCCTGCAAGGTAAACAGGGATCCAGACTAACATTTCTATGTCTTCATTTCAGTCTCAGGTTAAAGTTGTATCTGGGAGGAAGAGAGGGAAAGGTGCTTCACCTTCTGTTTCAGCAAGTTTTCAGTGACTGCATAGGAATGAAAACTCTATAAACCTGCTCAAGTTAAGGGAGTGATTGGTAAATACATCTTCTAGAAGCTAGAGGGCACAGGAGACACAGAAAGCCTCTGGTACAACTCAGTTACCGGGTGTGAGTGAGTCAGAATAACTTTTGCTTCTTTTCACATAAAATGGTACTTACTACTCAAGTTCAAACAGATTTTGTTCTCTTTCTGAAAGATTCTGAGAGATTTTCTGGCTGAAAATCAGAATTGTCTTTCTGGATTTTTATCAGTTTTGCAGATGGTCTAAAGGAAAATCAATTATTCATATTGCTATTGATATAAACGAAGTTGCCAATATATGCTTCCCATTTTTAGTCCAGATTAGTTCAGTAATAATATAGTTTTCTGCAGGATCTCCTATCAATAACCATTAATAGAGAACTACTGAAAACTGTTTTAATGGAAAAGGTCAAAGGCAAGTTCATGGGCATAGGAGTGTTGCTATCAAGCCTAATAACCACAGATTTCAGACTTTCACTTGTCTAGCTGGTCTGGTGGAAGTATTTGATAACTTTTCCTCACCCTTACAGAGTATTTCTGTGATAGTCCTGGTGTATTTCATGTTACAAGCCAAGTGTCTACCAGTGTAATATCTGCGTGACAAGGACACTGGGAAACTTTGTGGTACAGACCAATTCTTATTTTGTTAGCATTTTGAAATAAAGTTCACAGGGCTTACCCTCAGTGTGTAAGTGGAACAGAATATCCTGATCTGCTCTTTGGAAGACCTACCCAAATTCCAGTGTGTTTTGTTTTCAGTTCCAAGTAAGCCAGTGAGAGGAGAGAGCTTTGCCAGTCTGCAAAGGATACAAGATGTATGTATGGATTCATTTATGCTGAGTTTCTCAGGGCAGTTGACTTTTTCAAACAGAAAATCAGAGGTACCATGAGTCTGTAGGACTCCAGCATCACAGAAAATGCTCCCCCCAGCCTTTGGGAATTCTACATTTTCCACAGGCTTTATGCCTAAAGCCAGATGGGTGCTGAACCATGGGATGATATTCCAGTAAACAGAACAGCACTGGTGGAGTAATGAAACTCTGCTGAATTATTCATTGGGTCCTGAATGATGCAGAGAGAGTTTTCACAGTAAACAGCCCTGAAGACAAGAGCAGTGCCAGGCACAGCCCTGCCTGTGCTGTGCACCTGGCCTGTTTTCCCAGGAAGGTACCTGCAAAAATCCATGTCTTTGCATAAATGGACTGCAACAACCGTATTTGGTAGCTGTCAACCAAACTCATCTTGGAATTTATGACTCATCTTGGAACAGTCAATCTAGTTTAAAAAAAAACCCACTTAAGTGCATGCTCAAGTGCCATGGACATAAAATTAAAAGCACATTTGTACTCTTTGCTGCAAAGAAATGGACTTCTACACATTTTTAAACAGAAGCACATCTTCAGGCTTGGTGCCTGAAATCTGATGATGCCTTGTAGTAAATGTCTCCCATAGCTACAGGAACACAGAATACATCACCCAGGTTCCATCAACTGGTTCCAAAAAAAGAGTATTTTATACTAGCAACACAATTTTAGCCCATGAAGCATTTTCCCAGCTGGCCTTTGGAAGATGAGGAACAGCACAGCCTCATCCCAAAGAAGGTATCTCGAGGTACATTACTCCCACTGCTGTGATGGTTTAAGAATGACCAGGGATGTGTTAATGAGAGTAGGAAATTTGAAGGAGGGTGTCCAGCATGGGCAGAGAAGCTGGAGTGGAGAAAATGACGATGGTGAGGCCAACTGTGCCTATAAAACTGAACTGGTCTTTCAAATAAAAAATATCTGGAAGTTTAATTTTGGATGATGCTGAGAGGGAGCGCCTGCTGAAGCCTGCCAATAGTAATGGTGAGTGAATCAGTGTTTTGCTCTACAGCTCTGGAGGAAAGATTACACTGGGGGTGGGGGGGAAGGAAGAAACCCCTCTGTAGAATGAATTTGGAATCCAAGCCTCCTACCTTCCCAAAAGAAAACTAGTTTTCCAAAATCGCACTATAAACTTCGGTGGAAGCAATAAATGTGCAACATCAGCTCGTGCTAGTCCAGTTGCTGGTATCCACTCATGGCAGAGAAGCACTGGCAAGGAGAATCATGCTGTCACTTCAGGATTGTGCCGGGCTTGAACGTGGTAGTGATGACAGGTGCTATGAGAAAATCCAAGAGCAAAATAGTGGGTAATACCACAGGGTTTGAGAAACACGAGTTATGAAATGCTGTTCACTGGGTGCCATCTGTACTGTCTGCTCAGTGAGGCAGAACCGTGCAAAAAAAAAAGGAAGGAAAAAAAACCCTGTATGAGCATATAAGCAGGGCTGCATTTTGAACTGGGCAATAATGAGCCAAGGAAAGGCTGGTGTGCTCAAGCTTTCCCTAAGTGACTTTTGCATCTAATAGAATGTCTTTTTAACATTATATTAATATAAAATCCTAGTATATAGTAATACACGGATTAATTTAACTCAGCTGATGTCCCATGGTTGTTGGTGGTTCCTGCTAAGAGCTGTCATACTAGTTGAAATTTATCAAGAACAAGGCAAGGTCCAGAGTTTGCTTCATCATCAAGTGTCATAGAATAATTTCATTTTTTCAACCTGTAATGTTTTAAAAAAATATAATTTACAATTTATTACAACCTTTTTCTTGTTCTTTAAAGAGGAAGTAAAGCTTATTAGAATGTCTTGTAATCTTAGAGTAAAATGTAGCAAATTAATGTGATACGTTATCATAAGGATCCAAAAAGTTATTTGTTTTGCTACTGGATATCAAAGTATATGGCTGTTGGAGAATGTGACTCTGCTTAAAGGCATTTTTTTTCCTGATAGTAATTTGTGGGAGAGTGAGACATGGCTTGTCCTAACTGTGCAGGTTTAAATTTAACACAATATCATCAACTTTGTGCAGTATAAGCTACTGTCTTTGCCTTTCCTGTAGAAGATGTGCATCCCACCTTTGACAACTCCATTTGGTGAGACCGTGTTGCTAGACAGAGGCATGGAAAAGTTTTACAGTTTTTTCCCTGAAATTGTACAAATTTTTGTGCTGCCACTGTCAGAGGCCTCCCCTTTCCTGCCTGGTGACTGGGGCTATCTACCGGGTTTGGCACTTTATTCTCCGAGCTTGACTTGTAAGAGATCATAATTTATAGGCAGAAGGGAAAATGATGGGAAACCATTCACACCAAAAAGTCAGATACTCGTGATTTCTTCTGCACAACGGGCTTGCAATTTTTGACTTGATTTTTTGTGATATCTTTCCCTATAGGGCTGAAATAGGATGAAGTTCAGTTCCTGCTTCTCTGAACTTTTGACACTCTTGCTGGCTGTTTTCTGTATGTTATTCCCTATCCAGTCCAGATGTTTCTGCACACGAGCCACCCAGCCATCCAGCTTGTTTATTTTGGAAGGCAAAGCCTTGATTTTGTCTTGTGCTGGAGGACAGCCTTAGAACGTGGAGAGTACCCATTTTTTGTGGAAGGATCCAGCGGCTTCAGCATTCTTGTGTGATTGGATGTGGTTACTGCTCAACTGCTGCTTCCAAGCTGGCCTTGGCAGAGGTTGTGTGATTTCTGTAGTATTTCTCTGGCCTGATTTGGGTGCCCTGTTATGTGTTCCTGAGATTGTAATTTGAGCTCATGGAAATCCCACGGGAATGGTCCTTAGGTCAGTGGCCCTCCTCTCAGGCTGTGCTCGACTGATGCTGCCTGCAGCCTGCACTCCCAAGGGACCTTGATGTTTTAAGCCCAAATTTGGATCTGTTCCTCCTTTGAAACATATGTTGACTTGTAGTATTTCTAGAAAAAGATTATGTGAAAAACTGGTTGATCACTCTTCAGGCCAGGTCTCTGAACTAGCTCTGCATCGAGCCGGTCTCACTATAATGACGGAGCCTGGCTGAGTGCTGCAGTCATAAATAAGACAAAATTTTGAAGGAAGATTTATCAGAAAAGCTGACTTTGGACTATCTTGGCAAGACCCTGATTAAACATCTTGTTTTGAGCCACAGTGCTTGTATGGGTGGCAAGAGTGTGTGGAAACCTGGCCTTCTTCACAGAGCTCTTGGCCTAGGTCAGGCTGTCTGGGAAATGAAAAGCTGGGTTTCCTCTGACTTTCTCTATGTGTAACACATTTTACATTACTGAGTTGCTGGAATAAATCCATGAGGGAGGCAGAAGAGGAGAAAGGAAGTTCATGTTTTCTAGTCAGAAGATTAAGAACAAACTTCAGTGGTGATTGTGTGGAGACTTTGGTGCGTGTCTTGCTGTAGGCACTGCCGAGTTACTGCCAGGGGCAACACGAAGCCAAGGCTGAGCAGAGACTGAGAGCACACAAAAGTGAGAATATATAAAAAATAAAACAAGTAAAGATAAACCGGAAAGGGCTAAAATCCAAACCTTAAATTCAAAGAGGGAAGATTATTCTGCTTCTCTCCCTTTCAAGTTTTGGGAGGCCAGTTTTGTCTAAAAGCTGTATGGAAGAAGCAGTTTGCCTTAATTGTAACAGAATTTGGGATGCTATTTATCCAATCTGCACTGGATTGTTGTGGTATAACCCAGCAGGCAGATAAACACCACACAGCCACTTGTCTTCTCTCCCCCCACCACCAGTGGGATGGGGGAAACAGTTGGGAAGAAAGAGTAAAATTCATGGTTTGAGGTAAAGACAGCTCAGTTGGAGAGAAATGGAAGGGGAAATAACAGCAATAATAATGATGATAAAAGAATTAGAATACACAAAACAAGTGATGCAGGATGCAAACACATCCAGTAGCCAGGAAAAGAACAGAATGTTGGTGGTACCAGTAGGAGTGTTAAGCAGCACTGGTATCAAAGCCAGTGCTCACAGAACAGTTTGAGCACTTACAATGAGCATAATTAATACCAGTTTCCTGAGAAGGTGGTGGAATTTGCCAAGCATCCAAAAAACAACCAGACCATTTTCAGGTCCTGATTATTTCCTGATGAACTGCTTGACCCCAAGGGCCTATAGCAGCCCTGACAGTCTGCCTTTGCAAAGCCCCTTAGAATAGTTCCATTCAAATACACACATAATTACACCTCTCCTCGCAATATTATATTTCAAATATCCTCCCAGTAATCAGAATCACTGCAGTGTGTGAGGAGTGAAGAGCCCCTTTATCCTTACAGCAGAAAGCAGATGAACTGTTATGAGCTGAAGAAGGTTTATAATGGGAAAGGCTAATAGAAAAGGCTTTGAGGCATCATCATAGTCACAAAAAAGGCATGAGGAAATCTGAGAGCGAGTGACAATGCTGCCCCTTTACCAGAAAATGCCCCGATGGAGTGTGAGTGAGAACAAGAATCCTCTGCCTCCCCCGCAGAAAATCACGGCTACAGAGGAGTTGTTGTATATTTCAGTTCGTTCCCATGGTTTTAATCTTCTAACTTACTCTAATTATTCCTATTCAAGGCTGATTTATGTTTGGCAACTTTACATTAAAAGAAGTTCCCTTTAACAGAACAACACATGCTCGCAGGCAGGATGGGGGGAATATGATGTGTTCAGATGCGCTGTGAGGCAGTTATTTGGCCAAGAAAATCTCTCTGACACCGCCTGTGCAGGCAGATTTTTCCTTATTTGCAGTAGGCTCTGTCTCCCCTTGATGAAGAGCAGCAATGTGGACCTCATAAGGGATTCCTTCCAGTTTGTTTCCCAGGGCTTTTTTGGTACTAATACATAGTTTATTTAACAACTGTAGGTTTTTTTGCATGAGCAGTATGTAACACAATAGTAAATCCATAAGAAGTTTTCCACCAGCTGTGCTGTGTTATGCTGCAGCATTTGGAGCTCTGCTTTCCAGAATGGAGCATGAGTTTTTGTCAGCCGTCCTCAGTACCCTCACGCTGGGACAGTGGCTTCACGGGAGGCAGTGGGACACACCCAACAGCTGCATAACCAGGAAAGTCTGAAAAATTCCAACGTGCCACAGGTACTGAGTGTCTACAGGTTGTACCAAAATCAGTTTCCTACTAAGGGAAAAGTGAGGAGTTGGCTGCTCTCTCTTTTTTTTTCAGGAACTGCCTGTCATCTGGAAATGGGCTTGAGGGGCCTGTTAGAAGGAAGCAGGGGAGCCATAACGGGTGTAATATGGCACATGGCAAGGAACTGAGAACAGAAAGTTTAATAAACTCATGGAAATCTCTGGGAAAACAACCTCTGCTGGTTCTGCTGCCTGTACAGAGATGTGGATTTACAGTTTCTCCTCAGTGGGAACAGGTGATCATTTTTCCAGATAAAAAGCAACTAGTAGCAGTGACTTGATCATGGGACAGAAAATGAGACCACAGAGCAATCAAGGGGCTGAGGTAGAAGAGGAGCCTGAAGTTAGCCACCCACCTCCAAAAACATTGCTTTGAATCGCAGAAGGTGACTAATGTGCCTGCGGTCACCTACACACAAAGGTAGATACACAAGCAGCTCATAAACTGTATTTAAAATGGAGTGAGTGAGCGCTAGGCTCGTAAGCATTACTTCGAGAAATTTTACTGAAACAGTTTCCAAAGTCTGTGGACTGTAACCATACAAAGTGAACAAAATGTGCTGGTTTGACTGAAAACCTGTAATTTGTTAGATTAGCAGTTTGCAGAGATACAGTTTAGCACTAAGTGAGGGTTGCTAACTGAAAAAAAAAGAGAAATAGATATTGATTTCTCTAATTATAGGCAGGGTTTATTTAAAGTGGAGATTAGTCTGCTTTAAAAAAAAAAGTTGTAGTGAGTAGATGTATTATGTGCTCAGTGCATTTGTTGTTGGAAGCATGGGATTCCTACATGTGGTATCGTTTATTTTGGTTTTAAAATGTATAAGAAGAAATGCATTTCTTGATACCAAATTATCTTATCTCTGAAGAAGTATAGGTGACCCCAGGTTATGTCTATGTTGCTATTATGAAGGAGATTTTACATGCCCCGTGGTCATTGGTATTTCTGAGGAGAATAACAAGGATTTTGATGGTTTCTCTGTGGAAAGCGTGCTGGATCTGCATGACAAACTGAGTGAGATGAAGCTGTATCTCTGTGGAAGCCACTCAGGGGTGTTTTCCTTGTCCCACTTGGTCTCCATGAATCCTGGGGAATGAAGTGTGGTAAATGACAAATTCCTGCTGGATTTTTCCCCCCCAGTTTTCATTAACCTCTGAATAGGTATTATTTTAATTAAAATAATCTTGACAGCACCTATGAAAAAGATGTGGGGGTTGTAACAGCAATTAAGTGTGTTGTCAAAGATGATAAGCAGCCTGGTATCACAGGAAGGAAATTAACACTCTGACCAATAATGGAACAGTAATCTTAATCCAGTGCTTTTTGCCTCTCAGGAACTCTCTAAAATGGATGGATTTTGGAGACCAGGCAATTTTAGAACAAGACAGTTAAGCAATCAGTGCCATAAAACATCTCCATTTTAAAAGTCAATGTCATACTGGTGTAATAGTGGCTGATGGCCAGCCAGCAAGAATTGTGATGTTAATTAGACATTAATAATGCAAAGCCTTGATGATTTTCCTATATTTTGGGTGTCAGAATGATTGGGAATTGTATTCAGCATCAGGTGCTGGTGGTGGAGCTTAACAGTGATCTGCATCAGTGCCAGGTGTCTGTTTGGGTTGTCTACTGCAGAGAGAAGGCATGGGAATGCTGGCAGCCTTTCTCTGCTGTGAGGAACATAAGGTTTGAGAGCCTTGCTTTCTAAGTTATGTCACCACACGTCTTTTATTACTTAGGAGCTGCTCTGAGCACATAATTCACAGGTCTTTTGGTAAACTGCAAATTCCCTGAATTATAGTATTTTTCTTGTCTGAAGAGCACCATTCATCCTCTAGATGATTGGCATCACACTGGGGTAAGCAGAATTAAACCCTCTGTGCTGGCCTAGGTTGGGAGGCACTGTCCTCTCCCCAGGAGGTGCAGATGGAGCTGCTGTGGGTGCAAGGACTGGATTGCTCTGCCCAGAACACTCACAGGGGCCTGGAGAGAAAGGCTGCCCAGGAAGGAGCAAGCTGTAAAAACAGCCACAGTTTTACTATGGGAAAGGATGGCAAGGGATTGAACTAAATGCTGGACTCAGATGGAACCTTGGAAGAACAGGACTGGGAATAGTCCCTCAGTAGGTGCCAGAGCAGATATATGGGCAGGCTTGTAGGACATGGAATGGATGAAGCTGTGCTTATTCGTAAAGTCTGAGGTAAAAAAGAAACTGAAGAAAGTTTATGGTTTATGGTTTCCTGGGTATCTCTGTGGAACTTCCTGAGGTGGATGCTTCTCTATCTGTCACCAGTGAAGGATTCCCAGGTATCCTGTATCTAAGGATTAAATGGAGAAATCCAACTCCTATGTCAGCAAGAAAAGGGCTGAAAAGTTTCATAGAGACCCTGCCTTGTCCTTATCCTGCCTTCCCAGATATAATCCAAGCAGAACTGCTCCTTGGAAGCTAGGGCTCGTTTTGCCCTTCTGCTGCATCCCTGTGCTCCAGCTTGTGATCCTTTCCTTCACATTTCCTTGTCCCACTCTGAGCAAACATGAGAATTCAAGAATGGAATGGTAGCATGTCATGTTCCTGGTTAGAGAAACCTGCACTGTAACGTCCCTGCGATGTTTCAAAGGGAAGCAAATTCCTTGTCCTGCTGAAGCTTTAATAGCCCATGGTCATTTCTGGTAATGTATGGGTAGCAACCTACAACGTGCAGAGGTTTTTTTAACTCCCTTTTTCATCCCTAAAACTAAACCAAATCTCTTCCGTTAGCTGAAAGCTGCATCTCAGAAGAGCTGTGATTTGAGGGAGAAGATAATAAGTAGCAAGATGTTAAAGAAAGAGCTTATTCCTTGTTTGCTTTGCAGTGTGAAAAGACTGGATCCTGTTACTCTAGAGACTAATTCAAAATGTAGTGTGAGAAAATTCCTACCCCAAGGACATTTACATTGTAAGGGAGATTAAAACATCCAAGCAAAAAAGCAACATGTAAGTTAAGGACCAGGGAGCAGGGGGACAACAAGTGCTTCTTCTCTTCTCTGTTAAAATATGTTTTGTTTTTTCCTTGCAACCCTCCAGCTTACAGTTCTCTCATGCCTCCTAGTGCATGTGGACGAAGGCTTCAACCTGAGGGATGATGACAGCCAGGACCACCTTACGTCTTGGACTAAATCAGGAGGGAGATTTCTACAGCTTTAGGAGCAGTGTGCAAGGTAGCCCAGCAGGCAGCAGTGGCTGGAGATGCCCTAAGACTGGGTCTGGGCAGGACCTGGATACAGGGACTCAGCACTGCAAAAAGGACTAGAAATCAGTGCATAATGGAAAAGGGCAGTGATGGAGCACATCAGAGGAGGATGGGTGAGAGCAGGGTAGCAGCCACTGCAAAAGGGACAACGGATGAGGAAGTTGGAGAAGAGAGGAGAAGGCAGTGGGGACAAAAGTTCAGCCTCCTCGGTGATGACAGAGTTTTGGGGAATTGAGCTAAAAGCTTCCCTGGTGAGGAAAGTCTTGGATCTGAAGAGCTTCCTGGATCAGTCATGATGTACACTGGGTTCCAGAGTCAGCTTCCAGACTGAATGTACACGGGAAACGGCCATACTTTCTTACTGATAGAATAAGAGCAAAAATTAAATTCAATAGAAGCCAAACATAATTTCCAAAGTATTTTCCTACTTTAGAAAGCCAGAAGTTTAGAAGGTTTATTTTGTAAGACAACAATAGGCAACATGTGAAATACTTCTTAGGAAACACCTGTGTTGTGTAAAGCCAGTAACATACCAGACATGGGTGGTAAACCAAATTTTTAGTGCTCTGCATAATATCATTAAATTTTTTTACTAAAATTATTTCATTAAAAAAATACCAGCCTACGTTTGTTGAAACTGTGTTGGTGTTCCAGTACTGACAACAATCTTCTTTTAAAAGGAAAGGTTTTTACAATTTTCTTCCAGTAAACCACATCTGGATTTTTAACCTCATTGAAAGTTTTTAATATACTTTTATATCAGACTGTATTGTAATGGAATTGTTATTTATCTCCAGATTTATCCAGTTCCTCCTTTCTGGACTATCTTACATTTATCAGGGTCTTTAATTACATTCCTCTACTAGCTGACCACTACAAAAATTGAAATCCTCACCACAAATCTGTAAAAATGTTTCCACTTGCATTGGGAGACAAAAATAGAATAATTCCATGTCTTTTTGGATGGATGCCTAGCTGAAACTATGCAGGGTTTGACTGACAAGAGGATGTAGTCTTTGCTGAGAGCACTTTCTTTAAGGTCCTTTTTAGTCTCCAGGAACATTTAAGTAGATGAATGAAGAGAGGATTTATGCTAGTTTCCCTTCATTTTTGTTAACTCTGCCTGCTTTTTTGTAACTTTTGTCTCCTGCAACAAAATCTTTTCAGCTCTTCGGGCTTACTGAATATATAATCACAAGCTGGTAAGTAGTAACTTCAGGGAGTTTTGGTTTGAAATGGCACTCTATTCTTTTGTGTACAGCTGTGGTAGAGGAATAAAACCCCTTTGTGCAGATAAGGAAAAGCAGAATTATTTAAATGCTCAGTATTTGCCAGGGTTATAACTGTAAAGTGTAGTCTTTCAGTGGTGAATAAATACAGTTAACACATAGCTCAGCCCGCGAATGCAGTGGAGAGACTTTACTTGGGTAAGTTGGGAATTATTTTGCATCTGAGCGAGCTCTCCTCACTGTGCTGCACGGCGTGTTATCCGTTTCCTGGGGAATGTGGATGGGAGCTTACAAAGCACAGCAGGTAATTGGCTGCTTCAGCTGGAAAAGCAGAAAAAGGATATTTGTTGGTATATACAGCAAGAAAATGAGGACAAATGGTAATTGCTATTGGGTGATAATATTTGTCCACAGTCCTCTGATGTGTCTGTGAGATTAAATCCATACAGGAACTCTGTAAGGGCAGCGAGTGTGTTAAACGTGAAGTTTGGGCAGTTGAGCAACTTTTTCTGTCAGTGCATGTTGGGCTGGAACTTTCGTCCGCTTTGAATGTAAGAAAGGAGGTGAATGTGTGTGCGATAACAAAGCTTTTTTGAATGATTTCTTCTGCTGTTCAGGGCTTGTGTTTCTGCATCTCAGTATACATTTTTGTGTTGCTTCCTTATTTTGAACCATACCTTCGTTTTGTGTGGCCAGTCTTATCTGATGCCTGTGGGAAGTAAACATAGCTCAGCCTTTAGGAACTTCTTTCTGTATTTCTAAACCTTGCGTACGCTGAGGCAAATATTTCCTCTTGGAAAGGGAAAGCTATTACTGGGTTAGGTGCTTTTTCTCAGTTGCACATGTGGCAGTTTCTACAGGCAGACTGAAATAAAGAGCTGTAATGGTATATCTACGGCTTTTGTTTAAAGTGGTTTATGTCCAGATAGGGCGGGGAAGTGTGTTGGCAGTGTAAAGACAGACGAACCAGGTTCCTCTTAAAACAGGGCCATTTTCATGGAAACCTCTTTGTTCTCTGCTTTTTCTCTCCCTCCTCTCTTTAACTAAATGAAGCATGCGGTTTAAAGTCAAGGCTGATAGATACTAGAATAACATCAAATCTAACCTAATTTTCATAATATTGTGTAAAACCCCACATATCTGGGGTTTGATATTCCAAAAATCTGCGCCTGTGGGTAAATATGTATGATGAATCTCACCGGAGCTGATTGACACAAGAGTATAATATTTACTTCAAAAATGTTTGCAGTTTTATGTTGCAGGATTCCAGTCCTTGGAGAGTTTGATTTTAATTTATTTCTTGAAAATCTCACCAGGAACAATGTACACTGTGTTGGATGTTGAAATTGTGCTGCATGCATAGAAAGAGACAAAAGTGGAATATTTAATGGGTTTGGTAGATCTGCATGGCTGTATGTAGGGAGGATACTTGGAAGACTGAAAAATAGATTATGCATTTGTAGCACTTTTCTATCTGCAGCAAACAAAGGTTTGTTTCCATCATTCCAAAGGATGAAATCCAAGTGTTTGTTTGCTTCTTTTATACACCCATGTACTCTTTGAGGTGGCTTTAAATTTTCATCAGTGTCATATGAGGTAAAATGCGTATTAAAGCATCAAGGAAAATGGGGTTAAGACAGGCACTGTCTAATAAAAGAAATTAGTATTTTTTGGCAGCCATCCTTTGGCCTGTGTGATTTTTTTCCAAAGGGCACTGACATTGCTCCTGGTTTCTTTAGGACTGTCATTCTGTGCGTGGACATGTTTTTTACCCATTGACCTTTTTTATTTATTTTCCTGAATGCCAAATACTTAATGTGTCATTTCTGGCAGAAAGTTCTGGTGATCAAAGAGGAAACAAAATGGGCTTGAAGCAAATTGCTGGAAAGGCACACATGGGATGGCACAGCCACGGAAAGCTCTTTTTTTTTCCTGCAGGAATTGTGTACCAGTCCTCATACCACCTTAATGAACACAGGAGGAAGCACATATTTTCCTGGGCCTGGAAAGCAAATGTGGTCTTGGAGTGCAAGGTTTACTACCAGGATAATCAGCTAGAGTGGCGCAAGCGACCGCCTGCCAACTTTCTTTTGCCTCCTGTGTACCTGGCCCAATTAACTCCATTCTTCATTCTTCAGTCATCTCCCCAGGTAGCTACCTGGTCTTAATGGGCCATGAAATGCATGGCACTGCTCCATATGGAAATTTTTTGGGGTGTAGGGGGTGTCTTAGCCCTTTGTAGGCGTCTCTGAGAGTGTTAGAGGCAGAAGTGCTGTCCAAAAGGAAATTCAGAGGATGTACCTGTGCCCTCTTCCTGATTACTGGAAGAGTCTCCTTGGGTAACGTAGGTCATGAGATGAAAGCTGGATTAGTTTGGGAGACCTGCACAGAGGACCCAGTGGAGTAACTTCAGCTAAGCACAAAGGGAAGGACTTCAGCTGGGATTAGATACCGTTGTTCGTATCTCTTAAACAAGATTTCTTCTTTGCTTCTGCCTGCCTGCCTCCCTCCCAAGTGAGGAATAACCATAACTTTTCTAATTGGACTTGTAAATGGACTGTGCTTAGTTACGAGTCCAACAGCTCAGTTCTTTCCCTGCTATGGCCCCTGTGCTTCCTGGACTCCAACCCTCCATCTGCAGAGGTCCATGGGGTGGGAGGTAGCAGGGAGCAGAGGGTCTGGTGAAAGACACTCATTCTGCAGACCTCAGATGCCAAAGACAAAGCCCTAGGAAGGCCTGAACTTCAGCAGGTGAAGCTCCGCAGGGAGGGAAAGCACCTTGTGCTGTGATCCCAGCAGAAGGAAAGAGATCCACAGCTTTTGGGTAGGCTCATGCTTGAAAACATTTAGCATTGTGACCTTTAAAAGAGATAAGAGCTAGCTATTAGTTCATTTCTACCTCCGATGTTCATTTGAGTGGGTGCTCTGTATTAGCTGTGAGTAGTGTGCAAGTGGTATTTCACAGAGATCGTGTAGAGCCCAGGAATGTATTTGATAATCCATAACTATTCCTTGGGGTCTTCCATGGAGATGTGCTCAAGCTCGGGATATAATCCAGAGCATCAGGACTGAAACTATTGATTGAAACTGGAGAAGATCACTGGGACTCTGCAAAAATTTAGGGCTAAGCCAAACTTCTCAGATCCTGGCTTTCTTTGCATATTTCTGAGTGTACCCTTGAAATCCAGTCGCTCTCATGAGGACTGAAAATTAGAATGGTGGACTCCTTACGCATATTTTTCTGGGAAAGTTGAGGCATACTGGGATAATACACCTGCTCTGTGTCTCTCTAAGTCACCTAGGAAACGTAGAACATTTTGTGATTTTAAACCTGCCCAGTTCTCCTGTCATACAGGAAAAACCTGTGGAATCAAATTTGCTTCTCAAACATGCTTATTTTTGCACCTTCATCCTCATTTAGCTCAAGTGACAAAAATCTTGTTTTGATGGTCCTGAGCTCTGTCATGTGGAGCTGTACATGATAATTTCTAATACCAGAATTCCAACTTATCAAAATTGCAATAATTCAGAGTTACTGAGAATTTTTTTTTTTTCCAGATCTAACAGAGACCAGGGAAAAGCTACTTCTAGAGAAATGATGCTATTTTTATATGCTCACATCCCCAGACTCTGCACCCTGGCAGAGTCCCCGTGTAGTCAGTGGAGCCACATAAATTTGTCTCTGGCCAGGAAAAGCCCTCATAATTTTAAGTAAGTCATATCTACATGAAATAATAATCTTCTCTGTGAACTTGTATCATACAAGCATGCCTGGAGAGGGATGAGATTAAAACCAGAGATGCTGGTACCTGTCAGAGTAATTTAGTGACCTCTCCCTGCAAATCCAAACTCTCTGACTTCTAGAATTGTTAGGGAAATCTAAAATAGTGATGGGTCACTGAGAGCCAGAAACTGCTCACTCTGATGCTTTTTGTGTTCTTGGTTACGAAGGAGTTAAAGCCAGTGCTGGAAGTGAATTGAAATATTCAGAGTAAGAGTTTTCCAGACGGGGCTATGCTGACTGAGGGTGGACTTTGCACCTTCTGCTTTTCTCCTCCTCTCTTAAGTTGTGAAAGGTGTAACAAACCCACTGGCTGTGGGGGCTCCCAAGGAATGGCTCACAAAAATGTAATTTGGTAGTGGCCTAGTTCAAGCATTCTCAAAAAAAGTCAAGCCTGGCTTTGAGCTGGAGCACAGTCCCAGGTGGCTGAGCGCCTTCCTTCATTGCCCATGCCAGGCTTTCAGGCTGTGAAGGTCAGGTCCGTGGGGAACAGCACCCACACTCTTGATTTGACTCTGAGTGTTAGCTGGGACACAGATATGCTGCCCTGCTCGGTGCAGAGGAGCAGGGCTAGTGACAATGTTTCACTGCTGTAATTTCAGCAGAGAAAACATGAAAAGGAATAAAACTCAGATCATCTGGGCAGCATGGGCTCTATCCCCCATTAGGGATTTGCCATGAGGAAGACAGTGCACCTTGTCTGAGGCAGGAATTCTGACTCTGGCCAGGGTTTAAACCCCCATTTCTTTCCACAGCCATGCACCAGATACACCCTCTCTCACCAGCTCTCTGTCTCCCCTTGTGAGGATGCAATCCTCCTTCTCCAGGAGGGTGGGGCAGCAGCTGCCAAAGTCCCGGTGCTGCAGGGAGGTAATTTCCAGGGCTAGACCCAGAGAGGCAAAAGCAGGAGTGCTGAACAAACCTTGGCAAAAACTGATCATCCTTTGGCTAAAGTCTTTATTCCTCTGGCCTGCTGAAGGTCTGCTGAGGGATCCAGAGCACTCATGAAGCCCTGCAGCCAGCTGTGCATGCCTGGTGCAGGAGCTAAAACTAACTCAGGCAGTACGGCTGTGTCTGTTGTCTTATTCACTCTAAAATATGTCATCCCATGTTAATTATCCTTTTCACATATGTCAGAAGTGATGTATGATTAATAAATAAGAACATTTTGTGTGTTGCCTCTGATGCTGCGTCAGTCAGATGGTGACAGGGTGCAAGCTGTGCTCACTGAGCCCTTACTGCAGGTGGAACCTGCACTGGGGTCCTGACTGCAGCACACCGAGCTGGTGACAAGGCATAAAAACTTACATTCAAAAAGTGTCTTGGAAGTACTTCTCGAGAACAGAACATATTGCAAGTACTGTATTTCCAGCCAGCGAGGGCCGCTTTAGTAATAGCTTTTCTGCTAGCTAATTTCTGTCCTTAGGAGGAAGCAGCTTCCTTCCTCTCTTCATTTAATTCCTTTGCCGTGTTGACCTTCACCTGTGTGACTCGCTCCCTGAAATCCTCTCGGGAGGATCAGTGTCAGTTCTAATAAGCCAGCTGTCACTTTACACCAAACAGAAAGTAAGTGTTTCATTTGTTAAATGGGCCAGGAGAACCCAGCGGCTTTTTCTACCGTCCTCGTTTTATTTCTAGGGGAAAGTGTTTTACTTTGGCATGACTGAAAGTGCATAAAGCGGATTTGAAGCTGCAGATTTAAGTGTCTTGAGTGAAGACTGCCATGTAAGGCTTTTCTTTATTTATCAGTTGTACTGAAACGCGATCAGCATTACAGCACGGGGTCTGGGCACAATGAGCTTTCTTGTGTTTCCAGTCAGAAGATAAGGGACACGCGGTGTAACGAACACACTGGGAATGTCTTTCCTTTAGAAAGCTGCACAGGAAGACACAGGAAAAGTAAGATTGTTACACTGAGCTCTTGGCTGCCGATGCAGGGTGCAACACTGCTTCTTGTTGGGAGCTTTGCCATTGACTTGATTGCAAGCAGGACAGCTTTTCCCTGTCACAGCTGTTCATTTATTGCTCTCCTTCCACTACTTTTTGGTGCTGACAAGCACAACCTGTGCCGCTCCACCAGCTTGCACAGGTGGGTTATATTTACACCACCGAGCCTGGAAAGTATTTGAGAGTGGAAGTTAAGGGGAGTACTTTTTTTTGTGCCTTTTACACAGAAGCTGGTGTCTGAATCCAGCAGCTTGTGGAGCACAGGTTTTTCAGTGGTGTTTGACAAATATGAAATCAGGGTGTGTCACTGAATGACCACTACCGTGGAGAGAACCTCGAGACAGAAAGAGAAAGTGGCAGCTCCAGTGCGTGAGAGGAAGGCCATGGTTTATTTCCATGAACCTGGAGGTTGTGTAAGTATGGCTGCTTCTGGGGATTTGACTCTGTGGTGGGGATTTTGAAGCTGAAAACAGGGCTGTATGTGGAGTCAGATGATGTCAGTGGAACATTACCCCCTGGCTCTGCAGTTAAGCTCTGTGAAGCCAGCCCCTCTTCTCAGGAAAGGCAAGGCTTCTCAGCTCTCAGGGCAGCTCACAGCCTTTTGCTCAGTATTGTTTGGAGGTACCTCCACAGCATTGCAGCAACATTCCACAGGCTCTCCCCTCCCCGTGGGCAACCTCCCAGGAGCTCTTCAAACTTCTGTTGTCACTGCTGTTCCACAGGAGCCTTTGCCAACGGAGGCTGAGGGACAGCAAGCTGTTTAGGGCATGTTACAGGAGGCTGCCCAAGCTTTACCCTGGATCCCGTTCCTGGCTGCAGAAGTGGGGAGGGTAACTTGCTTCTTATTCCTCTGGGCATTTAGTTTGTCCTTGTCTCATGATCTGCATAGGCTCGAGGCTTAGGGCCCAAATCTTTCTTCGTTAGCACCCTAATTTATACTCTAAGTGTTTGCAGTAACTGGAATAGATATCTGAGAATGATTTCAAGATATTTAAATCTAGCTAAGTATCCAATATGCTGTCCCTCAGCCTGAATGAGCTTTGAAACTGTGTATGTATGACAAATACACATCTGTCTTCTCTGTGTCTTCCCGTGTGTGGGGAAAGGCCTTAAAAATTTCAAATTTCAAACCCTGTGCTTGGCCCTGCTCTGCTGTGAGCATCCCTAAATTGCAAAGAGGAGGTTCTGGCTTTGTTTGTTCAGATTTTGTGTTGGATTTTTCCTTGGATGTGTCTGCTGGATGTGTTCCTAAGGCTATGACTTGTGGAGAATGGTGAATCTGTTATCTAGTAGTGTTTCTGCTTGTGTTTTTGTTTTTCCCTTGGTCTACTTCAAACAACTACAAAAGGGGGCTACCTAATCTTCAGAAAAAACCAAAACAACCCACCACCAAAACTTCTGTCTGTAGCAATACTGCACCCTAAATAAATACCCTGTAACCATTAAGCCACACAGCTTTGAATAATTGACTTTCTCGACAACAGCTGAAATTTGTGTCTATTCAAGTGAACGGAACTGGAGCCCACAGAATCATTGTCTGTTCAAGCCATTGCCCAGGTGGGAAGTGGTGCTGGGTAATGAGCCAAAACTTTCCATATAAAAAGAAGAAAGGATAGCCTCATTTTCAAGAGGTCTAGGATTAGATTTATTTTAAAAAAAGTGTATTTATAAGTGTATGACTATACAAACGTGTATGGAAACAACAGCAGATAATCAGCCTGAAAAATGTGTAAGCAACAGATGTCTTTCAGCATGTGCTACTTGGATGTAAACCTAGAAAAACAAAGCAGATTCTTTTATGGTTAGATCTCATCACATAAGGGAAGTCAAGTAATTCGTAGACTTGGTGTAATTCCTTGCTCTTATATTTGGAAAATAGGCAACACACAATTCAAAGGATAGTTCAGACTTTTTATCTTTGATAAAACTTGGTCCATGTCTCTGCCTGTGGATGTGAGCAGAGTTGCTACTTAGGAAAGAGCAATGTTCCCTTGTGTAGGTACAGGGCTGTGCTGCCAGCTAATTCAGTATGCTCTGAGAGTACTGAAACTGGGCCACTGAACACTTGTTGATGTTTAATCAAATTGTGATTTATGGAGTCAGGCTTTCTTCTGAACTTTATATTACTTAGAGCCTGTCTAAGTGACAGTTTCTATCCTAGAACAAGAAGCCCATTTTGATGTGAAATAGCACATTTTTCATACGGTGAGCCTATCCATTGCAGAATTTTGTCTTGTCCCAGATGTAGGGATTTTACTACTTCTAGTCTGCATATATGAATTAAAAAAAATGTAAGTGTCCGTCTTATTAGCTTGTGGTCTAGATGTGGGTTTAAGGCTTTATAATCTTGGATGTTAAAAAAACACCTTGGAGGAGCAGATTTAAAACATCAGCATCCTCAAGTTGTCTCACTGAAAATATTCTCAATGTTTTTGGCTGGAACGCCACTTTACTCCCAGCATTTACATTATCCTTTCTACAAGCCAGTTGTAAGAAAGCTTTCCTGGACAGAAAACTGCCTTTCTCTGTTCCATATGTTAAGGATTAACTGGCTTAGTAACTTTAGGACTGCATTTCCTTTTCCTAACTGTATTCCGCAGAAAAATGCTACAGGTAGGAATCCATGGCAATCACTGAGTATGACGGTCCTGAGGGCCCTGCTGCAGAGGCACCACCTGTGCAAAGGAGTAGAGCTCTTGGGAAATGAGTTACCACAAGAAAAGAAACAAAACCAAGCCTCAACTTGCTGGATAGTAAATATTGGGTGATTTGGTGGGGAAGTCTGAATCACTTCTTTTTTAGTCCAGTGTCATTTTGAATTTAGTAATGTGTTTGAAGCTGGGATAAATCTTCAATATGCTTCCTGGTAAAGTGTCCTCAAAATTTTCATTGCTGTTTTTTTGTCCTCTACAAATGGAGAGGCAATGAACTGCCTGTGAAATGCAGGATTTGGAGACAAAATTGTGATTATGTACTACATGTGCAAACCTAGCTTTGCATTTAGAAGCTGCAACTGAGCTTGTAATGAATGACCTATTATCGTAACTAGGGATGCATATTCCCATTGGTTCCCACTTAGCTGTTGGTTTTGGAAGGTGGGGTGACTTTTTAATTTTTTTTTTCCTGCTCAACTAGAAAGAGGTGTGCATGTTAGATGGGTTTATTTTTAGGGGGGAATGGAGTACGAAAAAAGAAGCTTGGCTCATCATTACTGTGTGAGCAGAAAATGTGTTCCCAAGCATGTGTTGGGATTAATACAGCCAGCACCTGTGAGAGCTTGTTTCAGTCAAACAGCAGATGCTGTAAATTCCTTAGTAAATAATTTGGAGTTAGTATTGTTCTTCTGAGTGTATAAATCTGTCCTTTCCCCCCCTTTCTTCTTTTAAGCCCCCCAGATCTGCTTTCCTTTTCTGTCTCTAAAATGATCCCCAAGCCCTCATTGTCTGTTGATCCAAAAAAGAGTACAACTTCCCATTGAGACCTTTGGAATAACCGTGTGCAGTAAAGATTATCTCCTGTTGGGTCTGTTAATCTCCAGCAAAAGTTGTGATTTATACAATTATTTTCGTGATATCCTGCGGGTCCTAGCACGAGCTGCAGAAAGGTCAATGATGAAAAAGGCCTGGGTACTACACACAGGTCCAAAATGATGTAACAGTAAATTGTAGTGCTGGTAAGTGTCTTGTTGGTTTGAAGGGTGGCAATGTGACAAAAATAGAGTCATTGTCTTGGTCTGAGCGTCATGGAGAGGGTTTTGTGCAGATGTGAAAGCAAAGAGAGGAAATGCTGTAAATTGCCAGGGCTACTATGAAGTCCTTTGCTCACCTGTTAGTGTTGTTTGCTCATAACAAAGTACAAAAGTGACAAAACAGTTTGGTCACAGTTATGAATGTGCCACTGTTGCGTTTTTTTAAAATCAGAAATAGGGCAAATACGAAAAATAGGGAGGACAGAGGTGTTGCATCTCTTTCACTTCGATCATTTAAATTTCTAATGCTTCTGGATCTTCCATACTCCCATCACGGTGATGAGTTGAAGTCAAACCACCACTTTAATTCTAATGCTGATCGGAACATGGTAATAATCAAGATGAGGTTTGATGTAGATTGACAGAAATGTTCTGGTTGCAGTACAAGTCCTTGTCCAAACTAAAGTCAAAGGTGGAAGGCTGCTCTCTGGGTGTTAAGGATTTTGTTTTGTTACTGCACTAATAGACGAGAGAGGAATTTACTTTCTTTATGAAGTTTCTTCATTCAGTTTTCTTGAGGAAGCTATTTTAAGACAGAAGAAGAAAAGCAAAAGCCTTGTTCTAGAGGTGAAAGGAACAATGGATCTTCAGGATCCTATAAATTGCTTTTTGAATATGATCCTACTCATAAACTGCATGAGGTGAACACTATTTTTGCCTCTTTTGAATTATAACTTTTAGTGAGAATGCAGCTGCCCACTGTGCAGTGCTCAAGAGCAGTGCCAGAGCTCATGGACTAGTGCTCTGTTCCACCTCCCACTAAAACCCCACATACGCAAGAAAATGACCTGGTGGCAGGATGTGATCCAGATAATGTCATTGGATTCAAGGATATTCTTTTCCTTGTCATAGTTCCTGGGTGGTTTACATCAATAAACGCTCCATCTAAATAAGGTTCTTATAAAAACGTGCATTTTCCTAGAGTGAGGTTATTTCACAAGCACCCAGTGGCAGATTTTGGAGTTATTTCAGTGCAGAGGGTGACAATGATGCCTCAAGGACAGACAGAAGAACAGTTTTAGATTTAATCAGGTTCCCTGTACCTTGAGTTCCTCTTCGTAGTTTCTGCCTTTATGTTCCTGGTCGACAGGTCTTGCACTTAATGGTATGAGATAATTTTGGCTCTTCTCTTGAAACTTGCATTTTTTTGGACCCAGTTAGGAAGTCTCATTACTTGCTTCTATTTTCAGCAGAAAACTGAAACTGTCATTCTCAAAACCGGAGCACAACAAACTACATCACAAAATAATAGTAAATAAAACTTTTTATAAACCAAACAAAAACTCTGTAAAGTATCGTGAATCTTTTGTCAAAGGCAGACCACAGTTTAATGGGCTTTCAAGATAGAAAAATTAAATTAATCAGATCTATTTCTATGGAAAATAAATGAAGCACTTCTTATCACATGAATAAATCGTTCCTTTAGAATATTGTTTTGCACCATTATGGCTTCAAGTACCATTTATGTTGTCTGCTAATGAAAGGCCTTTGTAGCAACTAACACACCAGGTATGCAAAGGGCTCAAAATTCCCAATTCCATTCAAAAGTGAATACAGTGTGTCAGAAAGGAGAGGAGAAGGGGGAAAAGACTAAGGAGCTAGAACTCTTTAATAACAAGAACTAGCCTGGGGAGAAAAGTTCCTATGAAAGGATAATACATAAAGTTTTTCACACTGCCTCAAGTTTTTGTTAAAAATGTATTCAAGATTTATAAAGATTTTTTCAATTTAAAATGATTTTTTTTTTCTTCTCTCTCCCCTTTCACAGCCTAGGTACCTCTAAAATAAATTGAAAGAATGGGCACAGGGGTAATTGGCTTGAAGAAAATGAGATGGGGAGGCAAAAATTGAATAATATTGCTGAAGAGGGATTTACTTTAAGGAGGCAGCTGACCCATCTCAGTGCTGTAAAAGTATTATTGAGCTTTCAGGCTGTTTTAGCTCAATGGCTTTATTAGTTGTTGCATATACTAAATATAAGTAACTATAACTCTAGATTTTGGAGAAATAATGATGTGCAACTTTATTTGCCAAATCAATATGTTCATTACTTGTTAGGGATTTGATTCCATAAACAAAATGCCCGTGGGTGGAGATGAGATCATATCTGAAATACCAGACAAATTCTGTCATGGCTCCAGGTCTCTGCAAAGCAATGCCTGACTCTGCAGTGCCTGCCTCCCTTTGACCTGGCTGATGGCTGGTATTTTTGGAAGGAATATTTCAAGCTTGTGGATGATCCTCTTTTTTTTTTTTTTTCTTCCTTTCCTTCCCAGAAAGCCCCAAGGCCCCAGACCAGGGTCTACAGGGAGGGGAGACCTGTAGTTTGGCTTGGCTCAACCTCTGATTTATTGAGGCTGAGCTGCTTCACAATTTCCAGTAAAAAACAAAAAAATACATTTGTGTCACAGACTTTTTATTTTTATTTTGATTGCTGTGGAGTTTAACTGCCTCAAACTGGGGCCAGCCTTTGTTCTGTCTTGCAGTTAAGTAACTCTGGCATTTATGATAGCCTGCAATTACTGTACAAACTATCATTTTTCCATTTCAGAGGTTAGCATTTCTCCATGCTTGCAGCATTATCTCAGATACCACAATTATGTGCATCCTCAGGAGGAGGAAATGGCTGTGGCACATCACATACTCTGGTGTGGTGAGTGTAGGGAAGTGTATTTTGGGGGTTTCTGTGATAAGTGTTCTTGTGGAGCCAGGTTTTCATAAGTGTCCTATGAGAAAAGTTAGTTCACAGCACATACTGTCATGCTTTTCCTAGGAAGATTGGAGGCTATGCATTCTTAAGTGATTTAAACATATATGTAGGAAAGGTAAATATACGGTAAATTGTAGCAAAAATAAACTAGTGAATACCTAAAGTCACATTTGGTCTTAGGCACACATGAGAACACAATCCAGGAGTCAAGAAGGACCAAAAAGTGTTTCTAAGTAGGCAGTGGTCTCAAACATTTGAAATTAAAAAGCAATGTGCAAGGAGAACACTTCCTACAGGAACTGCTAAAAGAGCAGATTGGCTGTGGCAGACCTGGGAAAACTGTGCCGTGCTTGATTTGTTTGTTCTGATTTGCTCTTTGGCTTCCTGGAATTTTTAGAGTTCAAGCTCAAATATGTGGTACCTACAAGAAAAGCAAGAATAAATCCCTACCTTGCCTTTTTGTCAGGGGTTTGCTATTTATTTTTTCAGGCAATATGCAATCTGCATATGACACAGAGCACGTGGGAAGGCAGGGATTTCGTCACTGATGGCTTCAGTGCTCTGGAAACTGAGGGATATTTGCAGATGGATTTGGATTTATAAGATCTGCTGCAAAAATAGATGCAATTTTAAAGAAACCTTTCACAAGAGGCATATAAATTCTTCTGCCTTTTGCCAATGTATTAACTAGGGATGTTGAAAAGTTATGTCAATCTCTCCTTTGCCAAGAACTGTGGGGGAGAACTATATTACAGCCTTTTAGTATGACAGCTTTCTATTCTTGTAGAGCTAATCTGTCAAGTTAATTTTTTAATGAGTAACTTTTTACAGGTATGTAGATTAATTGTCTATTATACAAATGTAGTACAAGATCACTGTTAGTTTATTTTTCTCTAATGTTAATAGAGAAGTAAGTGTAACCTGTTCAAATGCTTTGATAGTTTGATGTACTAGGGTGGCCAGATACTTCAGTTTTTCTTTTTGCTCTTTCATGATTTTGAGACAGCTGGTAAACACTTGCTTCACTCTGCATAAAGGGCGGAATCAGCTGTGTTTATTGTTGAACAATGCAGTGTTGATTTGGTGAAGAAGAGATTAAAAATCCCAGGGAAATACAATCCTAGAGCTCGGCTGTCATCATTGTTTGGCAGCCCATTTAATATAGGAAGTCTTGTCTCTTCCTCAAAGTTCTTTGGAGTTCAGGAGAGGCCTGTCTTGTGTTCAGTCTGCTTGTCCTGGTCTGTTCCATGGCTTTGCTCTCACCTGGTGGAGGGGAGGCTGCAAACCCTTCCTGCTGCAGCATCGCTACCTAAGGCCTTCTCTCCCAAAGGCCACACACAGGGTTTTATGTGGCTTCTGCTGTAATAAATCACACAAAGCAGCCACTCATACAAGGCTTGTAAAAGCTGACTTTTTGTTTTGTCTCGGGGGTGGTCTGAATGGTGCTGGTACTCCATGCACCTGTCGGGTATTAATAGGAGAAAAACAGGATACAATTTAAAACTTGTATTTTATAATGTTGTCCATTTAGTGTTGCCATGAGAGGTGACAATACCTTGAACAGAGATTTGCTCTGGATTTTAATTTGTGTGGTTAATGATATGTTTACATGAGAAATAATTAAATGCACAGTGGTTTCTTAACATATTAATAAAAATTCAGTGGATGGCCATTTAGATAAATTAATCAAAAAATGATGAAAAGTCTAGTAGAAATCTAATTATGAGTGAAAATAGATTCAGTTCTGTAGATGTGGGCAACAGAGCTGGTGAAGGGTCTGGAGCGCAAGTCCTGTAAGGAATGGCTGAGGGAGCTGGGAGAAGAGGAGGCTCAGGGAGGCCTTTTAGCTCTTTACAACCTGAGAAGAGATGTGGGGATGGCCTCTTCTCTCAGGTAACTAATGACAAGAAGAGATGAAATGGCTTCAGGCTGCAGCAGGGGAGGTTTGTCCTGGGTTACAGTGTATTCTGTTACCATGAGCTGTTGAGACCAGGTTTAGCAATGTTCCTTGCCTCCTCCCTCTGGACTATCTCCTGTTAATGGGCCCAACAATGCCTTGCCGTATGACTCAGAGATGACTCTCTCCTGACCTATCTGCTGTTAATGGNTTTGTGCCCTGACCTTGTCAGTGGGTTGGTTTGTTTTTTGCACTACTGCATTTATTTTATTTTTCCTATTAAATTGTATTTCTGACTTGGACTCTCTCACTAGTTTGCTTTCAAACTAGTACAAGGTTCAAGCTGGACGTCAAGAATTTCTTCACTGAAATGGCTGAGCATTTGGAATGGGTGGAGTTGCCATCCCTGGAAGTGTTGAAGAAATGGCTGGATGTGGCACTTAGAGCTATAGTTTAGTTGACAACGTGGTGATCGGTCAAGGGTTGGACTTGGTGATCTTGGAGGCGTTTTCCAACCTTGATGATTCTATGAAATATCTGTAGTCCCTTTAATACCTTGGATGCATAAAAGCTCTTTTGGAGCCATCAGAAAGGTTTTTTGCTTGATAAACTTAGCACAAGTGTCTGATGTCTCAGTTTTACAGTAACCTTGCTTGTTTGAGCAGGCAGTGTGATATCAGAGAGGGCAGTAACCTTCAATGTGTAAACTAAAACAATCAGTTTTTGTCTTTCTGCACAAGTACACAGTGTGTGTGTGGAGTGAACAAAGCCCTCTGCCTTTTACTCCCAGTTTAGTCTGCTAAGAAAGGGGGAAATTACCTTTAATGAGCCTAAGAAGTAGCTATGCCAATTCTCATACCCCTTTAAAACAAAAAGCAGCCAGATGTGGCTCTAAGTTTAATGGTAGTTGGGTGCAGTCTCTCTTTGGACTGTGAGCACTGTTTTGTAATATTGCCCTCAAATATTATGCAAATGGATCAAAACCAGTACCTAAATACACTAAAACATAAGGAAACAGTGAGAAAACTCTTGTTCTTTATGATTTGTCCAAAATATTCTTCTGAATATTTTGAAGAAGGGGTCTTCAGTGAGATTGTTTAAATGTTGAGCAGTTGGCCAAAGTTCAGTGCAAGTCAGCTCCATTGATAGTGATCCTTCACAATTCAGAGCTGATCAATATCTGTTCACAAGCTGAAAATACTGGTATAAAACCTGTTGTGTCTCAGTGCATGTAGCTGTAACTTGTACTTTTCTGCAACAGCACCTTGGAAGTTCAGCCTTTAAAGTGCCACTAGAAATTATAGGCAGTAGTGTCATTAGATCAAGGTAGGTTTTTAAACACTGCAGTATCAAAGGAATATTCCCTGGTCCAACAAAACTTTGGTGATGAATGAAGAGCTTGTGTTGACAAGAAGTTGGTAGGTTCACTTGATAAATAATATTTTTTTTCTTTTTATTTTAATTAAAAGGAGAGATACAATCTTATATCCTACCATATTTTTTTCCTAGTAACCTGGCTTTCAAATCATAGTGTGAGTTTTTGATTTTGATGTTCAAAATAACTGTTTGTGCCCGTAATTTCTGTATAGGGGGAGCAGAAGCTGACTGATTAAATTGTGTATGCTTGTGAGCCACCGTGCTGTGTCACCCCCACAGTGTGCTGACACAATGTTCATGTGTTTGAACACTGTCTTTTCCCACAGACGTGTAGCCCTTGCATCACCTCTTTTTACCAAAACAGGATGGTATGTGCACAGACTCTTTAGGATATTGGTAAAGAATGAAACAAACTTGCAGATAACCAAAAGCAGCCTTTATTTTTTATCCTTGTTCTCTTTTCTTGTTTTTTTTTCCCCTAAATGACAAACTAATTTTATCTGAGCTTGAGTTATCATTGTTCCTTGTTCAACTTGTTATTCACAAGATCCTCTCCACTTGTGTTATTTTTTCTACATGAGTCCATGTTGTTATTTGCAAGACCATCGTTTGCCTACAACTACATATGTTTGGTACTCTTTCTTCACTGAGACACATATCTAAGGACTTTGTGGCTGTGCATTTTGTTTCTAGTATGAAAGCTCAGGTCTGTACAGTCCATTGCTGTGTCTTTTACTTTATCGTTGGAAATAGATTGCCAGCTACAATCTGTGTGTATTTAATTTGTCTAAAAAAATGTGTTGGCCAAATTTTCACATTTTAGAGTTATTCAATTTACCCTAATGGTCTTTAACTGAGAGTTATGTTCACACAGTAGAGGATAAAATAGACTGAAATTTTTTCTCAGAGCTATTAAATTTTTGAACTCGATGAGTTCCCATCTAGTCCAGAAAATACAGGTTTTTGAGTGTGTCCAGTATCTCTATCAAATCTGGCAACCAAGAGCTAGATTGCTTAGGGTTATTGGAAGATAAAGGAATAGTGCAAAGCAAGGAATGTGATTATTTCTATAAGGCAGAAACTTGCTTTATTTGACAAAGAACATGCTCAAATCTTAATGAAATGATTTGGTTTTAAGCACATACTCTGTATCTTCCTGGCTGGACATGCCTTTTGCAGAATCAGGGTGTGAGTGACTCACTGGGCTGCACAAGAACCAGGGACAGAATGGGACTGGTGCTCTGAGCAGGAAAACCACATGTCATGGAAAGTGTGTCACTTCCAAATGAACTACCGGGGGCAACAGCTTCCGTGTAGACCTTAAGGTAGATGTGCTATGCAGCCATCCCCTGTGAGGCATTAAAACAATGTTCTCAATCTAAGCTAAGTGTGAGGGGAGTGCTCTATTCAGTGTTGCTGTTACTGGGAGTTTCTGCACTGGATTCCTCTTGAATTTCTTCAAGAGTTGTGTCAAAGCCTTAGAAACCATTGGTACTCTGAGCATTTCAATGGTGAAACAGCAGCTGTGCTGAGACAAGCCAGAGGTGGCACATGCACCTCATCACAACTGATTTCAGTGAAGACTCACAGGCAGCTTGTCTGGGAAGTGCTGAGGTTGCTGGCCCTAATGTAGCAAAGCATTTCAGCAGGTGTCAGGTTTTAAACATGGGAGATTTTTCATTTTGTTTTGTACGAGCATCCTTAAGTAGTTTGCTGGACTGGGATCCTGGCAGGACTGAAATCTCAAATATCTTTGCACATTAAGCAGCATAAGTTATGGCAAGAATGTCTTTGGATTTGCAGCTTTTCCTTAAGTTCTGTAGCGTAGTTATACTGTTTCCCTCTTGGTTGTTCCTGCTTCTTTTAGTGCTTGAAAGAATTCCTTGGGTTTTATAATATTTAAGAGTCTGCATTTCCCTCCTATTAGATATGCAAATGTGTTTAAAGAGCTTAGAAAAAAACTGAAACCAATCAATAAACCCTGCAAAACTAACACTGATGAAAAATACACCTCTTGCACAGCTTTGAGGCTGTCCATAGAAAAAAATGCAGTCTTGTCAAACAAACCATCACAGAGAGGAACTTATTTTTTTCTGGCCTGCCAAAAAAAAAAAAAAAAAAGTGATTTTGAGAGCTATATTTGCACTTAGCATGGAGGCAAAGATAAAGCACGTCTAGCAACAGCTCAGCTGAGCTCAGCTTATCTGAGCTGTAAGAACTCACACTTAACAGCAAACCATCATAAATGATGGATTAGTTCCTCTACAAAATGAGTGCTGCTGAGCTTGATTCTGCTTATGTTTCATGATTACGTTACACACCTTCGTGTCTCTCCGGTGATGATGCCTTTCCCTTCTGTGAAGTTTCTTCATGCTGTTTTTGTATTATTATTGAAGACAGAATTGGGAGGCTGGATGGCAAATACTGAATGCAATGCATTTTTCAAAAGGTGTTAGTTGTTTGCCAAAACTAGCTGAATTAAATGACTTTTCAGCATAGAACAGCATATGTTTCTTTTGGCCGATGAGAAGAAAGCTGAAGCAAGGCTGGGACAGCTCTTGTGATTCAGGCAGCAGGACCCAGGCTGTACTTGCCCAGTTTGCACTATTGCAGCTTGCAGGTTTCCTGCTGTTCTTCTAAAAAAGATTTTTTACACATTGATTGAGGGTCTCTTTTGGCTTGAAAGAAGGGAGAATACAGCAGTTTTTCAGTGCAGAAAGGGTGTGTTCCAGCTATAGGTTCTCTATCTGCCCAGCTAATGAGTCTGCCTGAGATGGACTTCAGCAGTTTCCAATATTGAAAACTGGGCCAAGCAAAAAAACATAGAAGACATGATTTCATAAAGAATTTTACTTAATAGAAAAAAAGAGTCTTTAAATGCAGATCTTTTGGAGATGAGCACAATTACTGCTGTTCCTCCAGCTGGATAGATTTAAAATTATAATTACAGAAGCATATCCAATAAGCTGGCCCTGAAAATATGATACTAGTTGCCCCAGTCACATCACAGACCTGACTATTATCTTGAGGTTGCAAAAGTTTTCCAAAGGGATGAATTTGCCCTTTCATTTCTCTTCCAAAAATTCTGTTTTAGTAATGAAACATGGTCTCAGCTTTCACTCCTTGTTCCAGTGGAAGTAAAAGGAATTAAATCTACTTTCAGGATTATGTCAGCTGCTGGTCAAGGCTTTGGTTTATTATCTGGATCTGTGGTGGTATCCATATTTGCAGTTAGGCCAGTATTCACAAGAACTGTGTAATAAGTAGAACCCTGCACCATCCACTCCCTTCCTGGTGAGTCTATTAATTCAATGACAGTTAATAACTCTTGGAGCAAATCTTTGACCTTAGCTCTGCTAGTTTGTCTTTGTTCAGGTTACTGAAGGGGGAGCATTGTGGAAGACATAGCAATGTCTTGGGCAATGTGTATGTGTTTTTTTTTTTTTTAATGATTATTATTATTATTTTTGTTTGGTTTTTGTTGTTCTTTTTTCCCCAGGAGAAGTTTCTGCACTCAATGCTAAACCACGACAGAGTGCAAAGTATCGATGCAGGGCTGAAGCACTTACTGCTGTCCAGCCCTCCACTCTGCGAGCCTGCAGCAGGCACGAATGCACTCAACAGTCCTATAGAGAACTTGAAAAAGTGGCTTGTGGGATAAATGTCTGCTTGTTTATTGGGATGGATTAAAAGACAGAAAAGTAAATGTCATGTCTAAGTACTAAGATGTGCTGCTGTGCTGTGTAAAACAAATTGAGCTTTACATCTATATTGCATTAGTGCGCCGCCTCCTTTGCTTTTCACGATTTATAGTTTTGAAAAATACTTTCAAGCCCTAATATGAGCATTTCTCTAGTCACATAATTTGAAGGAACAGCTTATGGTTTAAAAGGGAAGGATTTTTTTCTTATTCACCTTTTGGTTCATATCATCACTTTTTATATTTCGTGGACTTAAATGTTCTTGTAACTGTTACCAGGCGAAGTGAACACCAGAATAAAAAATCTCAGTCTTTGACTGGAAATGAACATTGGCTTCATTCACAGTAATAAGGATATCTGTTCTTTGTTTTCCTTAAGTCAGATTATTTTAATTATGATAGTAATTAATATTTTTTTCTTACTAATGAAATATCAGTTGGTTTTAATAAGAAGTTTTGTGTGATCAAAGTTTTTCGTACTCAGATCACAATAAATTGTTCCTAAAAGTTATGGATAACGTTGCAAAATTTTTGTAAGAGCGGCTAAATGCTTTTCTGCTTTATGACATCTTTTCAAATAATTTAGATTTAAAAATTGTTTCATGGACCTTATTTAATAGTGAAAACAAATGATTTTTTTAACTAGCTTGGTATTGATAAATTCTTAATATTTACAGAATATAAATTTTATCCTTCTGGTTCATATACTTTTAGACTGTGCTGATCATACAGGAAAGCAGCTTTTCATTTTCCCTTACTGGTCCAACGCTACAAAATAAAACCAGTGTACAAGGGAAAGGAAGTGTACCTTGAGTACACTGAGTTTTCTGTGTGGGGCAGTGTACCCAGAGATGCTGCAGTTTGCTGTGCTGCATATGCTGAATTCAAGTTCATTGCCTACTTCAGAGCAGAGTGTAAAAATTTCAGAGGAAGTAGAATAGCTGTAAACTTGCATTAAAATAATGGACCATAGCATAGTATTTTTGGATTCCAATTCTCTATAGCAAGGGGAGTGAGCCATATTTTCAGCTGGTGTAACCTGGCACTGCTCCATGATTGCTCTCTTTTGTTGATATCCATGCTGTCCTCCAGTAAAACAGAAGCTGTTAATCTACTGTAGGTTATATTCATAATGAATCTATATCAGAACGTAGTTTTACTTCAGAAAAGTAACTTTTTAGTTCATATGTCAGATGTGAGCTTTGTATTTATTCTGGAATCCATATGTCACCCAGAAAATGAGTGTTTGCAAATTTGGAAAATATTTCTGGGAGTTTTTTTTTGTGATGGTTCTTAAATTTGAAAATCTGATCCTTTGAATCTGATCTGATTTCTTGAGGGTTTTTGTTCTTCAGCATCTGCTTCATGAGACCTACTGGCATGGGGAAGAAAAATATTTTAAGACTTGTTCAGTAGAATGAAATGGCTTGTTGATCATTAACTGTCTTCAAAAGACAGATGGAGTACCACCAACAGGTTAAACAGGTGGAAAATATCTACACAAGAACTTTGCTGTAATCAGAAACAAACCCATTAGAAACTGTTGTGGGGAAGCCTTTCAGGGCTGGCTGGGTTATACTCTTTCCCAGGCACTGCATTTGGGAAAGCCAACCGGTTGAGAGTCAAGCCAGTGAATAATTAAAACTAGGTCAACTTGTTCACAAAGATCAGGATCTGAGTAGTTTTCAACCATGAGCTTGCTTCATCTAAAGAAACTGCGCTGTCAAGCATACACTGCACGTAGGATTTGAACATGCCTTTCCAGCCCGAGTGCAAGGGAGCTGGAAGTGCTTGATTGTACCTACAGTGGACTGACCTTTTGGTATTTCATTTTTTTTGGCTCCTGTTTGTTGCAGGCCAGGTAAGGTGTTTCAGGATGGGTGGTTGATTGTTTGTTTTTTTTTTTTAAAAAAGAAGTATTCGCTATGTGTCACAAAAAATCATTTTGATGTTGTGTGATGGAGCAGGCAGATGGAAGGGCTGGCGTCAGTCCCGGCTGCAGCAGTGACAGACTGAAACGTGTGCTCCCGTTCTTTCAAACTTGTGTCTTTGTCAGTGCCAGTTCAACACACTGATGTGTAAACTGTTACAGGCAAAAGCCAGCTCCTGGGAGTCTGCAGTCACTAACAGTAGGTCAGGCTGAGGACTGGGGTTATATTTTATTTTAAAGCCATGGTATTTAATGTCAGTCTTTGTCTTGGAGCCTGAAAAGTTTGTGTGTTGGATTCTGGAACTCCTGTTTCAAATGTAGCGCTGAAATAAAAAATTTACTCCTTGCCTGCTGGAACAGGGTTTAGTTTTGATTTGTTTCTAAGCTGTTTAGAACAGAAAGAAAATAAAGACAGAAGAATACCTAACCTGTGCTGGAAAGTTTGGAAGGCTTTCTTTGCTGTAGTTGTGAAGATGGTGATGTGGCTGCTTTAGTCCCTCTACACACAATGCTTGCACATCTACATGAAATCCCACCAGAAAGGTCTGAGTGGCTGCAATAGCTGCACTGAGAAAAGAAAGCAGAAAGTGAGCTTGAAACACTGTATGTAGTGATTTTTGCATATTTGATCTATCGTCTCTTAAGAAACGCACTTTGATTTTTCTAGATCTGATTTCTGTCCCTTACAGTTTCTCCTTACTCTCTCCCACAGTCCACAACTATTCTGCCAAATGAAAATGAGAAAATATACTAACTGTGTCTACACTGAGGAAGTGGTTTGCCATATGAAACCTATAAATGCTGATACCAAAACTATAGTTGATTATACGGATGTGGGCCCTGGAAAAAAGGAAAATGGCGTCTGTTTGCTAGCTAAAGGGAAAAATTTTTGTTGCCTAGGCTTTCTGCCAAGGCACAGCTGAAGTAAGGTTATTTTAGGTGTGTGTTTTGTGAGAGCCTTTTGTCCCTTTGATTTTTATATAAGTTCTTGTATGAACACAGCTGTGAACGAAGAGCAAGTCTGGTTTCACATTGCCATGGACTTGCAAGTGAAGAGGTGAGTACATGCTTTGACAGCTGAGCATGGGACAGGGCTCCCAGTGCTGCCTTCAGCCCTGAGTCGGTGCTCAGTCTACAGTGAGTCTGGGCAGACCCAAGGCAGATGCTGCTCCTGAGATTCCTGTTGCAGTGCTGGTGAGGGAGTTTGACAGCTGGAAGTGGTCAGAGGAGAAATTGCCGGCAGCAGAGCAGGAGACAAAACTCTGGAGACTGTGGTGTGTTGGTACCTGCAGAGAGCTCCATCCTCTCTGCTTTCTCCAGGTGTCCATGCCATCCAGCAGGGATCTTCCTGCCAGCCCTGAGTTAGAGCAGCTGTTTAATATAAACATTGGTTCTCGTCCTGGGAAAATGTAGATCTGGGAACATGAGGTGGATAAATAGTTGGATTTCCCTAGAAATACTAGGATAAGGTCATGATGCATGGCACTGTTAAACACCAGTGTAGAGTCAGTGAGGTGCAGAACTTCTCTCAAACTGAGATTTGCTGTTGAAATTCTCTCATCCTTCTAACTTACGAGGAATGAACTTTGTTACTTTTATACCCCCCCCTTTTTTTTTTTTTAAGCTGGGACCTGCACTTCGATGTAAGCTACAAAATCAGTTAATCAATAGATTTTCTTTAAAGGAAAAAGCAGCAATGAATATTCAGCAGTTATAAAAATGCTCTTGAGATTGCCGTCTAATAGCGGTGAAATAAAAAGCGGAAGCTGGTTAGAATTCCAGAAAATGGGATATTCATCTATTTATAGGAATTTGAGTCTTCATATGCCAAGTTTTATAATTTAGTGTTCAGAACACCCTTAGTTTTAAGCACTTCTGGAAAAATCATTAAATGAAGGAAAAGTAAGAGGAATGTTAAAAGAGCCAAATTATGTTGATTTACGAAAAGAAAATGCAGCCAACATGAATTGCAAAATATAACACTGTGCTGTGTCTGAACTACATTGCCCCATGCCACGGACTTACTGTCTCCAGCACAGACTGATGTCCTAAGCATGAGATGCAATGGGACTTTTCATGGTGCATTTTCTTTATTTACACGGTCATTTTCAATGAAACTGCCTCCCCAGAGCAGGATTCTCTTTTATATCTATTTTATTGCATTCTTTTTGTGTTTGAATGCTCTTGCCTCTCCCATTTCTAGCTCCTCTCCTTTGGAGAACATTTGTGGGACTTGTGAAATGAAGGTGACCTTTGGTTGCTGTGAAAATGTAAAATAAAAGTTTCTGGACTTGCACTTTTATGGAGATGTATGAAACAGGTCCTGACATTGTGGGAGACCTGGAAACCTCCAGGGAGTTGTTGTACCTTGTGTTTGGTTATATTAAAAATACTCTGCATATAATTTTTTAAATCTAAACATGTACAAATTACAAAATTAAGGGCTGCTATAGGGTGACATACTCAATATCACATGTGGAAATGTTGCCTGTTTTTTTATTTATTTAAATATTACTATAGCTAGAAAACAATGTCAAGGGCTTTGAGAGGAAAAAAGGCTCAAAACAAAAACTAAGCAGAGCTTGATATTATGTGAGCAGAGCTGGGCTGTTCATGTCACTTACCGTGGTGCTGTTTTCCAGCTGATGTGTGTGCCTGACCCTTAATGTCTGTGAATTGTGATGTTGATGCAAATGCAGTGCACCTGCCTAAGGTGGAGTGAAATTGCACACTGTATTTTGGTATAATTTCACTTACGTGTGAAGGATGTTCAGGTGCTTGGTAAATAATGCTTGCAAATCAGGTCCATTTGTAGCAGTTCATGTCCTTGTACTGGAGAAAGCTGTGCACCGTATGGACAGGGCTCCTGCTCGGGACAGCAGGGACTGGCAGTAAGTGGGGATGAGGACAGGAGCTGTGAGCATCAGCATTCCTGCCTGTACCATCTGAGAGGAGATGATGTCAAGTGACTCATCCTAGGCCAAATCATTCCTTCCAGTCGTTGCTCTTGTATTTTCTTGGCAGCAATCTGGGCACATTATCAGGCCAACTTGGCTGTGTTGTCACTGCTGGTGGGAGTGGCCCACAGAGCTCTGCTCCCACTACAGCCTGGCTCAGGGGAAGGGAAGATTTCTCTGTGAAGAGCTTAGGGAAAACTCAGCTGCAACATTGGCTCCCCCTGCCTCCTCCGCTTCAGTGTCTTCTAATTTTTGCTACTCCAAGCAGCCTATTCTGAGCAACTGCTCAGAATCTGAGCAGCTGAGCAGAAAATTTTGTACACTCAATATTCAGTTTTCAGTACTGCTTGGTGTTGTTTTGATGTGTAGCAATTTGACTGGCAATGCACCTTGAATGTCTCAGTTCCTCTGGACTTTCCTGTTTGGCTGTCTGGGGGGATTTTGGAACTTGAAAAATATAAATGTTTTCTGTTTGGTGTAGAGAAGTCTATCTTGGTGAATTAAAGCATTAAAAATGTGGATCCAGGTCTATGCTGTCCTTGCATTTTTGTCATCTGTGATTTTTTTAGATTTCCTTTTGATAATTTAGCCTTCCTGTGTGATTTCAAGTGCCACACAAAGTATTGTCACTCTTCTTATCTACTAGACGAAGGATTGGCTTGCAGCCTATTTCAGTGCCTTTCAGGCAGGTGATTTTTCAGTGGAAATTAACTGCGGAATGTTTCAGAGGGTCATCACAGGTTTAAAGGATTTAAATCCAAGCCACTTCCTTGTGCACCAGAGGGAATGTCAGCAGATATAAGTATGTTTAGTCTGAGAGCAGGAGGGTGAACAAGGAAGACATTGTATGAAGAGGTGTAGGTCGAGCGGAGGTAGCCACCAGGGACTGAAAGACCAGAGTGTTGCTTTTTAAGGTCTAGAACTGTTATTACTGCTACTTGTATTACTATAGCATCTGAAAAGTATTTAAGGGGGGGGGAATTTTCTGCAAATAATAATGGAGCAGTCTTTGCCTAGTAAAAATTGGCATAGCTTAGAGCCACTGAGAACCTTGACTAAAATTTTCTTAATGTGTTTGGGTCTGGTAGAGCTAGAAATTAAAACGTAATAACACATAAGAGGATGAAGGTAGCTAGGAAAATAAGCAATAAGATTTGATTTGCAGAAAATAGGATGTGGAGCCATTGAAATGCAGACCTTTCCTAGGAATTCAGGAGATGTGTGTAGGAGGCCTTTTGAAAAATCTGGCCAGCATTGTTGGCTATAAGGCATCAAATGACTGTTAAATTCATAACAGCCTAGCTGTGGTAAGCTGGTCTTTGGACTAAATTCATCACTGCAAGCAGCCAGTCTGGATTCCTTGCTCATGGAAGTGAGTGAATACATGCTAAGAGTAGGAAGGGTTTCGTTGTGCCAGCAGCTTTAGAAGAACTGAATAAAATCAGGGGGAAAAAAAAAAAAGAGTAGCCCATTGAAATGCAGCCTCTGAATAGAGATACTGGCAGCAGTTGTGTTTTCTGTAGTGTCTTCCTTGCAGTCCCCCAGCAAACCTTCACTGGCTGGCACAGGCAACTGCAGCTCCCATTAAGCTTAGCAGAAGCTGTGCTTGCTGAACTTGGCCCTCTGCCTGTAGAAAATTAAATGTGTTGGCAGGTTAGCCAGAGGAAAATGTTCGTCTATTTGGGGTGCTTGGCACTTGTTCTGAGGCGTTCTGGGCTTGCGGATGAGAGAAATTCTCCAAAATTCGGGCTGGCCAGGAGGGCTTAGACAAATTGCCTCTTCCTTCTTTGCCTCTGATAAATGCTTGGAGGCCTGAGAGCTGCACAAGCACGGTCACTGGCAGGCTCAGCACACATGGTGGCCTGTCCTGCACCTTGGACTTCATGTTCCTGCCTATAATAATGAGAACTACTCCTTTATTTTCTCTTTTATAAGGCAAAGGTTTGACAGGGGACAGCAAAGTCACGACTTTTTTTCTCCAGGTGTAGTGGTCAGACAAGTGTGTGTACAGTGGTGATTGTAATGTGTATGTACTCACACACCCCCTTCAGCTCCTGGAGAAGAATAGATGAATACGTGAAAAAATCCACAAATTATAGTTCTGAGTTATTGCAGTGCAATCATTCCTTCCTTTTCTGGGCTCTGTTTTAGCCCCAACTTGTTCTTTATTTCATTATCCTTCTGAATCCCCCTCTTAATTTGTGAGAGTAGCTGAGCTGTCCTGTTCTGGGATTTCATAAATTAAAGATACCCTACTATCCAAATGTCTTGGGACATTGAGTCCTTGTTTTGGAGAGTGAGGTAGTCACTTAGTAGTGTAAATCCCATTACAGATAAATGGGATTCAGAATTGCTCGTGCCTATTTTTTTATTTAAAAGGAAATTTGGTCTCCTGATAGCATATGGTCACTTTGTGTGCTCCTTGAAATTGTGCCTAAAATAAAGCAGTCCTATAAGATGCTGGTATTCCATGCATAGTATGATGACTTACTTTTGAAGTAGACAGAATTATATTAACTGGAGTTGCAACACTTCAGTCTGTCTTAGAATGTTTACAATAAAAATCTGATGCTGACAAATATCGTGGAGTGTATTTATTCTCCTGCTGTGGATTAAACAATTGATTCTGGAAGATTAAAATGCCCTACCTGCCTTCTTGCACACTTCTGTTTTGCCATGTCAAACAATATAAAATGAATACCGCACTTCCCTCTATCTAATTGAATAATTTACTGTAAATAGCTGTCATTTACTTTAGAGCAGTAGGGGATCATTAGCCAAATGGATGTGAGTAAGTCATGCCTTTAATGCGTTAGAGGGGCCTAAAATGGAATCATCTAAATGGGACCATCAATACAGCAATGCTGAATTAAGTCAGAGGCACTTAAAGCTTTAAGTCCTCTTTCTTGTAAATTACATGCTCCTTCAGAAGAAAGATAATCAAGAACTTGCATAAAATATGGCATCTTTGTTTCAAAGCTTTATTTTTAATGAATAAAATAGTACAATTTAGATGACATGATTGGTAGGTATAACTGTGTTTTGGATTTCCCTTGTTTTAATTACATCCCTTCCTTAATGATCGAAGCCTTCCTGCTCACAAGCAGCTACTTGTGCTGACTAATATTGGCTCTACTCTGTGAATAAGTAAGATGAGCAGGTAATAAAATATATTTTCTTGACTTTTATGAGTATATGACCTGATAATTATTTGCAGGAGCTGGTATTTTTTACATGTAATTTTAGAAAGGTCCCAGTCAATCTTAACTCCTAAATGTACAATAAGTTTTTGGCTTCTTTTACTGCTGAAGTCAGTGGCAGGGCTGTTGGGAACTTTAATGCATTTGTTCCTCTCATTGACTCCTCCTGACCCCATCTGGTTCTTCCATTCAGTTTTCTGTTATCCTGGAAAAGATTGGTCTTCAAAAGTTAAATCAGAAGCCAAACTTTCAAGGACATCTTAAGAGGAGGGTGTAATACAAGAAGCAACTGTCTTGAGGTATGACAATTAATTAAAAAATTATTATAAATAATTTTAACTTTGGTAGTTTGTATTATCCATAAGAATTTACCTTTTGAAGCTGAGGTCCCTTCAACCTCAAAAATTCTGTGGCTGAGTTTCTGAGTCAGTGACTGTGGGAGCAAGTGCTAGATGTGCTATAAAAAAGCATTGCCCATCTGAGTTTTGACTTTGCTGTTTTCTTTCTCTAATTTTTTAGGGGCTCTAGAATGTTAAGCTTCCTGACTTATTTTTCCATGTTTACTCCCTACTGGATTCCCCTCTTAGTCATCTCCATCAGGATTCAACCATTTCACATTTTTACTAAAGTCTATTTTTGTGCCTTACGCATTTCACTCTCACATGTATGAGTTCTTCAATTCCTGGAATTAGATTTGGGCTGATGCTTTAAAATCAAGTTGAGGCTCAAGGGCTGTAAAAAGGCACGCCAGCCCCCACCTTTGCAGAAATAATCTGTCATTGCACTAAAGAGAGTAGAGGAATTCGGAACATTATCACTTCAGAATATGAAGAGAGGTTAAATAAGTTTCTGTGTAGCTGTGAGAGGATGGTGAGAAACCTTGTTGTGAAAAGCAGGGTGATTTCTGTATTTTAATTCCCTGGATGTAACCACTGCCCTGTGTTTCCTGTAACTGATTTCTTTTTCCACCCCATCTTACTGAAATGCTTTTTTTTAAAGGTAAATTCATCTTGTGCTTTGAAACTTTTCAGAATTTGCTTATGAACTGCTTTCCCTTTTATTGGATGAGTCATGAGTCGAAAGCTCTGTCCTGTAGTTCTACCATGAGTAATGCCTAACATTTTCTTGGGTTCTCTTTTAGAAGACTATTAAATTAAAAGAAGAATCTGGTTTTTGATATCTTAATGGACAATTAGGTGGCTGGGTCTCAGAACTGATTTACATTTGCCACTGCAGTAATTTAAATTTTTTTCCTTCAGTTTAAGGATGTCACTGTTTTCCTTGCATGTACGTGTTGCTGGTCACAGCACTCTATCTTTAAATAAATAAAGACATTTCAGGTTTTGGGTCTGCTGTACGATTCTGATTGTGCTTCTGGGGACAGTTTTCTCACTGAGGTCTGTACTGACAGTAGGTAGGAAAGCTGGGCCATTCACATGAGCTTCAAATTACCTGTGTGACATTCAAGTTGTGGTAATGAGTATAGATGATATGTGGCTTCAGGATCCTGTTCTTTCACCTGAACTCTGACTGAGAGAGGTCATGGGCTATTTCCCTGAAACCTCTGCTCTGAGTCTTGTCCAGATAAAGTGATTCTAAAAAAAAAAATCCTTTGTGTGGATTCTTTCCTGCTATTGGGGCAGACTGTGCCTGACTGCTCAGGCGGCAGATCCTTCCTGTTGGGTGCCAAGGCACCGGCACATCAGTGGGTGGGCATTGGCAATACCTAGCAAGGTATTTGACATGCCTGACCCTCAGATATTTCCTGGTATAATGTAAGTGTAATTGGCACCGGCGGTTCCTTGGATCCAGCTGATGTAAACGCTGGATTGTTGATAGCATCTCTAAACTTAGGCACACTGAAAAATAATGAAAGCCACATTTGCAGGTCGAATGTACACTCTGTCACCCTGAGAGGTTAGGAATATGTCTGTTTTCTTGCTGAGGCCAATTATTGCCTTAGGTTACATTGGAAACATTGGGAAATGATGGGTGTTTCAAGATTGGCAGAGTTTTCTGAGGCTGATCATGGAAAATAGAGATGAAGGAAACTCTTGATCATGGAACTATCTCTAGAAGTGGTAGATTAAAAAAATGCTGCTATTGTAATAATGAAATGAGCTCTCTGGAAGGGATTTTGAGTTTTCTTAGCTGCTCCACAGCCCACATATCATAGGTAACAACAGAAACAGGTTGGAAGACTGAAATTTTCAGGGCAGTAGATCAGCAGTGTGAGTTCCAAGTTTTGGTGCATTTGCAACTGAAATGGTCAGTGCCAAATTTCTGGAAATGGGAGTTCATGGAGAACTTTTACTGTTCTTTGTTCTTACCAGTCTCACATGTCTGGAGGGTTAATAGTGCAGAGACTTGCATTGGAAATGAGTGAACAGACTACTTTCCAAATGTGAGTCTAGTGTGTCTGTCTTTGACTTGCAGGGAAACAAAGTTCTGTGGCTTAGTCATAAATAACTGCAAAGCTCAAGCTGAATTATGGATAAAACCCCCTATGGTCACCATTATATTTTTTCTATGGGGAGGAAAAATAAAGTCTGGAATCTGAGCACTCCTAAGCCTAATGATTAGAAATTAATTGAATTTGGCTTCTAATAGCAAAATCTTGGCACTGAGACCTTTCCTTCCAGCTAATTCTGATGTATGTGTTTCTGTTTGTGCCGTCACAAACTGTTACAACCTCATGATAATAATGGGAAATATTTACCAAAACACTAGCCCTGTTCTTCAAGGAGACTTGCACAGTTTAAAAGGTAATTTTTCTTTTCTTTCAATATAAATTTTTAGAAAGTCATGAGAACAGACAATGCAGCCATCCTGGAACAGACTGTGTAGCAGTTCATCGTGTACTCAGAACCTGTGTGCCAGTTCCTTGCATAATGGGTTACTGAACATCAGCTGATAGATGTGAAGTAGTTGGACTCCTGTAATTTGCTGCATATCTGGGATTTACCAGTGCAAAAGAAGATACAGGCTGTGACTTGTATGCCTGCTGAATTTGGGGGTTTTGTAATTAAAAATACTGTGACACATAATCACTTTTCAGTTGAAACTGCACAGGTCCCGACTGAGCTACAATATTTTCAGTTATGGCATAGTTGTTCACACACTCATCAACATCCAAACTTTATTTATTACCAAATCGTACTCCTCTCTTTATATTTGTTATTATTTTGCGTGTGGTCTCCTCCTTGGCCCTTCCATACTAAAACTTCAGCCTGTAAATTGCTTAGGGGGGAAATATTATAACAAAACCAGCAACAAATCAACAAAAAACCCCCCCAAACTCAAAAAGTTCCAAAGAAAGCTGACCTGTGCAGGGCCAAAATTTGGACTTGATGAACATGAGGGTCCCTTCCAGCTCATTATATTCTGTGATTCTATGAACTTCATCATAGTCTACGGCTTCCTCCTGAGGGGAAGAGGAGGGACAGGCACTCATCTCCTCTCTGGTGACCACTGGCAGGACCCAAGGGAATAGTCTGAAGTTGTGTCAGGGGAGGTTTGGGTTGGATATCTGGAAAAGGTTCCTCACCCAGAGGATGGCTGGGCACTGGAACAGGCTCCACAGAGAAGTGGTCACAGAACCAAACCTGCCAGAGTTCAATAAAAATTTGAACAATGCTCTTGGCACATGGTGTGACTCTTGGAGATGATCCTATGCAGGGCCAGGAGCGGGACTTTGAAAATCCTTGGGGTTCCTTCCAACTTAGGATATTCTGTGACCCTAACAAAAGCTGCCATTCCATCAGGTAGTACCACCTGAAGTTTTTTTGCTTGGCCTTCCGTAGCTCTGCAGCCAGAGGCTCGGGAGTGCTCGGAGTGCACAGGCTGAGTGCAGCTCGTTGACTTGAAGTGGGATTTGCACTTTCTGCTCCCACACACAACTTGCTCTCTGGTGCAAAAGTGATGTGAGCAGGCTGGAAAGTGCCCCCCGAGCCTTTAGGTTTGCTTGGAGTTTCCGGATGTGCTCTGCTCATGTTACACCCACCCCTGAGACACTGAATATGGGAATAAATCTGCAGAGCAGTTTTGCCTCTAGCTCTGAGGATTCCCTGTCTGTGATATTGTTACAGCTTTTTGGCTCCTCCACAGTTTTTGCACGAAGGACAGAGGAAGAAAAAAATGTCTGGTGATTGGATGCTCTTTGGCAGTGATTCAAAAATATAAATGAAGTATTTTCTCTTTACAAACAGAAAAAGCTCGGTGCTGCTTTATTACTTGTTCTCTGTGTAGAATTATAATGACTAGGCAGCATAGTTTGCTGACAGGCTGTCTGGAAGTGCTAATTGGAGTTAATTACAGGAAAAAGGCGAGAAATAGAAACTATACTCAAAATTTTCCTGTAGACTCAGTGTTCTGTTTTTTTAGTGTATAGGTAATTTTGCAACATACTTTGACTTTTTTCCAGCTTTCAGGAAGTTTGCCTACTGGATTTGCTGTGTCTGTCTAGAAAAGGCAGTCCTGAAGGTAGAACTTGCACTGAGCATGAAGAGAGCTGGGATCCTTGAAGACATGTAGCTCAACCATATGTGTTTTACATTTTCTTTGGTGTGTTGGTCCATCTTGTATCCTTGTTGCCCAACTGGACCTTCTGCTCTTGCGTTCTGTTGAGCTACCTTATCAGCAGGCACTAACTTTGATCTCTCTCTTCTACTTTCTTCCCTTTTAACTCTTCTGTAGTTCTCTGATGTCCTTATTTTTCTTTTCCCAGTGTGTTGTAGAAAGGTGACAAAATTATGCTGAAGTTTATTGAAAGAAGTAGTAAGTTTGTTAGTATTTCAAACAGAGAAGTGGTTTAATGACTTGAGATAGCTATTCTTGGCCTTCTGTGATTGTTTTAACTTTTAGATAAATGTGTGTTTATCTGTACTGGTCTAAAGCTGGTCTTAAAAGAGCAATTTGATATTAACTCTGAAAAATGATAAACTTAATCACCACTGACACATCTTGTGAAAATACCACCACTGTTTACCATGTAATGCCTTGTGATTCTAGTCCAATACAGCCCTGGCTAGTGTGGGCTATGACCTGCATTAATAATATTGTTTTGCTCTTCTCTGTTAAAATATCAGATTTTTTTTCTTCTTTTTGAGGAATATCAATGTAAATAAAGATGTCTTTTAGACTTCCTGTCTGACTAGCAGGAATGGCTATTAAGATGAAATCCTTTCATTACAGGTAATGGTTTGTACACAGAAATGTGCAAATACTGTCGCGTTTCCTTGCAGTGAGTTATTTGTGTAGGTCTCTATTCTCTTCTCTTTGAAGTGGTTAAATACACTGTTATCTTCTTTATGTACTTGTTTACAGTATTGAACACTGAAATATTTTGTTTCAATTTGTACTTGCATCATGTTTAACTTTGGGTAAGTCACTTAATTATTTTTCTTTATGCTTCAGTCGGGAAAGGGCTTTCTTTTATCTCTTTTCAGGTGAAGACCCTTTTGGAATTTTTGCATGTTTGTGGGGGAAATAATGAATCTTAACTCCAATTTCATTACACTTGGAAGAGTCATAACTGTTAACTAATAACAGAAAACTGTGATAATCTGTAGGCATTTCTTCTGAACAGCACAGTCTACACTTCTACGTTTGCACAATCTAAGGTGCAAAAATCTCCTATTTTCCCTTGTGCCCTGCACAGTGGCTGGTTGAAAGAACAGCCCTTTTTTTTCTGATCTCTCTACATGGAGGCAAGATGAAATCCTGGCTATGGTGTCAGGGGTAAATGAGACCAAAGCAGGGCAATTTCATTTGAGTTAATTTATTGCCAACACCAACCTCTGACCTCTAATACCACACTGGGGTCCCCAGCACAGGAAGGATACAGACCTGCTGGAGTGAATCCAGAGGAGGACCTCTCCTATTAAACCTCTCCTATTAGGAGAGGCTGAGAGAGTTGGGATTGTTCAGCCTAGAGAAGGCTCTGGGGAGCCTTAGAGCAGCCTTCCAGTACTGCAAGGGGGCCTAAAAGAGAGCTAGAGAGGGACTTTCTACAAAGGAACACAGAAACAGGAGAAGGGATGATGGTTTTAAACTAAGAACAAGTTTAGATTAAATATCAGAAAAAAATTCTATACTGAGGGTGGTGAGGCACTGGAAGAGGTTGCCCAGAGTTGTGGGCACTCCATCCCTGGAAGTGTTCAAGGCCACACTGGAAGGGGGCTCTGAGCAACCTGGTCTAGTGGAAATCCCTGCCTATGGCACGGGGTTGGAACAAGATGATCTTTAAGGTCCCTTCCAACCCAAACCGTTCTATGTTAGGGGAAGCGCTGGGGAACCAGCCCCAGCTGGGGGCTCCCATCACAGGGAAGCTGGGGGCCCTCCGAACCATGGCTGTGAGGTGCTGAATTTACAGGTGGCATGCCCGTGATTGCTGCTTTGTGTCCAGTCTTGGGGATGGGGGGGGGGGGAAAAAGGAGGGGCTGGAGGGAAGTTGTTGTTCAGGCTGATGGCAGCTGGGCATCTTGGAAGGGAAAGCCCTCGTACCGCGCGCTGGCCACTGCCATGGCACTGCCATGGCTGAGAGCAACCCACAGTGAAGAGAGCTGGTCTGAAAACCAGGCACTGACAGCCTGTTTTACCTGTTTCTCTGCAGAAATATTGTTGAACCCAAGAGGCTGTGACCAGGAACAGGGTTGCCCCTGTCATGTGTGTTTGAATCAGACTGGTGTTGGTGCAGGTGATGTCAAACTGGCTCTTTGGGTTAAGGGAATAGCAGAGCCCTGTGCTGTCTGTCAGAAAGCAAGAGAAGTGTAAATACCAAGGAGTTGTGCCCCTCAGAATGACATGGTAGCAGCTTGCGTGACTGCTGCTCTGAGAACCAATAAACATTTTTATATGGTGATTATTCCGCATGAAAGGTAAAATATAGCTCCGGAGTGCACCCTCCTGACACTTATTATTCAGTTCCTGGACCTCAAAAGTAAATTCTTTTCCAGTGAAACTGCCTCTAAAATGCTAATTGCTAGAAATGTGACCACTAATCAGTTTGTTCGCATAATACTGCCAGCTATAGAAATTGGTGTGCCCCTTTCAGAAGGGGAGATTTTAAGGACTTTGATAAGATTAAAGAAACCCCAAAAGATGCCAAGTGACTGCTCCACTAGCCTGTTGCCTAAAATAATTTTGGGGTGGGGGTGGGTGAAAAGAACTCATCAAATGTGTTATGCCCTTTTTTATCTCCTTATTTTAAATATTTCCATAAGATAGTCCAGGATGATGAAAATGCCATTTTTCTAGATATTTTGGATCTAAATGGGAAAATTTGGTAAAAACGCATTGTAAGAAAACTCATGCCTTGGCAAAAGGACTTACTGTAGTACATGTGATGATTGATCTCCTCCATTCCTAATCTTGGAGAAAGGTGGATTACTTGGATAAATATGTCTGTGTTTTTCCCCTGATGTCATCAGAACTTCTAGTTGCATTGCATAGATTCTACTTAGTGTGTTCCATATGATTCGCTATCTAAAATAAAGATATAGAAGGAGCAGTCCAATACATCTTGCTTTCAAAGCAGGATTTTGCCTTGTGGTGATCATAAACAATTTTTTCTTTATGTTCAAGGAGGGCTTTAAAACCAGGAAGTGAATTAAGGAATTGAACTCTGTATGCAGAGGAATGGTACTGGCTTCAGATTTCTTTGGTTTTTTTCTTCCACCCTGAAGGATCTACACAATAACGTTCCTTGTCTGTAATTTTCGGGATAGCCTATTTGACCGAGGTAGATTTTTATTTGTTTCTCCTTCTCCATCCCCCTGGATATTTCCGAGGTACAGATGTGTAAAACAAGGCTAAAATGAGAAATATCCAGAAGAAAAAAGAAATAGCATGAACTTCAGTTTTCATGAAAAGCTACATTAGGTGTATGTATGTATATACCTATATACACAGACACTCCAAACCTCCATGTGTATTATAATTTATACTTTAAAAATATTTTATGTAACAGAAATTTATAATGAATATATAATAAGACATATTTTTACAATTATGAGAATATAAGTGAATGCAAGAAAATATTTAAATAAACAGATGCCAATAAATATATATATATATTTATATTTTTATATGTGCATATATTCAAGGACTGGTTGGATGACGTTTTGGGCAACCTGATCTAGTGGAAGGTAACCTTACCCAAACCTGAGGCATTGGAACTAGATGATTAAGGTTCCTTCCAAAACAAACTGTTCTATGATACATTAAAAGGAGTATTTTCAAAGGCAGAGACTCATTTAAAATGAGATCCTCTCTCTGCAGAAAGAGAGAAAATAGGGGAAGAAATATGCAATAAAAATAAAACCCCTCTGTGACCGAAACTGGATTTATGCTTCAGATTGTACTTGAAGTGTAAGGCATAAACTATTCAGCAGTACTTTCTCTGATTATTGGTTCTGCAAGAGCAGCTGCCATGAATGAATGCCACAGGTAGTGCCTTTTCCCTCCTCTCCCTCCTAGTTTTAATTTTGCATTCTAAGAGTGTGGTCCATAGATCTGTGTATATGATCCCATGCTAATACAACCCATTTTAATGCATAGTTTGAAGGGCTCTTCATTATTTTTGCTCCTGGTTTTATGGTTTCTTAGATTTGTGACACCCAGCTTAATTTTGAGTTGGCTCTTACTATTGTAATTAATTCATGTCTATATAAGCCTCTTATAATGCAGAATGACACAGGATCTTGAATTCTTAAAGGGTTAGTGTGGAAAAACTTCTGATGGTCTGGATGTGTTGCCGAAGGACAGAATGTATGTATTTACTTTCTGACCTCTCACATAAATGCTGTCAGAATTTTGCTCTTAATTTGATTTGTGGCATTCCATTAACAGTTATTCTGTGTATAGGAGAATAATAACTAATGATTCTCAGACTCCCAGAATTGTAAAATAAGGGCAGGCACTGTTTGGCAGAAAAGAGATTGTACTTTAGTACAGACAGGAACTGTTCATATTAATCAAGTGATATCTGGTCTGAAACAACTTTTAGCTAATTACTTCTTATTCTCAGGTTAACCATACTGCTTACAGGTAACATGCTCTTCTAATTCCGATGATTATTAATAATCAGATGCTAGATGTGTGGATTTCTGTCTCTTTCTGAAAGAGAAATGATGCTCTTTTTTGACCTTATTTTAGGATATGGTTAGTGTTGAAATTATGCTGTTAGGGGTTAGAAAGGCCCTGATGAAAGGTCACGGATTTGACTTTTGATTTGAGCCTTTGCAAGGGTGAGCATGTGTGACATGAATGAGCTCAAAAATGTAAATTTAATTGTGTGATGTTTCAGGGCTTAATTATTAAGGACATCATTTTGTGATAGAGAACTTTAGGGCCATCAGCAGTAGAAGGAAAGGAGTCACGCTGAGTTCACCTGGAAAACACGCTGTTAGAATGATACTTTTGGGCATGGATGTTGTTCCTTAAAGGATCCTTATGTAAAACCCTCCTAACCTCTAGTTTGTTAAATATAAGCTAACACATTGAATGATGGGGAAGAAATTTAAACTGGGAGATTTTACAAGATGCAGTTTGTTTTCCTAGCAGAAGTAACATGTTTTACAGGGTGCTAAAAAGCCATGTGGCAGTGTAGAAGCTGCTCGCCATTGCTAAACAGGCTGGAGCCAACAGGAGGCTCCCAGCAGGGAGTTCTTGTAAGGCAGGAGGAATTTGTTGTGGAAGAGTGGGATAACAGCTTCCAGCTGCACCACTCTGCTAATGAGGTGTTGCACAGGTTTCCCCCGTGCTGCCAAGCCTGGTGTATGTTGGGATGAGACTTCTCCTTTAATTTACAGGTGGGTTGTTTGACAGTTTTTTAAGCTGTTTTTAGTTCTCTGTCAGTTGCTGGCAAGGTGTGGTGCCTGTCTAGGAGCAATATCCCTCTTCCTGCTTTTGTGGTTATTGGGGTTTTTTTGGCCATGAAAGTCACGTCCTTTACTGACACTTTGCTGATTTCTGAGAGCAATGCTTACATGCTGTTTCAGGTGTGGTGCATTATTCTCTTCTGAACTCCTGTTCTCTGAAAAAAGCTTTTGGCTGACTGTCTTGGGTGGGATTGAAATGTGGTTTGAGCTCTGCTTATCTGCATCGCTTCCATGAGGAAATAACATTTCAAAACCTAATTCACTGTTGACATGACAAAGAGAAAAATGCAGGACACAGAGCCTGCTGCCTTGAATACATGTAACTCCACATGCACACACTTCTACCTACCAAAGGAGTCAAACCAATTGTAAGTCAGCCTTTACATTGTGATACAAGGCTATGTGCAGATGTAAAACCCTATATAAGGTGTTAAATAAAAGGCCTTATAATCCAAGAATACAATTTTTGTATGTCAGTGTGTCACTCAGGCTTCTGCCAAAATTACCAATATTGCAAACTACAAGCAGTGGGTTTTTTGGTTTGTTTCTTTTGTACAAATTTACCTAGACGTCTCTGACCAGCTGTGGGCCTAATCACTGGTCATAGAAGCAGTGGAAAAAAAATATTAGACTCTCCTACAGAACTCTACTGATGTTACCTGTTATTATGCTTATACTCAATAAAAGTGAGTGAGTGTGTGAGTAACATCTCTGTAGTCAGCTAGAATAGGGGAGTTTGCTTTTAGGAGTTCTGAATAGAGCTCCTCACTGTGCTGTGGACTCAAATAAAAAGCAGAATCAATTAAATAGGAGGACTCATCAGCTCTCTCCTAGTCTTTACTAGGAAGTGCAGCTGTGTTGGTCATACCTGGAGAGAGGAATGAGAACACTGGAAACTGAACAGTATCCTTCATGGAATGCCGTAATTGCCCAGTAGGCAGAGGGGCCATTCCGAGCAGCACCAGAAGCCTGTACCATAATTCGCTGGTGTTTCAACCACTCTTGTGATCCTGGGGGTGCAGCGGATCCTCTGGCAGAATGTCAGGTGCCTGGGGAGAGCATTTCCTCATGGTGCCAACATTAATTTGGGATTGAAGATTTGAGCTAATATCTAATCACAGTCTTGAGCCAGAGAGTTCGGTTAAGATATTGTTGTGGCATTTTTTTTATTGTTCCTGGATCATAAGCAACCTCTAAGTAGGAGTTGATAATGTTTTTAAAGGCTCTCAGACATAATATAAAAGTGTGTTTTGTGGGAAGACAGCATATAAAGACTTGCATTTTTGTCAGGTTTCTAATTTATGGGGAACGAGGACATGCAATAATCTAATTTATGTCTGTGTACATTATGTCGCTGATCACAAGTAATGGAGTACAAGCAGGTGCTTGATTTGTATGTGTAGAAATTGGTAGTAGGCTGAGCTAATGGTGAAGTAGCTTTAGCTTGACAGAGGAAAGCCTTTGATTTAGTGTTGGTAGCATAAGAAGCTATATCCAGGTCTAATGCTGAGCAGCAAGACACAGCTAGTGTCCATGAAACCTGTACTTCTGCAGGCTGAAATGTTGTTTTTTGGGGTCCTTTAAATGATAAGATTTAGGAGGGGAAACTTCATTTTGGAGATTAAGACTTTATGCAGACATGTTCATCTTTAAGGGTATCTCCTCCAAATGAAGACAGGGATTATCGTGATATTTGGCTATTTCCAGTAAATGTGATTATACGATTATTTTTATCTGGTAATCTTAAGTCCCTTTAAAAAAGACAAAAAATTTTACTAGTGGAAATGAAGATAGCTGATTTATTCCATTTGTTAGTGAAACCTGTATATCATACACTAAATGCTTTAAATTTCCCCCACCCCCCAAAATAAGTTTGTTTTTCAGATCTTGGTGTGTCACAGGAGCAGAAGAGTACATACTAATATTTTCATACTTGGGCATATGAACCTTCAGTCAAAGCCTATGAAATATCTGCGTCTTTTTAAACCAGAGACTTCAGTAACAATTAAATGATTTTTAATGTGTTTTTTAACAGATTCTTCTCCATATTTCAATCTTCTTAGTCCATACATCTAAAGAAGGATTATATCTAGTTTGTTATTTCCAGGAAAACCCGGGGGGTAGGGAGGGATACCGGGTGACACCATCACCAAAGCAATCTGGTGCTAACAGTGGACAGAGCATGTGAACCCATTACGTTGGTTTTAATATTTTTATGTACTCAGGACATGTTTGTGAGATCTTGGGGAAAAACCAAATACATGCATTAGTAATGAGATCAGTTTGCTAGGAAAGGCACTGAGGACCACTCTGTGTCAATTAAGAGCAATTTGGGGTGGCAAATATCTTGAATGCTGGCTGACTCAGCTTGCACAATGCAGCCAATAACCAAATAGCAGAATTTCACAAGCAACTGCATCAAAAACACTCTGCCTCTGTTGGTGACACAAACAACACTAATTTCCTGGGTGTAAAGTATTTTCTCTAGGAGTGAGATCCATTGATCCCAATTTTTTCTTTGCATCTAAGAAAACATAATCTTCCCACTGTTCCTGTCTCCTTGTCCAAACAAATTCATTTCCTCCTTGTTCTTCCTGAGTCATGGATTAATCTTTTCCTTCAAATATTTTGCCTTAGTTTTCTTCTAGCCATGTGTGTGAGTGAAAATGACTTCACCTTTTTTGGTAGAATATCCCCTATGATTTTTGCTGTGAATATACCAGATTGACCTATAATAGGTAATGCCCTAATATAAGGTGAGGTTAATTAAAAGAAGACCACCCCTTCCTTTTGTGAAAATGAGATGGCTTTCTTCTCCTCTCTTGTCTCTTTCTAGTACAATAATATTTGGACACATCTCTCGGTCACTAGGAATAAAGGAAAAACATTGCAGGAGAAAGATGTGTGCAGCATATAAAATGGATAAAAAATGAAATTGTTTAACATGGAACGGTCAAATATGTCAGTAACTTAGACATCAAGGATATCTTTCTGTAAATGTACTACTTAACAGCCCTGAAATCATATCACAGAATAATTAAGGTTGGCAGGGACCTCACTTGCAATCTTTCTCACAATAACATGAAGAATTATTATAATACTCAATAAATTTTCTCTAGCATTCAAGTTAATATAAAATAAATGAGGCTAAGTAATACCTCAGTACTAACTCAGAAATGTTAAACCCAGACAGTTCTGACCTACGTAGTAGTCCAGAATCTTCATGCATGTGCAAACCCTACATTGTTTATGCTGTGAAATGTACTTAATGGCCTTGGTTATCTGCTGGAGTTGTGGGGTACCTGTGGAAAAGGAGCCATTTTAATTGTTTTAATGAGTTCTCTCCACAGAAGAGCAGGACAATGCCATGCCAGCCTGGGCTGAAGATGCCTGAGTTTCCCTAGGTTTTCTAAATTACTGTTTTCTTTCTAGATTCCAGCCTATGGAGAAGTGCACATAAGAACAGGATAAATATGGCTTTTAAGGGAGAGGACCACTTAGATTCCCTTTCCTTACCAGTTCAGCGGTAAGTGGTGCACTCTATCATCCAGATTTGAGTGATTAAATGCTTCTGAGGCTGCAGCTGCACTTTCCTTTGAGGCTCCGAAGATTCTTAAAGGCTCATTTTTAATCTCAGTATTAGGCAATATTGCTACAGAATTTGGAGAACGAATATGGAAATTTGAGATAAATTTCTTGAGGCATTTTCAAGTTTGTATACCTGTAGTCTGGTAAATCATGGCAGTGTTTCTGCAGCCATCGCTTTAAATGGATGACCATGTTCGCAGTAGAAATGCGACCGTAGTTACTGGAGTGGTTCTTAGTCATGATGGAAATGACTGGAACCCTCTGCGCTCTGGGAAGACTGATGAAAGTTATAAATATAAATTTATTTAGCATGGTTGGCTTTGTTCTGGTGCAGGTATGGTGATGATATGAAGGTTATGATATATCTCCAGTCTGTGGTGCCCTGTTAGGAGTGGAGACACTGGTGACCCTGCTAATCAACAGATTTAAAAAATCGAGCTGTTGATTGCCATCTGGTAGCTGTCTCTGTGTACCGTAGTTTTGCCTCTAGCATAATAGAGGTGCCATGAAAAGAAAAAAAAGTACAGTAACCTGCAGTCATTATGTGGCACAACTGGGTTAGTTTTGTTTTTGTTTAGGAGGAGAAGGAGGAAAGAGAGTGAGGCCTGCTGAACGCAGGAGTAAAATCAGAAATAAAAAGGATTTACATTTCAGTCTTTTCCCTAGTCTTCTTTCTTCAGGTCAGTCTGCAATTCTTTATTGTAATTTACTGGTTGCTGACATACAAGCTCAAAATATGATTATTTCCTTCATCAGTAATTTGATATTTCTCTGCCTTTCCTTACCTCAGTTTTCCAGCAGACACTTTGATAATGCCACTAAACTCACAGTCAGAGTAAGACCATATAAATATATTCTCTTCTGGAAGAAACACTGTATAGAGGTATGCCAAGAACAATGGGTTAGTTAAGACTCAGCTGTAGAAAAGTGGCTGGAAGGAGAGCCAAGGGAACAGCTCCTGTGGGCGGCCAAAGGCTGATCCGTGCTGATGGTGGCAAGATTTGTTTGCCAGTACATAAACGGGGAAATAACCATGAGTCTCTCCATGCTAGCAACTGGAAATGTGGAGTAGGAATAATGCACTTAGAGGTAACAGCAGCACAGAACAGAAAAGCACTGAATTTCGTGACTTCTAGAAAAGGAAAGTGCGTGCAAGTCAGGTGTGCAGTGTTTGGGGAAGAAGAGCTCTGCCATGTTATGTGAACAAAACCACACTACAAAGGACTCTTCACTGTATCTTAGCACAGGAAGTGGTTTGGAGAAGTCCCATATAGCAAGCATTATGTTTTGACAAAGAGCTTGACTCAGCAGGGCAATTCCCTAGTGGAATTTAAAAATAAATAAATAAGTACTCTCCCTCACCCACAATAAAAACATAAAGCTCCTATTTTTTAAATTTTATTTCTATTTTGAAAAAGAATCCTTTTTGCTAAAGATGAGGGTTGTTTCAGATAGAGAGCCCTGGTAAGAAATGGGCAGACTGAAATTGTCAGTGGTCAGAAAGGTAAAGGTACAGAGGAGGCTGGAAAATAAGAAAAAGTGTTTTTACCCTAAGAATTCAGCAGAAAGAACACATTTTGGACTAGATAAAGTTCAGGAGCTGTATAAAATGCTTTTCTTGATTACTAAAAAAAACCAACAAATCCACTCAACATAATAGCTTTTCCAAAGAAATGGAATTTTTATGAGATTAAGTAGTTTCTCTGGGTTAGAGAAAGGAGTGATATGGCTCCTGTAGGAAGTTTAAAAGGATTAAGGGAATTTTCAAAATAACAAGATTCAAATATTACTGTTTTTATTGTTCCTGTATTCAAGGCTAGGAGGAATGACTGTCTCAGGTTTCCAGTTCATGTTCCTGTTTTTGGTGAGAGGGGCTTGATGTAACTTCTTGTGTCCAGGGAGAAGGTACCCCAAATCCAGCTGAGGTTCATCCTGTGTAGGACCGCAACCACGGCTTGCTTCATGTTGAGGTCATAATCTTTCAGAAGTAAAAACAGGCAGGTCCCTAAGCAAGAATATTTGTCTCCATTGGAAAAGTGTACCATAAACATGCAGATTCCAAGTGTTTCCACAGTGGTCATTGGAGCCAACAGTTATCTTGACTGTATAAGGAATTTAAAACTGGGGCCTTAAACCAGGTCTCTGTGCTGCATGAGTTGTTGTTTACACTCTTTCCTTAGATTTTAGGGGAAATCACAGTTTGTATTGGAGTCTCTAGAGTATTGAATCACTGTGTTAATGGTTTTCTAACACACTGTCAGACCTGCTGGCTCTAATTGAAATCTAGACTGATATGGATACAGTATTTAAAACTATGCAGTATCCTGAGGAAAAACACAAATTATTGTTACAGAAACTTTATTTTCTATTTCAATGAGTTAGGAACTTAAGTGATGATTTTGTCTCTTAGGAGAGAAAACAATTGCAAATAAATCACTTTTATAAAGGAGTAATTTGGTTACTCTCCAAAAGCTATATTCCTTTGTAAAGAACATTAAGGACCATAAAAATTATCTGTTTTCATCAGTGAGGGCCAGTTCACTATAGCATGTGAAATGTGTGTGTATTCCTTAGAGATGCACATAGCCTGATTCTGAAATAGCAATTTTTAGTGTAGCTTTGGGAAAATGTCAGTACCCTTTCCTCATCTTTATACTGGTATTGTTTTTCCATATTTCTGGTGAGCTTTTACATTGGTTTTTCCATTTGGAATAAAACCTACCTTTCACTTATGCCCCTGCCCTTTGTTCTGTGTAATGAAAGTTCATTGGCCTTCTTGTTTTCAGTGAGTTAAAATTGTAGTTTACACAGGCTTTTTTTTATTGTATACATGGGTTTTTTTATACTTTCCATATTGGATGGTAAACTAAACTTAAGACAGTGCTGAATCTGAAGTCATTCAACTAAAGAGAGAGTGCTCATAACCAAAAGTGAAATAGGACGTTGTTTTGGCTTCTTGGATTATGTGTTCAATTCAGGGCTGCAATTGGAGAAATATGATATAATTAGAAATGTTTTAAAAAGAATAAAGGATCATCTTTTATCAAAATTAGATTAAAAAAAACAACCATAACTGTCATCACCAACTTCTCTTCCCCATAAAAACCTCCGAACCCAAAACCAGCAACCAAGTAAAACCAAAATAAAATTAACAAAACAAACTGAAGAAAAACCTAATTCTGAATGAGTCAACAACGTGCACTAGCAGCTCACAAAAACAGTTGCATCCTGACTGCATTGAAATAAGTGTTATGGAGCTTTGAGCAGCCTGGTCTAGCGGAAGACGTCCCTGCCCATGGCAGGTGGGATGGAACCAGACGATCTCTTAAGACCCTTCCAACCCAAACCATTCCATGATTCCATGAATTGTTTAAAATAGCTTGACGGTTTTCAGCAAGTGAACTAAGGCTACTTCCAGAACTCCAGGAGCATCCATGAAGGGCTGGGCACCATGTTCTCTTTCACAGCTCTGTTGAGTACATTGCTGCTTGGCCAGCGGGGAAAGAAGTACTGATTGAAATGGCGCAAATGATGCCTTTATGGAAATAGAAGGAAAAAAATAATTGTTTGTATTTGGTATTAATTGGCTTTTAGGTAATGCTCATCAAAAGTTGAAAGTTGTGACTTGAAATAGAAGCAAGAGAAATTCAGGATTTTATACTGCAGGCACTGCATTGATTCTCCTTGTTACTCTACCAAATCAGGATGACAATCTCATAGAACTTTATAGACCATATGGACACATGAGATGAAAAACAGAGAGGTCTGTAGTCCCAGAAGTGAATATTGTTTAAAAGAAAAAAAAAAAAGGAAAAAAACCCTTTATAAAGTAAGAAGATTTCTACCTGATCAGGAACTGAATTATTTCAGGAACCATTCACATCAAATTTTACTTCTGTTTTTAGAGCTTCATGTAGTCTCTATACAGCTGAAAAGAGGTATTTTCAGGGGTGAGACATGTGCAGAACCTTTTAGCATATTTAATATTGTGTTCATATGGGGCTGTCAGAAAAAGAATAGATCCACCCATTGGTCTCTATCTGCAGAGCGTCTAAAACTTCTCAGTACATGATTTAGTGCTCTGAATCAAAGGCAGTGAGTTTTGTTATCCTGTCATAGAAGGTGAATTCTGACTAAAATGGCATATTTTTTTTAATTTTTATTTTATTTTTTTTTTTGGTATTTTTTATCTTTTTTTTCCTTCAGCTTGCCAGTGCTGTCTTGCCCGTTGTATTCTGTAGGTCACGGGAATCTGTAGGTTTTGATGCCATTGTTTTTCTGGCCCTGAATTTTGGGCAGTGAGTTGGTTGCATGTCAGTTCGTTGAAATGTTTGCTGTTTCATGATCTACCTGTTTTCTTCGGTATGAATCCCCAAGTGGAGCATTTCTAGGGATTTGACTTCTGTGAATAAGCATGAATAAAGATTGCTCTCTTTTTTCTCATTCTGGTCTATTCTTTTCAGCCATCTCAGTTCTTCTTGCCTTTCTATTTCCAATCTGCATGGCTTCTGTAATTTGTTGCCACATCTCTTAGTGCTTGTTCTCACAAGATTTTCCTCACTTTTTCCTTTTTTTTACTTTACAGCACTTCTTTTAGTCTTCAGTTACAAGACTGTGCTCCAGTTATAATTAATCATAAAATCATGTTTAAGTAAAAGTGTTTTAAATGCTTTGTCTGATCAGGGATTGTATATGTCCTATGTTTTTAGACATCTTCTCTAAGTGCTGAACTCTTTCTGTTTCAGTTTCTTACAGTGTTTGCTGCTGATAACCAAGAGTTTGTTCTGTATTTCTGACTTTTCCCACCTGTGTCTGCAAACTGAACTTCTCATCTAATAAGATCTCCATGCAAAGCAGAAAACAGCATTTAGATTTGTTTTGTATTTTACAAGCTCCTTGCTGTGCACAGATTTTGCCCTGTTAATTAGAATCCTACATTCCTTATGATCAGTTTTATTTGGATTACATCAGGAACTTGTTTGCTGTGGCTCCTTGAAAGTAGTCAGATAAAAACTGTAAGAAACTCTAGAAGAAAAAAAAAGGCAAGTTATTTGTAATAGAAGAGCTAGAGCAGAAAATTTTCAGAGTTCCAAGTTCAGTGTGCTTACATGGCTCTATGAATTGCTGCTCTGAGTTTTTAAAAACCATTTGAGAATTGAATACTTGCTGGGGAATTGAAAATGTGTTTTGAAAAACTTCCTTTTGCAATAGGCTGTAGGAATAGATTATGACAGAAGAAAGGAGGGTGCTTTGCCAATAATGCAATAAAATTACCTTCTAGTGACAAGAAATAAAATCAGTTACTGCATAGCTCAAGGCACTAATGATACCTCATTTAATGCCCTTGTATTCTTTTCCTTTCCACTCAGTTTACCCTACAACAATTCAGCAAATAATTTTATAGCTTCAAAAATGGAGCCCACCTTACTATGAAGCATTTTTGACTTTAGCGATTTATGTCATACCTGTAACCAACCTGAAAGCTGAGTTGTTTGTAGGGAGTTTTGATGGTGGTTGTAAAACAGATTTGTGAATCTGTATGGTCCTTCTGGGAAGGATTTTCAGGCATGCTAGCTGACCAAGTCCAAAGGGTGATGTTAGTAAAGCAGCAACTATTGATTTGCCATCATTTGGTGGCATTCATGAGGAATATGAACTCAACAGATTTTTTTTTTTTCCCCCTTGAATCCATGGGTAAAATATCTCCATTCCTCTATTCAGGATGTTAAAATGTAGGTCAGCAGTTTAGCTAACAAGCAGCAAAAATAATTGCATTTCACTTGTACTTTGGACATTTTTGGGGTCTGTAAGTCTGCCAGAAAGCAAGATATTTCCTAACCTTTTCCTTCCGATAGTTTTATCATTATATTTAGTTGTATAATGCATTGTAGAAATATGTTATACTACTTCCCAGAGCTATGCTGTAAAATATTGTATGTTGAACTGTAGAAGTCACAAAAGAATTTTGGCTTTTAACCTGAAGGAAATTTGAGTTTGTCCATTACAATAATTGTGAAGTTATGGTGACTAAAATGTGAACAAATTGATGAATTTAAACAATCTGTCTGAGTGGCCTCACTAGACCTTTCCTTCATTAAACTTGGTGTTTCATATTTGTGGCTTGTGTTACCTGGAAACTACTTTTAAAAGATCAAGGACCATCTTTCATCCTTAAAGACAATTAAGGGTTTCTTCTGAATCCCTCGTCAGGGTCAGTGGCGTTTCATAGCATGTGGCACATGAGCACTGTAAAGAGCTCGAGGTAGTGCTGGTGTAGCTTTTATTATGGAAGAAACTCTCCCTATTATTTTGAGAACGCGTATTTTTGAAATGTGGGAGTCTATAGATGAGGCTCCTCTCTTTTTGTGTCTTAGAGAAAAAAACGTTGCTATCTGCACAGTGAATATCTTGTGTTTGGGACTTGGTATCCGTTTCAGAAAACACCCTCAAATTAATGCCTTTGGAATCACAGTGACAGAACTGTGCCTGAATGTTAGGTTACCTTATCTGCCAGGCATAGATGATGGGTTCTGGCTGTATCTTCACAACTGCTGCATGAAGTTTTTATTGTGACATCAGGTTTGTAATCCTGTCAGCTTTACATCCTGTAGCCATCCTCTTCTAGCCATTGGTTTATGGGTTTGTCTCCATGGTCTGTACTTCTCTGCTTTCACTGGTGCTAGCAAGACCTTTTCAAACAATTCAGGTGTCGTTCGTGGTCTGTTTTGTTTACTTGAATTCTCATCTTCATCACACTGATTTTTCCTGCAGCACATTTCAGAAGAGATGCTGAGCCAGGTTAAACATCTGTCACCACTCCTGCTGGAGTGCTCTGTTTTCAGAAGACAGACTTGCTAGTTATTTCTGTGTTAAATTAAAGGTTTTACCTTGCACATGGGAGCCTCCTTTCCTGTTTGTTAATCTAACAACATGAATGATGCATTGACACAAATGCTCTGATTTCCTCTAGTCTACCAGATATTTTTACTGCAATTTGATACTTTTCTGCTTTATGAAATCTAGCCAGGTAGAGGGATTCTTAGAAGGTTAGGATATTCTAAATATACTATGAGAAGATCATGGCGATTTTTAAATTGTAAAGTAATTGTATTCATATTGTCATCTTAGTACTTTTACTCAGAATTTTATTTTGCCATTTTCTATTATGATAATGGTTTATACTTCATATTTCCCTTAGCATTAACAGTATTCCTTTTTATTTCACAGGTGGTGTCCAATAAATTCTCTCTCTCTCTCTAGAAAAAAAAAAAAGGGGCAAAAGTCAAAACCTGAAACTGTTTAATTTTGGTGCAATCTTAAGTGAAGTACCTAGGTATCTTGCTTATTTGCCATACATCCTTAGAAAAAACCCAGCTAAAACCCTACTATGACTCCTCTTTTGGCTGAGTTGCTGTGCAGTAATGTTATGTTTTTTCGTCATAATGTTTCAGCCACGGATAGCTGCTAGAAACCACAGGCTTGACTGCTGTATTGTCTTTGTGAGTTTCCTGGCATTAAATAACACCGAGCCTGAACTCCAGGTGTACACTTTCTGAACCCAGTGTGTTTGCTGTGGGAAAGGGATATGCAAAAGGACCCTCTCCCAGCAACAACACGTATCAAGTTAATGTGATGGTCTGTTCCTGTCCTGCTCTGATAATTTGGTCATGCAGGGAACAGTTTGCAATTTAGAGTCTTCAGGATGGCAAGGTTAGGTAGTATTATTGGTAAACAGTGCATTTTACAGGGAAAGCATAGAGCCTGCAGTGTCTAATCTTTGATTTCTTTACTTTCCAAGGCTTTCTGAACTTCGCAAATTATTGTAAAGACTGTCTTTGCTTTTACATTTATAACATGAAGCTATTAGTTATTTGTTTTACTGAGACACTTTGACCTCCTATGGAACTTTTTATATGTCAGGTAATCTGAATTTAGTATTCTTTCTGGCATAACATTGGAAACAATGGCATGGGGGTTTTTTGTTGTTGGTTTGTTTTTTTTTTGGCAGGGAAGCATATGGGATACCACCTGTGAACGAAAAGGGAAAATTGTTAATGCCAGGGTAGGTAAAAAGTGTAAATTATCACAATAGGTAGACTATGCTGAAATCAAAGGGTATGCCATGGAACCAAAAGTTCCATAATCTTCTCTCCTTTTAGAAGTTAGGCCATATTCCTGTTATTATCCTGTTTGTAATGTAGCTGCAATTGTTCTAATTAGCCCTGGAAGGAAATTAAGGATGAAATCCTGTCTTTTTACTTCAGCATATCGAAAATATCTTTCCTGTACAAAACTGAAGCTGCTTTGAGGCATTCTAGGGACCTTCACCTTTACTGTGCTGACAAAGAGGGAAAAGAACCAAATAGTTCTCCTTAACAGAAATACAGCTCTTCATGAAACATGAAAACAAAGATCAGACTAATGAAGGGATCCTAAAGCTCCAGGAATCAAGTTCACTGAATTAGTTATTGATTTATTCTGAGAAAAGATGGTGTTGTCATCTGTCTTAAAAAGGGCAGTACGGTTTGTTGAAACTTTAATTTAGCACTAGAGACATCATTCCTTCTGATTCTCTTGTGGTTGTAATGCTGATTAATCTTCTTGTCTCAGGCAAACCACTTCACCTTCCCCTGTCTTTGCGTTCCACCTCAGCTGGGGAAACACAAAGGAAGTCCTTACTAGCCTATCTCCATGTATTTCTATTTCAATGGCTCTTACACAGCACTATGTTGTGAGCTCCTGTGCCTTGTTATGCTTGCTGTGGGTGCACCGTCCTCCTGCACCGTGGCAGGTGGGAGATGTTGAATATTACCTACAAGCTGCTTTCAGTAAATGCAAAAAATAAGTTCCTGTTCACAAAAACCTACCTTGTTCCTTCCGTATGTTACATTTTATCATTGTTTTCACTGTGCTGTGTCCTGGCAAGTGAGTTCATTAAACTCTCTTTACAACCATGGCCATAACAGAGAATGATAAATAAGTACCTATACCTTGCTATTGCTGAGGTGTTTTCCCACAATTAAATTTAAAAAAAATTAATTCCTTCATTAAAGATATTTTAATGGTCTTACTATGACTTGTCTTTTCAGCTATGTAGGACAAATACTAGTACCATACTGTGTTAAATACAGTATTTTTCACTTCAGTTCATGTTTCCTGGGAATTTCTTCCTTATTTAATTGCCTGGTCTCTCTTAATGTGGTTCACTGTTGCCTGGGGATGGTTGGGAGGATCTTGTAATCAGTTGTTCAGTAGCCTGTAATGAGAAAATTTAAGAAAGCTATAAGGACAATGCTTCAACTTTGTAAACATTTTTTTTTTGTTATTTTCCCTTTTTGACAAATAATATAATGATCTTAGAAAATGTGCTGGTTGGTGTGACCCCATTTCTGGTCTCATTAAATTGGCTTGTGTCTGTTAGTGGTTGGGTTTATGCACTCATATTAACCCTGAGGGATTTGGAGTGCAAACAAGAGTTTAACATTAAGCTGAAATGCGACTGTTAACAATTCCAGTTGTTTTGTTTTGCTCCTCACAGTATTTCAGAGAATGTGGCAAAGTGAAAATATATGTACACACATATGCAAATGCATTGTTTTATTCAGGGTAATCTGCATAAAGGACTGTATGTAGTACTGGTTTCTAGAGAAACAGCTTTTCATTATGTTGCATGTATAAATTTTGCTTCAGGTATTTGAATGTTGCATTTTGCTAATTGTGGATACTTTATTGTTGAATTTGGTTCAGGGCTATCGTGGAAGTATAGAAAACATCTACATCAAGAATATAATATTCTTTTCAACTGAAGTTATGGAATTATTTTTCTGATATCTTAAATGTCAGCAGCGCTGATGTCAGGATAAAGATTAAACAAGAGCAAAGCAGGGAAAAGCTGAGAAAATTATTGAAGGAAAAAGGGAAGAACTAGGCAGTGGTATCCAAGGTAGTTGAGGCTGTTCAATGGATGACGGTTTTTGGGAAGTGCTATAGAGCAAGAAATATCTTGTTCAGTATCAGCTGCCCACAAGTCAGCATTTTGATTTTGATTATTAAGTGTTAGATTTGAGTATTATGTGTTAACACAACTTAACTCTGGGATAACTGTGGTAGTGGGGTGGGATGAAAGCAAAGGGCAGGCAAACACTGGAATTGGGAAGCAGTGAAATCAGCTAAAGATACCTACTCAGATTGTTAACCTTTCTTGCCAGAATCCCAAAGCAAGGGAATCATAGATGCCCACAGGCTGACTTATAGGCCAGGCTTGAATTCTGGACCAGAGATTTCTATGCTTTGTGCCATCGATGCAAAATGACACTTTTTACTTTATTTTTTAAACTTTTTTTTATTTTAAATAGCAACTTTCAAAACGAATTCACTTAAAATACTAAAGTTAATAAGCATAAAATCTGCCATGCTGCTCTGTCTTTAAGACCTTGTGAATATTACAAGTGTCCAGTCTGCAGCAGTGAAGAGTCCTTTATTCACAGGTGTTTGAGTTGGGTTCTCAGTTTTGAGAATATCAAGGAAGTCCTCAGGCTTCCAGATTTCAAGTAACAATGTTACCTTAAAAGCTACGATTGTTTAGCACTTATAGTTCAGTGTGAGCAGTGGGAAGTCAGGAGAGAGAATTATGGAAGAGCCATATATCTTCATAATTTTATTTTCATTTTGTTTTGACAGAAACTTCTCTCAGTGATGGTTCAGGCACAAAGCTAATTTTTTCCATCTCATTTAGAAGCAAACAAACTTTTCTCAAGCTTGTCTTCCTGTGGCACAGTCCTGGTGTGGAGGCGTAAGGGCTGTGTTTTTGTTGCGAGGGTGAATCAGGAAGCGATTAGATGGGAACACCCCTGCCTTAGTCCAACCCCCTATTGCTCTTGGCTAAAGTATCAAGAGCAACCTGGAAAGCAATCAGCTGCTACTGCCAGGGGAAAATAAGATATTTTGTTCTGCTCCAAAGGGCTGGAATTGTACTGAAGATTCTCTGTTTAACTGCTGGATGAGAAGTTGATCTCAGTAACTTTGAAAATGTAATTTTCTTATTGGTAAAATGTGAAAACAGTCCAACTGGCTAAACTGCTGCACAGCTGCCCTGCTGTGAAAGAGAGGGTATTTCAAAGTGCACCTTGGTCCCAGCATTGTTCTACTCTAGTTCCAGTTGCTGCAAATGCAAGGTGCTCAGTAAATGCTCAAATTGAACATTTTTTACTACTTGAGTTAACAGCTTGATATCAATTTACATACCTCAACAGATTCCACAGCAATCTTGATAAATTTTCCAGCATCTAAAAAGTGATACTGCTCTTTGCTCACCAATTAAATTTCGGTGTGTGTATGCATGTGTTTGTGGAAGAAACAGGGAAGGTTTTTGAACAGCTCTGATGTTCTTTCAATTAAAATTTAGGTCAAAATTTGTCTATCTTTTTTAATTTGACACAGAATGGGGATATATATGACAAACATTTAACACAGGCGTTATAGTGCAAAAGCACAGAAAATTTGATTTTGGTTTACTCTTCTAGCACATATGTGCAGCATTTTGTGTTTCCAGAAAGAAGCCTAAAACTACATTTGGAAGAAAGTAAAATGGGCTCCATAAATTTAAAAAACTTATTGCCATTCTCTGTGTATTCTGTTTGCTTCTGTCTTTTGTAGGCATTTTTCCAGTGATCCATCCACTTTGAGGATTGCAACTTATTTTTTACATATAGCTTTTTTCCTGCTGTCCCCTCAGTGTGTCTTAAGGAATGTTTTTGCATCACTGCTGTTTTCATTTTGTATACATGGTGCTTTTGACCATGACACTTGAGCTGAGATTTTCTCAGAATTGCTTAGAGAGACAGGTTACAAAGGAAACCAAAGCTATGTGGGGAGGTTGTCCCCCTATTTATATTAGAACTGTTAGAATGTCTTGGGTTGAGAGGGACCTTAAACATCATCTAGTGCCAGCCCCCTGAACAGGGACACCTTCCACTACATCAGGTTGGTCAAAGCTCCATCGAAACTGGCCTCGAACACTTCCAGGGATGGGGCATCCACCATTTCCTTGGACAATCTTCTTTCAGTGCCTCATCACCCTCATAGTAAAGAATTTCTTCCTAATATCTAATATTTAAGCCTACTCTCAGTTTGAAGACATTGCCCCTTGTTATATCACTACATTCTCTTGTAAATAGTCTCTCTCCATCTTTCTTGTAGGCTCCCTCCAGGTACTGGAAATTCACAATTAGGTCACATAGCTCTGAGTGTTGTATCACTTCCCCTCTTCAACATTTCATTTGGATCCCCCCTCAGTGTGTGCTTGCACATGGACATGTGGTCCTGTTGTAAAATGATGCTTACATGGAGGCCCTGTATGAAGCCACCCTTTGCACTTTTCATATGTCTCTACCTGTTTCATACTCTGAAGAAATGCCATCCGCAAATATGATCAGCTCAGCACTAAATGAATCAGGAAAGAGGAAATGGATACGCTGGAACATGCATAATATTTCACAAATGTGATACAGGAACTGTACCTGCTTCCTGCAGGTATATTAACCTTAGTTTTATTTGAACCTATAAAGAGCCTCCAATCACTCCTGCCCCTGGAGTAAAACAGTGCTGCTCCTCAGTTTAGGTCCTTAAGTAATCTATAACTAGAAGTGAGTTTAGTTTTATTTCTCAAAGAGCAGCAGTGGTGAAAACAGCCCATTATCATCAGAGCTCTGTGTACATCCCTGCAGCTCATTAGGACAAAGTTTTTGACTTCAGTCAGATAAATGTGCTACAGATTGGCTTATTTACTACAGTTATGTAAGAGAAGACATGTTTGGATTTCAGGCATTCTTTTATGTCAGAAATAGTAAGACTTCTTGCTAATGGGCAGCAAAATGCTGCTGCTATTTGCCTCAACACTATTCTCCAAGCTCTTTTTCTCTGGGTGTTTTGAAAAACATTCTGAAAGCTCAGAATGCTGTCACTGTAAGGCACCTGTGCAAGGGGGTAACCAAGTGGTTCACTGAGCCACATGTAAAAACGTGATGAAAGGATATCCTAACCAACGGTAGAGTGACACAGAGATTATTCAGCATGACCCAGAGCACTCCTTTGGGAAATTCCTCTTCAGTTTTCAGGAAATATGATGGTAGAAAGTTGAATGAATCTTGTATGCCTGTGCAAGGTGACTGTTTCTCAACAGCTTAGGTTTCACACATGTATTTTCCATTCGTGAGGAAATTTTGTTATCTCCCAGTAATTTGTATGAAATAAATTCCTTTAGCTAAAGCTGATGACAATAACGGACTTAATGTGGTGCAATATTTCCTTGCTTCCATTTCTGATATATTTTCAAATCCGATTTGCTTGATGTGCTGTGAGGTACCATAAAGGATTATAAGAGGACAAAAACCTAGTTCCACTCATCCTTTAATTGTCTTTTTAATGCAAAATACTGTACTCCCATAAAGCATCCATTTATTTATATTTGGTGCCAGAGGCTAATTCATTGAACCTGGGATGTATTATTGCAAAACAATGGTGTTCACTACACTTTTGCGCTCTGCTAGCTGTTTTCCAGGTTCTTTGATGGCCACTAAGAGTTTATTATTGCTAAATAAATAATTAAGAAGGGATAATTGGCTTTTTTTGGTGCAATGATACCAGAATGATGCTTTTTTTTTTTTTTTTTTTTTGGGAAAACATCATTGTTCTGGTTTTAATGCACTGCAGAATGTGGAGCCTGCACACCCTTATGAATCATGGATAACTCATTTGTGCCAGAGATTCACTGACAGTGACCCAAACCCTGCTCTTGCTAAATGAAGAGGAATAAATAGATGTTCTGTTTCATTCTACTCACTAAGAAGGGGGAAAAAGAAGCAATCCCTATTCTGTCTTTTCTTTTTGTCATCATTTGTAATATTCTCTCAGTCTGTGTAAAAGCTACTTGGTTCTATCCTCAGGGGTTTGTAGTTCTTTTCACTTGCTCCCTTGTGAAGGTGGAGATTGACACCTGTGCAGTGGGGCTCTTGTCAGCCAGATTTGCTCCCTCCCTTGCTTCTTTTTACACCTGATATTATGAGCTGCTGTGAACAGCAGTGAGGTGAAAAGTCCTCACTAATGAATTATTTCCCAGGAATGAGCAATCTGTGGGATTCCTAACCCACTCATCTTTACTTTTGCCAGGAAACCAGGCTGTGTTTGTTTCTTCACCTCATTCAGTCTTGTGAAGGACCCTCCTGAACTCTTGCCTATTTCAGGTCTTGGAATCCAATTGCTTTGGATTTTATATTTTAATGAGAGTGTTCTGGTTCAGGCATTCTTCACACTTCAGCTGTTGTCCATCATTCAAAAGCAACTCTACGGTGGTAAAAATAACCATCTATTTCCTTTTTCCTTTTCCTATTTGGCCCTCAGAACTCTTGTCAGGATTGCTTGCAAAAACTTTAGAATTTTGCCTTTCTCCTCTATTGTGTTATGGTAGGATATGGAAGCTCCAGTCAAGATGAGAACACTGTGCTCAATGCTCAGGGCAAAACCAAGGAAGTGTCACTTCTTAGGCTAAGCAGAGGAGAGAGGAGAGTTTAGCAGGAGAGAAGGATGGCAGGAGGTAATAAAACTTCTCAGGATATTGGTAGGAAAGCAAAGATTGGAGCCCAGATTTTGAAATTTCTGCCTGAATATATCCACTAGATTGGTCTTTTGCTCTGAGTAACATTATTGTGGCTGGAGGGCTTTAAGGAATTGAAAAAATACAAGTCTGGCTGTGTACAGCTTCCCATCACATCTGTATAGATAAGTAAGACAAAAAGAGAAAAATATTATATTTCTTTTTCTGATGTGAAATAAAGCACAAAGCTTGCAACCTTAAATAAGAATTACTCAGAAAACATTTTGGGAAAGGCACGTTGTTACTGAACCTGCATGGTCAGCCCAGACCCCTGGAAAAAAAGGGTTTGTCTGGGTGCCTTAATCTGTTGGGTGGTGGTTCTTGCACCATTCTGGCCATCTTGGAACAATACTCATTGCTTATACACATTCCCCACCACCTGTGCTGTATTTGCTCTTGAGAAATAAATTCTGTGAAGAGCATTGCTTATGGAATGGAAAGAAATCAAACTTGGAAATAATCCTATCGAGTTCTCCTTTGTTTAAACAGATGTACAACCTCCACCATGCCTGGGCAGTGTTTCCTTGCACCCTGCAGTGCACCCTCCAAACCCTGGAAGTTCAAAGAACTCACAATGCATTCAAGTGTCCCTTAATTCATTCAAGGACTGAAAGCCTTTCTTAACCGCAAAGGGAAGAAAAATCTATTGACACCAGTGAAGAAAGTATTTCCCACAATTCCTTCCTGAAATTGTATGGTTTTGAGATTTAATGTTCACTTTAGGGATGGTTAGACATCATTGTTTAAGTCACCACCTTTAAACATATTTTTATTTTATTATTTATTAAGCTTATTTCTATTTTTCTGTGATTTTATTTATTTACATTCTTCTCTTTCTTGCCAGCATTGGATGACAGTATAAGACTTCATTCTAAACAAACAACTCTGTCTGCATTATTGCTGGAGGAAACAATGCTAAACTGTTTTTTCCCCAATTTCCAGTCAAAGTATCTTTAGCCTCTTTCTGAACCATCTTCCTCTAAGTTTCTGTCCATTTAGCATAGTGAAGACGTGTTGCACATCCACAGTATTGTTTTGCAAACACAGTCTCTATTTCTATGGTGTTTGTAGTTTGGCCTGTAACAGTAATGCGCAACACAAGGAAAATGCCAGAGTCGAAAGATGAAATGAAGCTGTTTGGTTGCAAGCCAACAATTCTGATAAGTTTATTCCTTTGCTTTAATCTGTCTTATTTCATTAACAGAAGTCTAGAATTTATAACGATCGATACCAAAAAAAAGGAAATTCTTAATACATTAAAGCACAAAGTTTTTGTTAGTGGAGCAAAGTAATTTCAAATGTAATGGAACCAGTCTCCTTGTAACTAAACAAAAATTTCCTACAGGTCTGTCCGTGTGGATGTGAATGCCCCTACTTAGCACAAAGGGTCTTGTTGGGGAAGGCCACTCCTTTCCGTGCTTTCCCCAATCTCTTCTTCTCCACTATGCTGATAAGCGACTACCTGCAAATTTCCAGAGCTTGAACAGTGTGAAGGCAACCAAGAAAAGGGCTTTGTACACGTACTGTTGGATTTTTCTCTCCAGTGCTAATTCAGGTCTTGTCAGACCTGCCTGTCTGGCTTCCAGGTCTGCAATTTGCTTCTTCACGCGTGAGTGTAGCAGCCGAAGGCTCTCCTCCTGCTCCTTCAGCCTCTGAAGGATTTCTTCCCTTCTTCCCTTCTCAAGAAGAATTTGCTTCTCTTCAGAGGACAAGAGCAGCTGGTCAATGTCAACAGCTGCCATCAGCAAAACGAGCACCCAGAAGGTTCCCATGACCATGGCAGATCCTTCCTTGAAAGAGAAAGAAAGGTGGAATGACCCAAGATTCAGATTCTCAAGAAGAAAAAGAAGCTTCATACTGGCATAAAAGATTTTGCATCCTTTCTAGCCCTGAAAAAAAGCTGGAGGCCAGAGGTGCTCCTCAGTGCATGCCTGGTGCTGCAAGTTCCAAACTCAGCTGCCCAAAGAGGCTCCAACAGCACGTGGTGAGGGGGAAGGTGTGAAACACAGACACAAAAGACGAATGGCCATGTTTGAGGAGAGAGAAGTCGAGAATTTTAGATGAAAGAGGAAATAAAGTCCTCCAAGCAGGAGGAGGAGAGGAGGGGCCTCTGACAAGCTGGTGGCAGGCAGGTGGGGGAGACATTCCCCAGCTATCCTGACTGGCCTCAGGGTGGCTCAGGGCAGGTTGGGTACAGCAGGACCTTCTGCTGGGAGGCAAGGAATGATGAAGTGCTGTGAAGGAACTGCTGTTACAGAACTCACACAGTGGTTCACATGAGTTTTAAATCTTAGAAGTGAGAGTTTGTCAGTTTGTCAGGCTCTCCCTCTACTACTAAAAACCTAGAGATGTTGGAGAGACCTTGACTGAACCTGAGGGGCTGGTGGAAGGTCACTTACCAGCAGGTGCCTCTCAGCAGTGGGTGTGGCCCTGCTGCAGCACCTCCCTTTGACACCAACATTATGTTGTTGCCTTGGAGACAGTCCTAGAGTCTCTGGGTCCCAGGGCCACGGAGTCCTAGAGTCACAGAATCCTGGGAAACCACAGATTCTGATGCTGATTTTGTTGATTTTGAGATGATGCTAAGCCATCAGGTTCCCGAGAACATTCTCCATTAATTGTATTGGTATTTTCAGTGAATATCTTGTCTCTTCTCAATTCCAATATGGGATTATGATGTTCTTAAAATTCTTTATCCTTGATTTTTTCCCTCGGGGAAATATAGTATAAGCATCATAAAATGGATCGTGAGTGCCACACACCCAAGCCTCATCCAAAGTGCACTGAAACCAGAGGGGGAATTTACTTTCAGTTTTAAGGAGTGTTGGAACTACATTTCTTTATCCCACTTTAAAGTGATGGTTCACATTTGCTGCTTATGTTACAATCCTCAGATATCCATGATTATTATCCAGAAGCCTATGACACATTACATTGCAGCTGTTCCATAGAAATATGCAAGGTGGCTCAGAATTCCCATTCTCAGTAGAAAAATGCTGGACTATTTTATGAAAATATTTTTGCCTCAAGTGTTTTATGATAAAGCACACTGTCATCATGAGCTAAGCATGATGGAAAAAGTGATAGTATAGCCTGAGTCTTTGTTTTTAGATGTGGCTTGAAATGCAGATATGGTGTGAATCTGGCTTTTTGTGTTGCTTGTAATTATTGAACTTGTTTTATTTGTGTTTAAACTTTCAGTTAGAGTGGCTTTCTTAGGTTCAACACCTGCACAAATGAAAATGAAATGCAGCCAGGAATACTAACCACCTAGTTTTGATTCCGTCTAGTGAATGGAAAGAGAAAGACGTGTCTGAGATAGAAGTAAAACACAACTTAATATACAAAAGGCAGGAAAATTATCCTATTTAGGCTGCTGAACTTACAAAAAAAATTTTGTGGTTACTCCGGGTGTAAAATAGCAAAATATAAAGTTTGCATCTAGGAAGTGAGAAAGAGTGGAATAAGATTTAATTGGAAAGGAAAAGGAAGACCTAGTAAAGAGTAGTTAAAGATTTGGAATAAAGCAGGAAGTGGGATGCCAATAAATGAACATGCCAAGGATGCATAGTAATGAATAATCTTATTCTCTAAGGCAAACAAAATTACCTTATAATTTTCCCTCTGAACAAAGGACATTCAGTGATTATATACATGGTATTTACTGTTAAATACAGAAAACTAGGTATTAGACAAAGGGGTAGTGACAAAAGGCACTTTTGAAAGTAGAGAATTAGAAGTGGACTTTACTGATGTATTCAAGAAAAGGGGTGAGTAATTGAAATCTCAAGGTTATGCATTTGGGGGTTGGGAACCAGAAAGTCTGCAACAATCTGTAGCTGATGGAAAAAAAAATAGGAGGACGACCTACATATGCTGGTTGATTGAGATGGCTGTGACTGCCTTTGCCAGTAAGATGTGGTGATGAAAGCAGAAAGCTCAGTCCTAGACTGTATGAAATGAGATTTCTGGTGGATATAAGGGTGTCCTAACATCACTGAAAAGTACCGTTAGACTTTGTTTTCTATCAAACACGATATCAAGTCTTTCAGTAAAAAATTAATTTTACCAGAACTACAAATCTATTCAAAGCAGGAGTCTGGAAAGGACATGGTTTCATAAAAGGAATTTCAAGAATTTTGCTAGTCAAGGCTTGCAAATTACAAGGTGAAAACATGTTTACTTTCTAGAAATGCATTCAAAGTAAAATCTTATTTAAAAGGAAAGATTAAACCAAATGAGAATGAACTGGCTTTTAAGAAATTTAGATTCAAAATAAGAAACTTCCAACCAAACTTCCACTGTGATTCTAGAATAGCCATTTAATAGAATGCATTTGAGCCCTCTAAATTATTTTTGGAGTGATTTTTAAGCAATTTATGAACAAATTATCTGATCTGGTTGCTTCTAGTATCAGAAGTGTAGGTTTGATGGTATAAGATTTCCTTTTCCATCTTCTGACTTCTACAGAAATATATAAACCTGTGCACCAATACTGAATTTGTTTGATCAGAAAGAGCTTTCTTATTTGAATAAGACCACCTAAGGTATTTTTGCCAACTCATTCCAGTATTTGTGACATTTGCTACTTTTCATCTCTTTAATTTTTCTGTTGAAGGTTTAATATTCTGATGGGAATCTTAGAAAAGCCAACACCAGGCAGTCCTTTTCTCAGCCCCTTTTTTGACAGTTTTAGCTGGAGCTGCTGTGTAATAGGTCTGAATAAGGGTCTCCAAATTTCTCTAGTCTCCTGAGTGATACTGATCTCATAGCTCCCTGTAAAATGCTTGTTGCTCCCTTCATTAAGTAATCCAGGCTTTACTTAATCAGTAGGGTTAGGACCTTAAATGAGCAAATAGTAGAAGGTGAAAGGCTAATGCTGCTGCTCATAATGCATGTCATAACTCCTCTGAATAAGGCACAGACAGCTGTAGTGTTTGTTATTAAACTACAAATTAAGGCAGATTTGGAGGAAGAAAAAAACAATGTTCAACGAGGCACTGGTGCTATTTTCATGGACTCTCATGTTAGTCTCCAAATTAGTCATTGCTTGCGATTGTGTCTGAGCACTTTGACTGTCCATGGCCCCAAATTATGTCCAATGTTGTTTTTCTCCTCCTCACTTTCATTTCTGGTTCCCCCTCCCTGCCAGGTGTCTCTCTCTTGCAGCATATTGTTCTCATAGGGCCGTGAGAAACATTGTCCCCTACAATTACGAGTGTAGCCCGAGCATTGGGAAGCAGTGAACCAGGATGAGCTCTCTCGAGCACATTGTCTCCTGCTGCTGGCCTTGTTGACTTTCGTCCTTCACAATGCAGGAAACATGCCCCTTTACTTATGGGAGTGACAACTATGTGTGTACTCAGGAATCTGCAATTTAAATGTGTGCTGATGGCAACATCCCTTCAAGTTTCTCAACGTGCTTCAGTCACCATGTCAGATTTTAAACTTGTGGAAGAATCTGTAAGGATGTTCTGAGTAGATCTGTCATGCAGTGTTCTATGAGGCAGTGCTGTTCCTCTTGCATTGGGCTAAATGAAGCCAAAAGTCATGGATTCTGCCATCGTGTGCAAAGCTAAGATCTCTCAGCTCTGCTATCTCATCTCTCAGGAAAACTATAACTGTTGCACATTTTTGCAAGACCCAGGCTGTCATTTGCAAGGAAATTGAGTCATGGGATCTTTCATCCTCAGTGCTACCTTCGTCTGTGCACTGGAGAATAGTTTGTTACCAATCATCAGGTAACATGCTGAACAGAAGAACCAATATCCTTCACAAAACTTGGTCAGCAGATTTTTTTTTTTCCCCATCCCCCATGTCCAAATTTAAGAGTGGCTAAATTTGCTTGTTTCTAAATTTCCAACTCCTTAAGTTGGGTCAAAGCTCATTAAGTCTGATTTGAGTCCATAACAGTTTGTTAAATCTGAATATGCCAGTATCACAGGGTTCAATAAGCTTAGTGGTTTTGAAAACTTTCCTTGGTTTACTATCTTATAGCAACACTGCAAATGCAATAATATTCATTGTTAGTATGAATGAATGATACTATACAAATATAAAACAGACATATTTTCGTTGATAAGCATTGTGACAATATTAGTATGCTCTTTGTTCAGCTTTGCCTGAAAAGAGGCCAATTAACAGCCTTAAACTGTCATTAACTTGATGATAGTGGGGCTTTTTAGCATTTTCCTCCTTTCTCTCAGGTCTTAATTTCTGGGAACTCAGTGGCTTGTGTGGTTGTGAAGACAACTACTGTTTTAGCAATGTAAAGTGCTAGGCAGGAAGTAAAACTCCTTGAAACCAGCTTGAACTGTGCCTCAGTAGCCCTTCTGTTGAGGGAGGCTGGAGAGCACCGGACTTATTTAAACTATACCCATGTAAAGAAAATTAGTATATGATAAGCTTGTCCCAGACCTCACATAAACTAATCAGCAAGCTGAGTTGGTCTGTGATTTTAGAGAGTGGCTTCCTTATTTTCTGTAGTGTGCCAGCAATTCTGGGCTGGTATAATATTTCCAGACATTTTTAGAGGGACAACTTACAGTGAGGATTTCTCAGAAAAACGTAAAGATCTGAGGAGAACACTGGTGCAGCATTTAACACTAGATTATTTATATGGTCCTTTAAAGAGGCCTGATGAAACAACTGTAAGTTCACACATCATACCTTATATATTCCAAGTGATTACTGCGTTTTTACTTTCCTTATAGACTTTGCTACAGTGATGATCTTTGAGTAATTCTGGTTTTGTTGCCAATATTTATGTATTCTGCCCATTGGCGCGCTGCTTCCTGAGGCTAGTGGTCATACCTCTTTCACTTCTTTGTGGTTTAAACCCACTCCTAAAGTAAAAGGAAATTTTAAAATGTCTAAGGGTAATCACTGCTGGCTAACAGACTTCTGCCTTCCACAAAGCACTTCAGGACAGGTGGCTGAATGCAGTGCACCTTTCCTTAAGTTGTTTTGTTTTGAGAAATATTTGTGCTGTAGTTTGCATTATCCGTTACTGACTTAATTTGGGGAAGTTGTTAGACTTTGGTAACTGTAACAACTGAGTAACCACTGAGGCAAATTAAAATACCATTTTAATATAGCCTGTTAACTTTCTTAAAACCTAGGAACTAGCTTTTATCCATGTGTTCTAAAGGTTTAAATATTTCATACTAAAGTCACCTTTTGTCACAGTGAGGTTGGATTGCTAGTGTTCCACTGGGAAAGGAGTAGGTAAAATTAAGGGTGGGGGAAAAGAACACCCTGCAAACCATCTGGCTGTACTTTTATCTTGCCACATCAAGTACAAAACCTTTTGTAGGATTCTATTACCTTAGGAATGATCTACACAGCAAGTGCACTCACTTAAAAAACAGGAATCTGATTCTTATCTACCTTAAAGCTACTCTGTATGTTTTAAGCTATCTCTCCAGCTAGCTCTACAAAATTTTGCCAAAATCAGTGCAAATATAATAACACGTATCTACAGGGCTCTTTTATGTGATTAATGTTGTATAAAGCAATTGAAGATAAATGAGCACCGTCTCCATGGGTCTTCACTCTCTCCTTCCACTGAGAGTTGAGTTCTGCTGGCCATTGTATTGATGTGGAAATTGGCCCTGGGTATATTGCATACCCATGAATAATTTTGAAAAGATGAATTAGAAAAAAATTAGAGATTATTTATGTTCAAAGAGGGGGCTAAATTCATTCAATAAGTTGTTTGTTGCCAGTTAATTACCTACCACTAATTAGAATAATAAATTTGAACACTGTTGTAAGATTTGGCATTGACTTTTACCATAGGCTTATCTGGAAGCAGTACTAAATGCTATCATTAGGATTGGTAATAAATCTGTCATATTAGGTGAAAATGGATAAAAAGGCTAAGAAGCCTTGAAAACATAATTTGACTGAGCAGAAGTCTTTACATCTTATAAATATGACCACTGGAATTACTCACGTGAATTGATCAGCTCAGACTTCGCACAATGTTATAAAACATGAAACTTTTGCACTTAGTGAAACTCAGTGCTAAATTGGACGTATAACTCTTTTTCATGATAACATTTGCAATTTAAAACAGGAGTGTATGTGCTGCCAGTAAAATGGTGGTAAAGAACTTCAAGCCAGAAATTTTAAACAAATGATCTAGTTATTAACTCTTGACTTTTGTGTTTGTGTGACACCAACATGAGAGAGATCAATCCTTTTGTTATCAATCCATTTTGTCTACCCTAAAAATCATGATTTATTAGTTAACAAACTACTTGAGATGATAGAAAATAGCAAAAAAAAAAAAAAAAGGAAAAAAAAGAGAAATGCTGGTAACAGAACTTTGAATATCATATGTCTCTTCTTAGATATTTGAAATAGGAGTATTTTTAAAATGTCTTTACCCAGGATGAAATTTGTCTGCAATGTGTTATGTAGTGCAGAAACATCTACACGAAACAAGGTCTGAACATCTTTTGAAGTAACACACTTCTAACAGGCTGTTGCTCTAAGCTGGCCTCAGCCAGTGACACCAGAGGATTTTTTCAAAACTACACAATTTTTAAAAGGCTGGTTTTTTGGCAAGCACACTAGAATTCAGAGTATTCAAATTGCTTATTTCTGAAGTTCAGTTGAGTGCTCTTGAAAACTGTGTCAAATACTTTACATCCTCAATTAAAACAGAATGACTTTTAAGAAATGTTGGAGACTTTCTCTTGAGTTTTCTTTTTGCACTGAATTATTTTTACAACTGTTTTTACATTAAATGCTGATTTTAAAATGTAGAGTCTAGATAAATTGCTTTTTTGTCAATATGCCACGGTGTACTAAATTCAATAGTTTTAACTAATGGGGAACCACTATGCATCTATGTATCTATACATCTTCCTTCCAAGAAGGAAATCCTAGAGGCACAGGAGCAGGCTGTGCCCATGTGCCAAAAGATGGGGAAGAAGACTGGCCTGGCTGAACAGAGAGCCTTGGCTGGAATTCAGGAAAAAAAGGCACGTTTATCACCTTTGGAAGAAAGGGAAAGCCACTTGTGAGAGCTGCAAGGATGCCATGGGATTATGCAGGGAGAAAATTAGAAGGACTAAAGCCCAACCAGAATTAATCTGGCTACTGCTGTAAGAAAAAAAACAAACAAAAAAAGTTTCTGTAAATACATTGGCAACAAAAGTGGGGGGCTAAGGAAAACCTCCTCCTTTATTGGATGTGGGGGGAAAACATGGTGACAGAGGCTGAGAAAAAGGCTCAGGTACCCAATGCCTTTTTACCTCAGTCTTTAACAGTAAGAGCAGATGTTCTCCAGTTTCTCAGCCGCCTGAGGTGGAAGACAGGAACAGGGAATAGAATGAAGCCCACATATTCCAAGGGGAAATAGTCACAAAAGTCTGTGGGATGGAGGAAATCCACCCAAGGGTACTGAGGGTCTTGGTAGAAGTGCTCACTGGGCCACTTCCCATCATTTCCCAGCACATCTGGCTATAAGGAGAGGTCCCAGGTGACTGCTCTTTAGCCAGCATGACACTCCTCTTCCAGAAGAGCTGGAGGGTGCATCCAGGGAGCTACAGGCCTGTCAGCCTAACCTCAGTGCTAGGGAAGGTCATGGAGCAGGTCATCCTGGGTGCCATCATGCAGCACATCCTGGACAACCAGGGGATCAGACATGGGTTCAGGAAAGGCAGGTCCTGCTTGACCAACCTGATCTCCTCTGACAAGGTGACCCACTTAGTGGCTGAGGGAAAGGCTGTAAATGTTTTCTGTCTGCCTGGACTTCAGTAAAGACCTTGACACTGTTTCCCACAGTGTTCTACTGGAGAAACTGTCTGCTCACGGCTTGGGTGAATGTTGCATCCAGCAGGAGCAGGGCAGGGATTGTCCCCCTGTACCGGGCACTGGTGAGGCCACACCTCCGGTGCTGTGTCCAGTTCTGGGTCCCTCCCTGCACGAAAGACATTGGGGGGCTGGAGCGAGTCCAGAGAAGGGAAATGGGAGCTGGGGAAGGGTCTGGAGCACAAGTCCTGTGAGGAACTGCTGAGGGAGCTGGGATTGTTCAGCCTGGAGAAAAGGAGGCTGAGGAGGAACATAGCTCTTTTTATTACTGCCCGAAAGAAGGATGGAGCAAGGTGAGGGTTGACCTCTTCTCCCAAGTAACCAGTGATAGGACAAGAAGAAATAGTCCCAAATTGCCCCAGGGGAGGTTTAGATTCAAAATTAGTGAAAATTTCTTCACTGAAAGTGTTGTCAAGCACTGGAATGGACTCCGCAGGGAAGTGTTTGAGTCACCATCCCTGGAGGTATTTAAAAGCTGTGTAGAAGTGGCACTTAAGGACACGGTGAAGTGATGGACCTGGCAGTGCTGGGTTAATGGTTGGAACTGATGGTGGTAGAAGTCTTTTCCAACCTAAATGTTTCTATGATTCTATAAACATCAGGGTCTCCTCCAGTTAATCATATACTTTTGCTAAATGAGAAAGAAGTGTGGAAAATCACACCAGTAAGGTCTCTCATGCTTGAACAAATCTTGTTTAATGTATTTAATGACCTAAAAAATAGTTACAAAAGCAGGACAATACAAGACTGTAAAATGCTAGAAGAAATTATGTGTTAATGAACATAAAGTAGTGCATGTGAGGAGGGAAAGGGAACTGAAGCACAATTTCTTTCATCACATGTATAGTGAACCCTATGTTATGTATTATCACTCAGGGAAAAGATTCTGAAATCAAAATAAGTGTATTTTCAGAATGGTAAAAATGAAACAACCTTCTGGAAAACACTTTAGTAAAAAACAATTTAATATAAGAATTGTTGGAAAATAGGGACAGTGCAGAAAATGTGTTTCAATGTATAAATTTACCTGGATCTTGTATATTGTGTCCTGTTTCTCCCATCACATCTTGGGACATAGGGAAACTGGAAAAAGCTTTTTGAAAAAGTGGGGAGAGTAAGTGAATGATCAGAGCGTTGGAATAATGTCTATAAGGGGACAGACTGAGTTTCTATTCCATGGAAATAAAATAACTTAGGGAAGGTGGGGTAGAGCAAATAAAATAATGAATTGCATGAAGAGGGTAAATACAGAACTGTCATTTCATTTACAGTATCTCTTAGAATATAGCAACTAAAGTGTTTGTGTTCATCTCTCCAGGCAGCAACTTTAAAACAAACAGTAAGAAACACTTTTTCATACAAAAAATAAACAATGTGAGACACTGCCACTAGATGTTGAAAAGGCCAAAAGTTTAACTGAGTTCAAAAAGGGATTAATGGCTACTTTTGTTTCATGAATTGTAAAAACATCCTGCTCAGACACAACTTCTGGCTGAGGAAGTTCCTAAACCACTAATTGCCAGAAGATGGGAAGGAGGGATTGTTCAGCTCTTGCCACGCTTCTTATAATCTTTTCTTACGCGTCTCCTAATGGGCATGTTGGGACCAGGATAATGGGCTAAACAGAGTTTGTTTGTTTTTTTGTCTGAACCATTATGGCTCTTTTTATTTTGTAGGTGTAGATTTTTTTTTTTTTTTTTCAGTAATGGGGAGACAAAATGGAAATTTCCAACTTGTTTTTTTTTGAGTTCAGTAAATGCTATCTGGAATATGATTCCTAATAGCTAATTAGGGGTGATCACATATTTTTTGCTTTCCTATTTTAATATGCAAAAGATGAGTCTACAAATTAATCTGCAGAATGCTTAAGAAGATCTTCTCTAAATACAGTGAAATTTGGATGAAGGAGAATCATTTATGTATTTCATTCGAGTGATAATGATGCATGTCTAATTTAAAGGACAATGTGTCAGGAAAGCTGACACAGTAAGCAGGGGGAGTTTTCTGTGATCCTCTGGAAAGAGTTGAATGGTATTATTTTTTGCTCGTGTTGTCAGTTAAGGAATAGTAAGTTTCAGAGAAAGAATATCCTACATTCTGCAGTTGTACTTCTGGCAATTAGTACGAAGAGAAGCAAACAAGGAGATTTTCTTTAACATCTGTGGGGGTTTTTTTTGTACAACTCATTATCTTTTTTTCTCTTTAGAGTGAAGAATGACTTTTGGGACTAATGGAAATATGAATTTTTTGTTGGTTTTTATTTTCCTCACTAACTTTCTATTCTAGTTTTTTATCCATGTGAGTTTATAATGTAGAAGTTTATTTCTACTTACTAAACAGAGATTTAATCAATTATCACAGTGCACTTTGGAAATGGAAGATACATTACTCCGTGTCAAATGAGTTTATCCTGTTCTGCATGCAAACTATGCACATCGTCATAAATCATGGTCTCAAACTTCTAAAGTTGTTGTTTTTGTTTATTAGGAAACCTTGCTTCAGATCCAAAAAGGCAATAAGGAGACTACACATAGCAAGAAGAAAGTGGGCCTCAATCGATCATGAAATGCAATTACACAATATTCAGAGCTGAGTGAAATAAAGGCCTTAAATAGCAGTAGCCTGTAAAGTTTGAAATTAAAAGTAGTTTCATCATATATTGTGAAAAGGGAGATTGGATCAATGAAACTGATCTCTTGTATCTTGTTTGCTGTCAATTTACATAAAATGATGCTTGAGGTGAGCCTCCTTTTCCTGCGTATGTAAATACATTTTGTTTATTTATGGAATGTTACTGGAGCGGTCTGGCAGGAGATTTCTCAAGTTCAGCTGGTGCCCACAGTATAAATGGAAGCACAAGAATTGAAAAAGGCTTCCACCTGGTCCTCCTTAGCTTAGCTAATGTAATTGCAGATTTTGTTCTAGCAGTAAGGCTTTATATAACAGCACAGAACATTACTGCTGTGTTGCTGAGTCGTAATAAATCAGTATCTGAATTCAAAGAATGGGGGCTATAATACAAACTTTATTTTTGTCCTTTCTGGTATAGCATCATAAAAATCTGCACATGTATCCAGGGAGTAGACAACAATCCACTACACTGTCAGACTAGCTGTAGGATACCAATGGAGGTTTGAAAAAAATAGTTAAATCTATTTTTTTAAAATAGTTAAATCCAGTCTTGCTTTCGCTTGATCTAATTTCTTCTTTACCCTGCATCTTCAATTCTTTGGAAACTTTTAGTATGGTTGGGGTGAGGATTAACATATTTTTATTAGGACCTAGGCACCTTATAAGAAAAAGAATTAGGCATCTTCATCTCAAGACTTCGTCATCTCAAGAAATTTGTGATCCCTCAAAAAGATGAACTCAGAATCAGTGCAACTGCTGCCTCAGGTACCACATTTTATTGGCTGGAGGGTGCAAGGGCACAAAATGCAGGCTCGTTGCCCTTGTGTCAGGGTACACTTGTCAAGGAGCTTTTCAGCCTTGCTGGTTCACATCGTGTTTGTTGCAGTGTGAAAAACACGCCCTGGAAATCAGTGTGCAAATTGTACAGAGAGCAATGAGGAATAAGGGGGAAGGCAAAGGTCTGGTCCAGAAGTAGAATCCAGCTCTAGTTTCAGGGATTATGACATGGAACAAATAGATGTTGCTGGCAGTATTGTTCACTGTCCTGGTTTGGCTGGGTAAGTTTGGAAGGGTTTTAGAGAGACGCTGCAAGGTAAAATTTTATGTTAAGCACATAACAGGTCAAGTGTCTAGAAAAACCTGACAGTCCCATAAACAACAAGAAAACACATTCATAGCTTTGCTCCTTCTCCACATTAAACTCTGAATGTACAAGAAACATTTTTCCCCCAAAAAACATAATCTAAACTTCTGTTTACTTATCTCTAATATCCACTGATTTTTCAGATATAATTTTTTAGCAGGGCATGTGGTGTAAAAGTGATTAGAAATCCAGAACCTGTTTTTGGAATAAAGAGCTAAACATTTCACTGTGTTACTACAAGAGAATTGTTTGTTCAATTATTTCCTTTTGTTAATCAACGGCAACCTCATAGTGGGTGCAGCTGTATGGTGTTGCTGGTGGTTATTCTAAGGTTTTTTTGCTTTACCTCATTCTTCCTGCTCCTTCTCTGCCTTCCAGCATGCACTTAATCCAGGTGGACTCTGTTCAGCGATGGATGGAGGACCTGAAGCTGATGACAGACTGTGAATGTATGTGCATTCTCCAGTCCAAGCCCATCAGCATTGAGAAGGATGAACAAAATGAACTCATCCTTTCCTCACAGTACAGCACTTGTGATAACTTGCAGCTTCTGCTGAAGAGGGCTTGGATTATAAGCACGGAATTGACCAGGATTGCTCAGAAGTTGGAGAAGAGCAGATGGCAGAGGGTCCACAGCATGACAGTGAGAGTCAACTGCCACGTGCGTTCCATGATAAACGAGTACAACACCTTCACCAGGAGCTCTTCAGAAGAAATGCACCGGGTGAGAAGATGCCTTGATGTCATGTTTCTCTCGCTTTTTGAATTTTTATTTTATTGTAATAATTAAAACTTGTTTAAACAGTCTGTAAGAAATCCTTACATACTGGTACTGGTCCCTTGTTTAAGACTTTCCCATCCCATTTCAGTAATGGAAATATTCTTGACTTATTTTGCATCCTATTTTATCATGGGCTTGATTCTGAATGTTAATAATGTTGTCAAATTGCATTTAAAAAACTGTTTTGCTTTTGAGGACTACAGGACTAAAGTATTTTGTCACCCAATCTGTGAGTTCCTTTGCATTTACAATGTAGAAAGTGCTACTTTTTTATTGACCTCATTTTTCTCTCTATCTGGTTTATACAGAAAAGTAGATGGTGTTCTTATGAAGTATTATCTTTCGGGAGGGTTTTCAATTAACAAACAAGTATTACTTATTTTTGTAAGACAATTATGTGTATGGATATAATTTTAAAACCACTTTTTCTTTCTCTCTTTGCAGCTTGAAAAACTTTTAATAGACAAGTGTTCAGAATTTACAGCATTCACAGAAAGGTAACTTAAATTTTGTAGTTGAATTATTAATTTTGCTGTTTTATTATGCTGTAGGCCTTCTAATGAGAAGTACAAATCCATGAGTGCCCTCAATTGTTTGAACTAGGCCCCTGTAGCTCTGCAATGTTCCTAAGGTTAATTTCTGGTGGGTGAAGTGAGTTGCTTTTACATAAACTGCATCCTAATGAAAAATGGGATCTCTTGTTGCATAGAGCCTGACAGAGGTGAAAAGCTGCATGCAAGTGTGTTTTTCAGGAATTTTAGGCATCAAGAGAGAAAATCTGGCTCTACTGATATCAGTGACAGGGTTCCCTTCTAGTTCTGTGGAGTCAAGATTTCAGCTGGTGTGAAAACTTGGGTTGTGAGACTGTCGTACTACATGTTCCTGTGTGAACAGATCCATGTATTGTAAATCAAACCAGAGTAAATACACATTCCTTTAAACTGTAGCTGTAGGTTTACTCACCTGCCTGCACTCTGGAATGCTGTGACTGGAAAATAAAAAAAATCGCTGTAATTCTTCTTATGATAGTTCCACTTTCTAACTTAAGTTACCCATTTCCTCCAGCACAGTTCAATCACTCTTTTTTGATTTGTTTTAAACACTGTGCAAGTCATTCTGTTTTGGAGATATCATCAGGGAAAAAGACACCATCTAATTATCAGGAATTAACACTTTTTTTGAGCACTATTGCTTTTTGCCAAACCTGCACAGCTCAAACTTCAGTTTTATATTCTACTGTGAGACACACTGATTCAATAATGAGCTCCAGTCTCAAAGTGTCTGCCCCAAATCAGCCCTCTCCCTTGTCTTTTTGACAAAAAATTGGTATAGGTGGCTGAAAGACAGGTAAAGCTGAAAAGGTGACCTGTGTGCAGGTAGAGAGACAGATCACCCAAACTATATCTTCCATTACAGTGGCCTGCCTGGGTGGAATATGTTTTGAAAACTCAAATGAATGCATTTCTGTGAGGAAGTATCTGTTAATTTATTTGAATTGTATAAAGTTTTCAATTTTTATCTCATTTCTTCAATGATGGCCGAACATCACTGGTTGCAGGATAACTATACCAACTCCGTAAAGACACTTCACGTATCTTTCTGTATAGAGGGCCAAATTTTATTTTTGATTATGCTGTTCAACTCATCTGGACATACGTTTCTTTCTTCATCCTTAATCCTGCTATCATTAAACTATGACAAAGAAGATAAAGACATGAAAATTACTGAAAGCCCTTCACTGATCATGAAAGATGGATGGATATGCACAGCCGCAGTTGAAATGCAGGCATCCAAGAGTGACTGGAACTCAGCATAAGAGGAAAAGAGCAGTGTTACCCTGTATAAACACACAGTATCTGCAGCAAAATTTGGCTTGCAGTCTGTGAGGTAAATTGTGATACCAAAATTATTCAGTAGTGTCCACTGTTATCCTTTCACGGTGTACTTGCCATGTGTAGTCAAAGCTTTGATTAAAGTCTGGAATGATGCTAGTGGCACAAAGACAATGTCCTTGTGAACAGGTGAATTCCCATTATTTCCTGTGATTAACACGGGCCTCACCTCTGACAGTCGGGTCTGTTGCATCTTTTCTTCCTTCATCCCTTTTCTTTCTCTTTCTTTTCAGGTGCTTACAGACTGAAGATGAAGAGGTGCTGAAGTCCATGAAATCTTGTGTTAATGAAACACTCACTACCGTTGGCCAGTATTTTGGCCAGCTGATAGAGCTGGTTTTAACACATGAGGCACAGGTTAGTTTAGAGTAAAAAAAAAAACAACCAACCAAACAAAAAAGGTCTTCCTAAATTGTTGAATCTTGAGGGTGACCATCCATTAAGGATCCAAGGCTGGGTTGGATGGGGCTTCTGAGCAACTTGATGTAGTGGAAGTCGTCCCTGCTAATGGCAGGGAGATAGCAACTAGATGATTTTAGAGGCCCCTTCCAACACAAGCCATTCTATAATTCTGTGATTAAGAGAAGGATTAGAATTACAGCTCTCAATTTTCAACAAACTTATGATCAGTAACTCAAATGTTACAGTGAGATTTAGGTGTTCTTATTATCAAATTCTCCAATAACCTCAAATCCCAAACAGAATGATCTTGTGGCTCACCATGTCACTTGTTTTTCCTGATGTCTCTTGCTTGCAAGGCATCTAAATGATGACTTCTCGTTGTCCCTTCCAGTCTTGCCCATTCTGTGATTCTGATTCTGTGAAATACACTGAGTAATTTCTTTGAGGCTGCAAATGCCTTAAATTTTTTTCCATTAGATAATTATTGAAATAGTAGCAACTTGCAAGGCTAGCCAACCTATCTTGACTTACATAGTTCCCTTCCCCTTCCCCTTCC
>VXAZ01010065.1:4901-47028 GCA_013399875.1 Gymnorhina tibicen
CATAATTTTCTCTATTTTACATATCTTCTGAATTGCCTTCTTGTTTCTTCTTTTATTGTTTTACATTTATTATTTGTAAGACCTTATTCCTGTTTTTTGTGACTCCATGCTCCTTTTCCTGATGATTACTTATTAACAGACAAAATGAAATTTTCCTAACAAAAAATAAATTCTGTTTCATAAAAATTTCTTTCTTTCTTTTTCGTACTGTGACAAAAAGCCAAATTATAAATAAGAGGAATTCAATTATTTCCAAACACAAGTATTAAACATTCAATGCTTCTAGTGAAGATAAAATTGATGACAATTGCTTGTCCAGTGTATTTTAAAAAGAATCAGATCAGCCTACCCTCTATCCCTTTCTGACTGATGAAATACTGTGTTGGATATGAATTACAGTTCTGCAGACATTGTTCTTACCTGCTTGTCTGAGTGCTCTCCCTGTGCTTGAAAATCTCCTCAGCAATCTTTATTTAAGTCTTGGACATGTAAAAAACCAGGAAGAATTAGAAATTGCAGCTCACAGAGTAACTCATTCAGTCCCATAATAAGCACATCAGCCAACAAAGAGAGGCAGAAATTGGAAGTCATTGTGTGCATTTGGCAACTCTTGGTAAATCTACTTCAACATGGCAGTAACAAAACAACAGGGATCAAAATTTGTCTTTGTTGAAATAAATGAAAAAATTCTTATCTATTATATGGCACTAAAGATATGCTGGAAGTTCTCTGAACAAATTTCTGTGAGAATACTATAGGAGATGTAGAGGGGGAAATATTTTAAATTGAAAAGTTGCTAATTTTGTGACAATGATCCTGATATCTGTCAACTATTTATATTAATTGTGGAATAAAATTAAGTATAAAAATCTATTGTTTACATTATGAAATGCAACACAATAGGCTTGCATATCTCAGTTTACTGGAATCCATTTTAAAATCATGATCAAGACCCTCAGAATCTAGCTGCACCTGAGGGTGTATGGATGGGTAAGAAAAAACTCATTAATTATCTGTAAGATAATTTTACAAACAGAAAAAAAACCCCTAGGAACATTTGTGCAGTGGCAGAATGATCTTAGAATGGAAGAAGAGGAATTAGGTTTTGACTTTGGCCAGGTTTTTACTCTGATTTCAATAATACTCAGTCTGAAATAGCAAAAGTGAGAATTTTTTCAGTACAAACCTTTTTCAAGGGCTAGTTGCCCTCATATTTTCTTTCTGGAAAGGATGAAAAAGAAAGGTTTCCATAGGAACCAAGTGAAAACTTAAATGTTGTGATGTTATTTCAATTGTACAAATAGATGTCTTACTATGTCAAAAGAAGGAAGTTAATAATATTAGAAAACCACTCAGAAAAAAGGAGGCATAACAACATTAGAAAACAGAATCAATAAGCTAAAGAAGCACAAAATACTTACAAGAAAGATTGAGACTTATTCTGTATGCCATGTGTTTGGTTTTTTGTTTATTTGTGTGTTTTTATTATAATTTAATTTCTTTTCAAAATCCCTTCTTTTAATGTGATACAAGGCTGGGGTCAACAGAAATAATTTCAGCTACGCTGAAGCTGTAAGCCTTCTCCAAAGGAAGCAAAACCCTTTGACCTCTAAGGAATGCAGAGAGAGATACAGGGTATTTTGAGCATTCCACCACTTGAAGTTGCCATTCAAAAGGCACAAATCAAAGGATCTTTTTCCCTGAAGAGTTGCTGTGTGGAAGGCTGTATCAAAATGATATATGCAAAAAATCCCATAGGAATCAAGAAGGCATGCATTTTAAAGGAAAAAATGACCACATTATTAATTGCATCTCCATTATGACATTTGATAGTTAACTAATTCTTTTATACTAGTGAATACTCACATATTTGAGAAATATGCCTGTCACACACTTTCTTAGACTATGAGAATAAATTTATTTTTAGAAGATTATTTCCATTCAGTGGAGAGTTGCACTATATCAACAATTCTTGTGATTATTAGCAAAACAGGGTACCTCAATACCTTTTTTTTATACCTACAGAGACAAACAATAATGTAATAACTAGTTAGTATTATATAAATATTTCCACACTCCTGGATAATCCAGGAAAATAATATTTCCTAAAATGCTGAGCTCATGGTCTCATGCTTAACCTGATACTTCATTTTCATACTGTAAATAAAATTCTACAAAAATATTCATTAAATCTGGGAATATGAACTATCTTTCTATCCACAGAAATATGGCCAGCAGCTCTAATTTCATCCTTTCTCTTACCAGAAGAAATTTATCCAAAATGTGTTTATGTACCTTAACTATACAAGGTGTTTTTTTCAACCCAATATGGAATTTTTGTTGTTCTTTTTGTTCAGACCATTAGTCCTTTCTTCAGATCATTTCTTATAATGGAACTGTAGAAGTGTTTGTTCAATAGCATGAGTTTTGCAAGTAAAGACATATAATATGAATCAAAGGATTTTTTTGTGCTAGTAGGTGACCAAGTCAAACTTCTATGTTCAGAAGGATCAGTCAAGCCTATCAGAATTCTATTGAGATTGAAAAATCTGAAGAGAAACATTTTGCTCTTAGAGCCTCTGTCTATGACATTAGAATTTTTTTTTCCTAATTCCTTTAGGAACTGTCAGCTATGAAGAATGGTCTGATTGACACACAGTCTATAAGTAACTTCCAGTTTTACATAGAGAACTTTGTTTCTCTGTTATACAAGGTCTTTTATCCCATCAATCTAAGACACGAGATTTTATTCTTTTCTTTACAAAGACTGACACCCTATCTACACTTCTTGTTCTCCCACTCAACTGGAAGTCGCCTGCATCTTATCACTTAGTATTCTGTTTCATGGGTCTGTTTCACAAGGACAGTACTTCCTGCTAGTTAACCTCATGTCACTGATTGATACAGAAATTGCAGTTACTGGATAGGTCATTTAAAGGAGGAGAAATTTTGGTGAACAGACTATTTGGTATCTTACAGTGTTATTTTTTAAAAAATAGAGACCCTAAAGTTTCCTCATAGTAGAAAAGAGATCAAGTGCAATTGAGACTAACATGTACTTTTTGCAGTGAAATTAAAGGATTCAAAAAGGTTATTTTTGAGTGTGGAAAGCATATTTTGTTTAGTGGGCACAGAAAATGAATTGTTCTCTCTAGTAGTATTTTTGCTCTTATGTCAGTTCTCATATTACAGAAATGAAATGATGTACACTTGGGGTAGACATTGCTGAAGAAGACACCACAGACTATTATACCAGGGAGTTTCTGTGGGAGTCCAGAGTGTGGGACTCTGGACTTGCTGAAGAGCACAAGAATGTTCCAGTTCAGACCAAGAGTCTGCTTAGACTGATACCTTGCCTGTGTCTGGCAAGGAACATCACCAGATTTCCAGTCAAATGTATTTGATGAGGTTAAAGAAAACATTGCATTTTCCCAATGTACAGCATCATCATATAAATCTAGGAAAAAAAAAAAATAGAAAAAAGATATTCTCAAGATCTATTTTAGCCATCTTTTGGGGACCAGCAAGAGCAGGGCAGGGCAGTGCCCTCCCCAGCTGAGTATGGTCCTACAACCTCTATGCAGGATAAGCATAGCAGGGATGGTGATAGCTGCCAGTCCCATTGACAGTTCATTTCACCACAAAAAAATGCAAGGTAGCAGGGACGGTTTGAGCTTCATTTAGAAACCTCCAGTCTATTCAGGATCTGCAGAAGGCTGAGCTAAGTACAGGGCTGAGCTACAGAAGAGCTCAAGTAGGGACTGGATGCTTGTGGGTAAAGGGGCAATGGGGTTGGGGTGTTTTAGAATTATATCATTTATATCCCAAAAATTCTTATTATTCTTTCTGATTGTAAAGGCATTCCAGCTAATTCAAATATAGGTGTCTAAATTTGTACTGATATGTTTTATAGGGCTTAACGCACTTTAAGCACTTTTTTCCCTAATTTTTCTGCAACTTTGTATCATGTCTTTGTATCATGCAACATATGTCAACAGTTAAACTATCATCTGTCTTCATATGTTTTGAACATGACAGTATATTTTGTTACTTTATTCTTTATTTTGAAGAAACAAAGATACATTTTTCTATATTCATCTTTATTCATGCAACACATGATTTAATACCTTAAACATATCACTTTACAATCATGTCTTTTTTAGTCTAAAACCTTCTTGTCTATTTAATTTTTCCCTGTACTGAAGCCAATCAAAGCTCCCATCTTTCCTGTTACCCTTCTGATGATCTTCTCTAGTTCTTAGTATTTCCTGTCTGAGATTAAGGGATCAGTACTGGGCTGATGGAAATATTGGGAAAATAATGAAGTTCATTATATCTGGCAGTCATTGTCTACACCAAACTTAGAGGTTTAACACTTGGCACCTGAGGACCTATGTCTGTTGTAAAACAAGGTAGTGCCACATTCCTACCTCAGATCTTTTTTCTCAGAAAAAAGAAAATAAGCCATAAACCATAAAACAATCCTGTTACTGGTAGACCAGAATGTTTTAGATAAATCAAGATTCTTGAATGAGAATATTTCAAATAAAAAAAGTTATATATTTTTTTCAGTGTGCTTTGCTTCCTTGTTTGGTTTGAATTTTTTGACTTGTTTTTTCATGAAATTTACAGAAAACTTAGTGAGAAGCTAACTGCCATACTATCCAGGCAACAAAATACCTTGTATTTCCAGGAGGAATGCAGATTTCTCCTCCAAGTTTTTGATTATGTGTCGCACATGTGTGGTGTCAGTCACCAGAATGTTATCACAAGCAATCCTGAGGTAGGTGAACAAGTGTATCCTGGCTATTCTAGTTGCAGCTGGGGAGAGAAAACAAGACAAATTATTTGTCTGTCATTTCACATTTTGCTGTGGCTACATTATCTGCTCTAAGGCAAGCAACAAAGTCCAAAGCATTACAGAGGAAAAGATGTCTTGCCGTCAATCACTGTGGCATTTGAGATAACAAAAGCAAGTGCAGAAATCATGGGGCTTTAATCATTTCCCAGTAGACAACTGATGTTTTACAATGTCCACTCACTAAAGATCCTCAGCTGGTTACAATACTGCAAAACACCCTAATAGTTTCAATTTAAAGAAAAGGCACTGAGCTTTAACGCTATGGCAGCCAAGAACCTATGAGACTGTACTTCCATTCCATAACTGATACACATTCTGGTGCCAAATATTGTCGCGGCTGCTGTGACAAAAATGTATCGTTTGATGGAATTTATTGATAGGGACGTAAAATGCAAGAGCTAGGATTACGGTCTAGAAATTTTTTTTCTTCTTTGTCTGTTATATCTACACTCTAAATGACCATGAAAATGTCTAATTTCTAACACATCTGAGGAAAACAAGAGTGCATTTTCTCATTATTTGTGGATTATTATGTCTAGCATTTCCATGAGATGGACTGATGTGATACGGGAGACACACTTTGCTCCAAAAGTTACTAGGAAACTAAATTGACATGAATCCAAAGGTGGCTTTTTTTTCCAGAGAAAAGGCGTTTTCAACACAAAAACTGATCTGAAACTATAAAATTCCTGAACTGTAAATATTTATTCAATATTATCCATCCATAATATTTTTAAATATTATCCATCCACTGCATGAAACTGTAGTAAAAGAGGACTCAAACTGGAATATACAAAAAATTATCAAAATGCATCTTTAACATTTATTTATATAGATTTGGATGAGTATTTAGACTAAAGAAGAATGTTTTTTTAAAAAATCAACAGTTTTCATTGCTAATGAAAAATATTTTGCCTCTCATGAAGAGAGGAAAGTTTCATTATTATCTCACTTTCAATAGAGGTACCTTCCAATAATTGATTCCTTACTATTTTAAAATAGTAAAGGATGGGTAGAAGAAAGATTGGTCATTGTCCTCTGTACAGAAATTGTTCACATCCTTTCTTAGTCTTGAAGAACTTCTGAAACCACTTGTATCTCATAATCTCTCTCAAAGATAATACTGACATCTACCATTACTATTCTAAGAAAATATTCAAACTCCTAGAACTTAAATCTCATCAGAGCTTCTGTCACAAAGTCTTCAGGAAGTGCATGAATAGTAGTATGGGGGGTTTTTTCCCAATATGAGGATTTCAAATATCTGTAGTTTCCTTAACACTTTATTAATGTAATTTGAATAGAATATATATATCAGAGAAACATATTGCAGTTTGAGGTTAAACAGCTAGGAAAGTGCTTTTCCCTAAGAAGATTTAAATAACTTGTTATGAGTTTTTCCACAGAAAAATTGGCATTTCATATTTTGTGTAAAGTTAACCCGGTTTCCCAGAATTTTAAGGAACTTTGTCTCATGCTTCACTACACACCTTTGTCTTGGTACTATCAGCCTAGCCCATGATATGTAACATTTTCTAGCTTAAGTGATGTGATTTAGGAAAACATATGCAAAATAATCTTCAAAAATCAATTATACAGGAGTATAATACCAATTTTGCAATATTAATAAAGGTCCTAAGAGACAGTTCAGTTAATTTTGCTCCAAATATAGTAAATTTATCCTCATGTATTATACATTGCTTAAATTTGTGTAATATAAATAATACATCATGGCTAATAATTTATTTATAAGAAATAAACATAATTTCCTTTTCTTTTGTAGTTTTAAGCCACATTGTTATTCATGTACTTTAGTTATGCCAATTAGCTATGCTTGCTAAGTGTAATAATATGTGGAAAATACAAAAATTATTTCAAGCAATCTTTAAGATCTGTCAGACATATTAGGAACCACGATAATGTTTTATTTAATAAAAACAATTATGTATTTCTGTGTTTTGTCAAACTCAGATTCTGTGTTCACCTCTACTGTCTTTACATTCCAATTAAAGTAAATATTATGCATACACACACATGCACATACATAAATACAGAATCAACCAATTAAAAAAACTCATTTCAATATGTTGAAATTGAGGAGGTAGTAGGCAAAAGAATTTAAACTATCTTTGATAAAGAATTTTGTTTTAAGATCCTGTCAGAACAATGAATAAAGCACTCATGTATGGGTGAACATCCTGAAAAATTCTTAGTTCTGGTTTAAATACCAGTGAGTAACTTTTAAAATGGTATATTGTTAAGTTATGCTTCTGCCTGTAGAGAAAAATAGGGTGCCTAGAAGAGTTTGTACATTAAGAATTTTGTACAAAAAGCCTTGAAATATTATACATACATGCATATTTTCTCTACTTTTGCTTTTCTCTAGATTTATTGGAAATCGGTAACTATATATAGAATTTGGACTGATTACCATCATAAAGTCTATGTAGAAAAAATTACTTGCGAGTATTTTATTTACAGATTAAATTTACAGAAGAAGAACTGAGGTTATAAACAGGTCTTTGAACAAGTAGCTGTGATAAGTAATATGAAAAAAATCAATGAACTGTGCCTTTAACATTACCAATGACTTTCACCACTTTACCTTCATATTTGGTTCGAGTTTTCTGCAGCTCCTGCTGGGGAATTTGTGGTTTTTAAACAAATCTTAATTTTTCTGATATTCCCAGGTGTATCTTCATCATTTATTAATATGGCATTCACATTGAGCAGGCAGAAAAGTAACAGAAAAGGGGGTAAAACAAAAATAAGGATAACATTAAAAAAAACAATTATCTCCATGAAAGAGTGAGAATATTTGGGGAGACATAATATGTGTCTTTATGACAAGCTTTCTCATGAAAATAAAAAAAAAAGAAAACTCTATTAGTTCTGTAATGGAAATTTCATGAGAAATCCACACCCCATCTTGTCCTATTATTCATTAAAAATGATGGCTCAACATGTCCTTTAGAAGGATCAAAAAAGTTCCCTACTTGCACATGCAGATTTTTAAGTGTTATACCAAATCATTTCATTTGCTCCACACCAGATGTTGTTTGGCTTGCTATTATTAGACCTAACACTGTCAAACTTAAATCATTTAAAATCACCAGCTTAACATTCTTTTTAGTAACAGGGGGAAAAAAAAGCAAGCACAGATGTTCAATACAGGTCCCATTTGCCCTCAGCCTATTTTTGCCTACAGCCTCCTTTTGCATGTCTTCCTTAAAAAGAGCAAAAATATAGTCAGAACATCAGTCTTCATTGACATCAGCTGTTTTTAGTTTAACCTCATTAGAGCATTAGTTCAAAAGGTGCTTCCTTCTCCAGTTTGCAACGTGACAACTGGACAAGCTGTATTACACTGTCCAAATCTAGACCTATAAATCTTACACTTTTGAATTCCAACAAGATTTCTTTCAGCACTGTAAGACAGTTACAGTATAACTCACAAAACTGAAATGCTAATGCATGCAATATATATGCAGGAAATAACTGGGGTAGCTGGCTCCACTGTCATGAGCTATGTTTCACATACCAGCAAGGGAAAAGGACATTGTTGTTAGAGGTAATATGATGTGGCATGGAATAAAAAACGTGTTAGAGGATTAAGTCTAATTTTAACTGCTATTTGAAGCCTGGCTGTGACAGCCATCAGTCTTAAAAACCTGAGAAAGATTTTTTTAATTATTTATGATGATAGCGATTTAGTGGTAGATATAGCTGATTGACAACTTTTTATTTAAACTTTTTTTGAAAGTAGAAAAGTGTCCTTTTTTTTTTTTAATGGCAGTTATTGTAGAAATAGAGCTGTGATTTTTCTTAGAAAATGTTAGAAATAGAGCACTTGAAAAAATTGAATGTGTAAAAGAGTGAAATTATTCTCATAGTATTCAGGGTAAATTACAAGGCACATTGTGTCTGGAATTATATATATATGAGAGAAGAAAGATACTGCAAGGAGACTTTTGTGTTGTTAAGGTATGCAGACAGGTTATGCCCATGTTCTGAAGATTAGGTGACAGAATGGAACCTAAGAAATTACTGAACACGGGATGAGGTATTTCTGGACAAAACAAATAAGAGTGAGAACCTCAAAAAGACAGTTTTCAGTATAAGAATAATACCATGAGGGTGAGGCATGGCTGGATTGCAGAGATTAAAGTTTGTTAAATATCACAGATAATTAGTGGAGTTCATTTTGGATTCACACAGCACCCAGGTAAACATATCAGAAATACCATCTATGTATGAAATTATGTAGGTAACTTTATTAGAAATAACACATTTGGATACGGAACGAACAAAACTGTAACCAATAAGAAGAAAGTGTTAGGGGTGTTTCGTGTTTTATTATCTGAGCAAAGATAAGGACAAAGAAACAGCGAGACAGAGGTAAATGGGGAAGGAGCATGGGAGAATGGAGATAAGTGGGGTTAAAAGGGACTGTTTGAATGTAAGCAAGACAGTGGTCAGTACACAGTACACTTGCCTGACTGAGCTCTACACCTGATCACTGTAAACTTTCCTACCCCTTACTGAGGTCTATTCCTAAAACAGTGTGTGTATGTGTACATGTGCACAACCACCAGCAGACTACAAGATACCTAAACAGAAGAAACAAGATGATTCTGTCCTGTGGCTCATGTGAGTGCTGTTTCTGCATATTTGGATGCTGATAAAGGCGTCGCTCTCTGTCCATGTTGGTCTGTGTGGCTGTTGTTGGTCTGTGATGTGTATCTGTATATATTAATTTGTGCTTGGCCTCACTGCTAATCAGACCTAGAGACTGATGACTACAGCAGCTGTGTCTATGTGATAGAGGCTAGATAAACACTTCCTGATGTGAACCCTCCTAAATCTGCAGTAGGGATCAGGAATAAAACTTCCCTGAAACCCAAAGACTTCTAGCTGTGGCTTCCCTTAGAAGCTGGGGGGGGGAAGGGGGAGGGGGAGTGGTTTTTTTTTTGTGGTTTTGTTTTTTTTTTTTTAATTATGAAAAGGTCCAGAGTAGTGTTTTCGTGTTCCTTGAAAACTCAAGCCTGGTGTCACCTTAAAAAGAAAATGCCTTATGTCAGGTAGATGTAAGTAGGATTTGTCCTAATTTTTTCAGTAGCTTCTCCACCTAATCTCATGAAGAACATTTCTAAGTTTCAAGGACTCAGTCTTCACAAAAAATTAAGTTCTCTGTTTTTTTTCTCAAGGCGTCTTCTGACATGTAAAAGTTGATAGAGTGCTCAACCTATCCTACTACATTAGTCAAATGATCAGTTTTAAGGAAATTAGGCTTTCATGTGAGAAATCCTCAGTTACTTCACTTTTCCTGTCAACCAAAGTACAAAAATATTGTGTTGCAGTCATATTTACAGGTTTTAAATACTGCTGTTTCTTCTCAATAGCTAAGCAATGCCTACCTTGTGCTCTCTATTGGAAATCTTGTGTATGGGTAGCATAAAAACAAAATGGAAAAATCTAAATCTTTTAGAAAAGACAAGTGAATACAATTATAAGTAATATCTTTTTTAAATACAGTATTTTAAAGTTTCTTCCAATATTGTGAAACCAGGGAATTACAGGGAAAGGCCCTCAGCTAGAGAAGTCTTTATAATGTCTGTTGAATGAGCCAGGCTCATCCAGCACAGCTAGAAAGAGCTATACAATGCAATGTTTCATTGTTGTGGAGAAGGTTTTTAGGGATATATTTTTTTAAGATTTCATGTACATATATTTCTGTTTACTCCTTTTGCAAAAAGGGTTTATACATATTCTGCTTATTTAGAGCATACTCTACAGCATTAAGCACAAGAACATATATTTTGCAAGTCACTGGAGAAACTAAATTGAGCTGGCATATGATTACTTGCATGCATGCTCTGCTTTCTTTCAGAGTCAGTATTCACAAGAAGAATAGGAACTGTGAAAATTAATACTTTGACATTTTCTTTTAATCTTGTTTCTGTTTTTAAGAGTGGATTAGCATCTCTGTAATTAGATGAGGTCCTGCTTTGTATGGAATTCTGAAACAGCTTTGGATTTTTTATTTAGTCCATATGGATCTAAAGTACCTGCTAGAATTGGTAGATAGAAGTCAAAATACATATTCTTGCTGTATATATAGTAACTGAACAGACTTTCTGTGAACAGTAGGTAATGACAAAGACAAGTCTGTGTTATATTTCTTGCATGACACAAATAAGCAATGTATTGCTGGAGAGGGCAAGGTCTAATGTTTGGATTTGTTTTGGCAAAGGCAATTGCATTTTGGCATTTCACATCCTGGACAAATGCTATGGTATTAACATAGAACAGCTTAGAACATGGTGGCTACATTTTATGAATAAAACACCTCACATATTTAACACGGAGAAATAGTTTGTGTTTGTACATCCCATCTGGAAATAGAATCTCTTTGAACCAAGAAAGGAAGGCACGCTGGACATAAAGATCCTATTCCCTGTATCCATTGATTTATTTATGTATTTCAGGAGGCTGGATCTGTGATTCCTATACTTTATATATGGAAATTGAGGGTATTCATTAGGGAAGAGGTTTTTAAAAGAAGCAAAGTATAAAGGTGGATCTCAAATACTTGACTTAGCACTCCAGCGTAGACATAGGCTGTTGATCAACAGTGTTTAAACTGAAGTGCCTAAAATTCACAAACTATATATAGATACATAAAAACCTTTTGTGAAAAGTCTAGAAGAATACCAATATGACAGGACGAAAAAGGAAGGTAAACACATTAGGAAGAAGTCTCAAAAACTACCCCTTGCTAGCTGTCAATCACGACCATCACAAATTGTGCGACAGAACGCTCTGCAATAGCAGATTTTTTCAGAGTTCAGCTTTCTCTTAAAAAACTCTAATCCACTCAGACATCTACATTACAGACCATAGTCTACATAAAAGAATTATGAGGATGAAAGAGAAAACTTGTGGGAAGGATGAAATAAATAGTGTGTTTCTCAGAGGTTATGTCTGATATAAGTCTTCTTTTACAAGTTTTTGTTGCTACTCAACTCTAACTGTAACTAGCCCTCTCATTCTTCTCAGTTTGCCCTTTGGTATCGTTGTGTCTCCATTCCAGTTACACGTGCCAGTCTCTTTTTCTCCCTCTCACTTTGTCATCTTTTTCATGGATGTCAGTGCTCAAAGAAGATTCAAAAATAGCCATCCTCCCAGACCATTCAGGATGGGAGTGTGTACAAAGGAGATAGAAGGAGATTACTGTGAACTCAGTGAGGCTTCTTCATTTAAGAGATCCAGAGGAGAAGGAACTAGTGGGAAACAGGAAGTGTCTGAGATGGGGAGTGTCTCTTTTACTTCCCTAGCATACTGAAAAATTGCCAAAAAAAAAAAAAAGGCAGCACTACCACGGTCCCTTAATGGAGTGAAGATTTAGAAACCCTCAGAGTCTGAAGCTGATATTTTATTCATGTTAATCAGAAACAGAGTAGTGTGTTATTGTATTTATAAAATCAGGATAAATTGAAATGCCATGTCTTTCATAGTGCCTCAAAATGAAATATCCACGCTTGGGAAACACAGATGATGATGCCCATAAAAGAAATAATGTTTTTGGGGGAGATGTAACCTAAGTGCTGCACAAAGCAAAAAAAAGCAAATGAATTGCAGAAAGCCTTTGGTCATCTGTGTGGGTGTACAGCATAAGTTGTCTGTTTTTTCAGCAATCATTGAGAATTTTAGAGGTAGTCAGTCAAGTAAACTACCTAGAGGCAACTCTAGTGTCTCATAAATCCTAAAGAACCTGAAAGATCATTATTATTTCTAAGGTGCTTCAGACTCTTGGGGTTTATTTGTTGAGAAACTGAAAACATTTTGAGCCTGTATTTCTGTTGTTGCCTCTGTCTTTCATGTTTTCAAAAGATAGCAAGATAGCTATTATTTTACAGTACTTTTTTTTTTCTGTGGCACACAGAAGCCTGGTGTTGGTGGTCTGGTTTAATATAACTATTTCTTCCGAAACAGCCTTTCTGTATGACCACATAATGCACTTAGACTAATTGCATCTCAATTTCCTTCTGATAAAATGAGCAAAATGATGCATGGGGGTTTTTCTTTCCCTCTCTCTTTTGTCTATTCAGAATAGAACTTCTTACATCATTGTATGTTATATTTACCTTAATGGCAAAATGAAATATTAGTTTCAATTTTTCATTTTTATAATAAAAATAGTAAAAACAATAGGTTTTTTATGACCTGACTCTTGTTTCAGAGAATTTAGCTGGTATGATGTTGTGGTGTGTCCTGGCCGGTGCCACAGCATCAAGATCAAGAGGATGGAAGGCTCCAATGGTTTGATGCCCACACAGCCCAAGAACCCTAAGGTTAGGGTGAATTCTCAGAGGTCTGTGTGAGACATGCAAATCTAACCCCCATAAATGGCCACCGCCATCTCCTCCCCTTTCCCCCTATATTTGGTCCTCCATCTAGAAAGTTCTGTGTTCTTCGGTCCATCATTGGCCCATGGTAATTCTCCCTGCCTACCCCTGTTACCATTGGTTATATACTCTTTTCTCCGCCTCTGTAATGCCCCTTTGCTGTAATGTCATTGGATGCTGTGTGCTTTCCCCACCCATTCTGTTGGGGTATAAACCCAACACAGCCTGTCACAGCCATTTTTTTTGCTTCTTTGTGCCCCTCCTTGGTTTGCTGCTGGTCCCTCACCCTCAATAAACCCTCTCCTGCTATCACGAAGAAGTCCCTCCGCCTCGTCCTTCCTCCTCCGTGCACCTTTACCATCAATGGGCTAGGCGAACCTGAGCTGGGGCTTCGCCAGCCCTCCTGTGCAGTGTGCAGCCTCCATCACCCCCTCTGGTGCAGGTGAGAGCCCGGTGCTGGGTGGTCCTCGCTAGCTGGAGGACAGCACCGCGGCAGTATACAGCTATTTTTCAAGTAAGAATAGACCTAAACTTCTGTAGGTCTCATTTCAATGCAAAACTTTGTTTGTTTGCCTGATCCTGTTGAAAAGTTTTATTTTTGCAATTACACAACTTTTCAGATAAAATTACCAAGCAAGAAATGCTTTTTTCATCTTGGGAGACCTTTTATGACAAACCTCAGGAGAAAGCTCATAACTACAAGTACTGCATTCATCTGAAGTGTAGAAGGAGGACAGACAATTGAAGGTGAAGTCACTGAAATTTTTAGCACAAACATATGAATTAAATATTACAAGGACAAGAAATGTTAGAAGAGACTTGTGAAGAAAAAGAATCTAATTTTGCTTCTTCATTAAATTACAAGTATAATAACTTCAAAGAATTCATATTGGGTTTTGTAGCTAGATACGTTATCTAAATTTTGCATCTGTTGTTTAAAACTTGACTTTTTTTTCCTGTATACATTACATAGTTTTGCACTTTTCAGTGTTATGTTCTAGAGACTTAGACTTACTGCCCAAATTTACAGTCTACTCTAGCTCATCATAAACAGGGGACCACATTGCTGAATTACCTTATTTGAAGCTAGGCCAAGCTCATATAAAAGATTTGCAAAACTAATTAAAACTTTTACCAAACACTTGATTTTTTTCTCCTGTTGTACTTCAGTATATCCCCACATATAACATATCTTTGTAGGCAAGTAAGACAGTAAGCCATGCAGGTAATTTATCTCATTTACTCCTCCATGTCTAGCACTACCAGAGACAGTTTATGCTGGGTTAAATTCTCTTTATCATCTCTGACTGCTTCACTTTCTTGCATTGCTGTAATTATGGAATATTCCAACATTTGTTCACTGAAAGGATGAACATTTGGAGACAAATGCTTTTCTTTTCTGTTTTCTAGTCTAGCTGAAGCGTACACAAATGATGCAATAAGTCTGTTGAGCATATCTCCAAACTAATCACTTTTGCTGCTGTGTCAGTATCATCTAATGGAGATAGGGGCGTGATGAGAACTAAAACTAATTCCCCAGATTGTACAAAGATATGTTTCATTTAAAATTAACTTTCTGTGATGTATACCAGTTTGTTATGACACTCTTTTCTCCATATCAAGTCTCTGCTAAATCAGTGACTTCTGTAACACAGTCTATGTTTTAGCATCCTTTTTTACTTTTCTGGAATTCTGTTCTCACATCAGTTTTGATCCTTTTCTCAAGAAAGGCAGGTGTACTTGCTCAAGGAGGGAATGAGCCCCTTCAGTGGTTGACCTGCAACTGACCTCAGACATGTCATGGCCGGCTTCAGTCATGCAATGCTGACTGGATGCTGTGTAGGCTAACAATCATTGCATCTGTGTGGTGGCTATTGTGTGGCAGAAGTTCAGATCCCTCAGCCAAAGAGGCTTAACGTGACCATATTTGACCATAGAAAGCACCTTAAAGACCATCTAGTTCCAAAATGCCTGTGTTGGACGGGAACATCTTCCACTAGACCACAGTCCAATTCAACTTGTCCTTAAGTGCTTGCAGGGATAGGGCATCTGCAACATCTCTGGACACCTATTCCAGTGCCTAAACCTAAACCTCTCTGAGTTTAAAGCCATTCCCCCTTGTTCTATATGCTCTTCTAAATAGTTTCTCTTCATCTTTCTTGTAGGCTCTCTTCAGGTACTGGAAGGCCACAATTAGGGCACCATGAAACCTTCTCTTTTCCAGGCTGAACATACCCGATTCTCTTAGCCTTTACTCCAAAGAGAGGTGCTCCATCCCTCTGTGCAGCTTGGTGGCCTCCTCTGGACTTGCTCCAACAAGTCTACGTCCTTCCTCTTCTGGGGACCACAGACCTGGATGTAGTACTAAAGATGGTCTGCAGTCAGGAAGGGTTTATCCACCTTGGATTGGGATGACTCCCAAAGTGACCTCTTGAGTTTGAGAACTCTCACCTCTTTGGATTAGAGATTACATTTTCTGGGTTACCCTTTCTAAAATGTTGAGGAGACTTGAGTCAGTTTTGTAGGACCTATTCCATATGATATCACAAATCAGTATTTAAATGGATAATTGGTTTATCTAGTTTAACTGGTTTATAAAATAATTCACACTTGAATACATATTTTCTCTCAGTTTTATAAGCTTCTGAGAAACCATCCTCAGTGGGGTATATTGTCTTATCTTGTGAACTATACAACCCCAGCCTTAAAATTTTTCCATATAAGCTGTTCCTATAGAAGCACTTATTGAAAACTGCTTCAGTGACATCCTTTCTCACTTTTTCTCCAGTTTTCATAGAATCATGGAATATTCTGAGTTGAAAGAGACTTACTAGGATCAGCAAATTCCAACTCCTGGCCCTGAGGAGGGCAGCCCCAAGAGTTACACCATGTGCCTGGGACTGCTGTCCAAATGTGTCTTGAGCTCTGTCAGGCTTGCTGCTGTGATCACTTCTGTGGGGAGCCTGTTCCAGTGCCCAGCCACTGTCTGGATGAAAAACCTTTCTCTGTTATCCAACCTAAAGCTCCTCTGATACAGCTTCATACCATTCCATTGGGTCATCAAAGAGATCAGTGCTTTCCCCTCTACTTCCCCTCGTGAGGAAATTGGAGCCTGCAGTGAGGTCTTGCCTCAGTCTCCTTCAGGTTGAACAGACCAAGTGAACTCATCCACTCCTCATATGGCTTCCTCTCTATACTCTTCACCATCTTCATAGCCCTCTTTTAGATGCTCTCTAATAGTTCGATGTCTTTTTTATACTGCAGTGCCCCAAACCGCGCACAATATTCAAGGTGAGGCTGCACCAGTGTGGAGCAGTGTGGGACAATCACTTTCCATGACCAGCTGGTGATTCTTTCATGAATAATCTTTATTTAGAAATAGACCTGCAAGGCAGTATGCTTAAGTGATCTCTTCAAGGAAGGTAGTGACCTCCTGCAATAAAAGTGTGGCTTGATAGGATAGTCTGCACAGGAAGTCATTTGTTATTTTACATACAGTATTCAGAACTGTAGGATTTGGGAAACTCAGAGTTATATCTGTGGAGTATTATTCATAGATTTCAAGTTGAGAATTTAAGTAAATAAAGAAATAGATTAAGCCTATATCCAGAAAGTCTTCAGGCTAAATGTGCTGGCAAAAAAATATACACATCTCCACTTCCAGCTTACCTGGACCCAAGCCTAGGAGCAAATTAACAGTTGTGGACACTTCTCAGACTCTCTGAAGGGAAACAGGGAGTTTAATCCATCTGACAGCACAGAAAGATATAACCTGGTGGTCACAAAAGAAGTCCAAGATGAAGGAAATAGAACATTGTTTGATAGACCATACAGTGATGAAGTCTCAGAAAAATCATCCAATTTGTACCTATTTTCTCTAAGAAGAGAGAAAGGAAAGATGTAGATCTGCTTACATTTTAACACCAGGATACCTGGGAAGCACTAAAAACATCCTTCTAACTGTTGCACATGTGCAAACACTTGTATGTACAAACAGATCCTACTTGGGCATTATTGTCTCATAGCTTTTCAGAGTCTTAGCAACAATTTTAGTTACTAATTATAGAAAATATGAAATTATTATTTTCAGTAAAACAAATAAAGCAAAAGTTGAAAAATAATGTAGATGAAACCCTGGAAATATAAAGCACATACTCCGTATATTTAGATTTTGTTCTGTAAGTGGATTACTATACAACTGTTTAATAATTTTTTAAATAATAAGATCATTTTCCTAAATAATATATCATAGTTTAGGGCACATGTTTCACACTGTGTTGTGGTGCATTTATAGTGAAGCATTATTAACCACATTTTTTGCATAATCCCATTACTTCATGTTATGTGACTGACGAGACTTAGAGTTTTCTTACATCTTCCTGATTTCAAATGCATGGATGTTCTGAAGTCATTATGCTCTTTCAGATTCTTTTTTGTATGCTTCCCACTGTGCCACATGAGTTTCACACACCATTACTCAATTAAAAGCTGGCATAAAAAAATTATTTTATTTAGCCCTGAATCACTCAGATGGAGCTTTGGAACCCGTGCATAAATGTCTGTGCATTTTCATGAACACAATGGATGCTTTCTTCTTTAGCAAAAGATTATTTCTAAAAAATACAGAAAACCAGTAAACCCAGTTAATTATATGAACTGACAGTATACAGTATAACCAAAGAATGTAGAGATGTTTGTCATCTCTAATAAAGTGAGTCTGACAAAGTTTCCTGAAACAAAACAAAAAAAAAAGTCAGCAAAGGAAACTGTTTTTCTGAAAGAAGGCAGCCACAGAGAAATCCAAGAGCTGTAGCAGCAAAATCACTTTATTACAGCAGATTGGTGGTCTAAATACCATACAGCAGTTATCTCCCATTCTCTGCAGTGCTGTCACAGATGTCAAGGACATGAGAAAAATGAGGATGAGAATACTTTATCCTGCAGTTAAAAGCAAAGAATTCAGATGAAGAACTTCTCCTCATGTTAGCCACTGTGCTTTTTCATATTCATAAATGAGATTTAAATCAACACAAATTAGGAAAACTGTGACTGAAAAAACCCCTATGAAAGTAAACTTTTAAATTTTTTTTGTCATGAGAATAAGTTAATTTTCCACTACTCTCATTCAAGCATAATCACTATATGTCTGAAAAAAACATAGTTGAGTTTTTAGTGACATATACATGAAAGAAACCAACAGTATGAGATAAGTGGGTTGCCCTGTAAAAACCTCTTCTAAAAAGGAAAATATTAAATTGTTTTTTCTAGCTTCTTCAGTTTAAAATAAGCAATTATGCTTTGCATGTTGTAAAGCTACAAATCAAACTACACCAGCAGGGGAGTGAAACTTGGAGGCGTAAACATGGGAAGAAAGATAAGATTTCAGCTGAGATTTCAAATTAAATTAAAAGGAGAAGTAGAGGTATGTTGTTTCAGATGCCAAAAACAGCAGAAGAGGTTTCTGCACCAGATTGTGCAGAAAGTGAGGGAGGCCAAAACTGGATGAGTAGGGGATAAAAGAATGAGGAGAAGTTAAGTGTTATAGAATATTTGTAAGTAAAGTAGCAAGTATTAGTAAGATAGCAAGTTTTTGTATTAATGTTTTTTCTTCAAAAATCCCATTTTAAAGACTTAAAAAATAAAGTAAAATAATAAAATACCCAAAACATACACATCAGTTAAAAAAAAAGCAACAAACCAAATAGTATCATGATATATCTGTGTTATTTTTCTGTTTTAAATGTGCAATGACTCCTTTAGAGCCATAAAATTGTTAGCTGGCAAAATATGCCAAAGTACATAGAAAAATCGACATCTCATATGAACAGAAAATCATATTGGATAAATACTAATGTCATATCTCTGAACAAAAATGCATATGCAAAACATGTATTCTGCATATGTAATCTTCTCCCTGCACCAGCCTTGGTATGTTATCTTTCCCTTTAGATAATTTCCCATTGCCGTTTTCCTGCCAGAACTCTGCCCTGGAACCCAGGATGTATTTCCAAAATATTTTTGATTTATGTGGTTATTCTCTAAAACATAGCTAACAAAGCAGAAAGTTGACTTTTACACTACCTCAGCAGTGCTGTCTCTTCTCTCTCTAGGATCAGTGCTGATTTACCTGTCTATAGCTGGATCAGATACTGCCAGTAAAATTAGGTTCCTGAGTGTCATGCTAACTATTGTAAAATATGGTAATTTTTTCCCCCAGTGCTTTTTTTCTTCTAAAGCTATGCCATTAGCAGTGTCACTTGTGAACGTAAAATGGCGTGTTGATGGTTTATAAATGAATATTCAAGGAGCCCTGAAGTAACAGTGAATCATGAGACTAACAGAAGTGTTTAGAATGCCTGTTACAGAAGCAGATACCTACCTGGCTCCGAGCTCTTACCTGGGTTCAGAAAGAAAACATGTACACCAAAAAACTTTAAATCCTTTTCCCTGGATCTCCATTGTTCAATGCAGGAGCTTTGATTTTTACCATGGGAAACCCAAGTTATTCTGTGACTGTTGAAGCATCAAGAAACAACAATATTTCTTACACATTTTGCAGGTGGCTTAAAAGGAAATCTTATCTCAAAAGACTTAATTAAAAAACTATTGGTCGAGTATTTGCCACACAATCCAACAGTATATGCATGAATGCCTCAGAGAGTAAGGAAATGTGTAACTGTTTAAGAGAAATAAGGAACTGAGTCAATGTCCAGAAGGTAAAGGAGAGATGATATTCATAATTAACATATTAAATTATAAATTCTTATAAATCTAACACTTTGCACTAAGAACTGAGGGACGGATTCACTGAAATGAGGGATGTCTCACTTAGGAGCAGCAAATGCCAGATTTATAAAGAAAAGAAAAGAACTTGTAAATCCATTTATACAAATACCTGATTTCTAAATAGAACTTTTTTTTGTAGAAAAAGCATTGCAATGTCTTCCTCGTGCTTTCAGAAGGTGTTTTGCATACAAGAGGTAGGTTGAGATGGGTGGATTTAAAATTACTACAAATCTAGTTCCAATATGGACTAATGTCCCCGTTGTTGAAACTGTGTTTGAATAAACTCCAGTTTGGATGGCAGATTATATAAAAGAGTTATCTCACGCTTTTCCAAAGTGGAGAAGATAAATAGGTGTTATATTGGTCTAGAGAAGGCACCAAAATACCCAGATTCACTTTCTAAGTAAGGTAATATCACATTTAAAATATTTTAAGTATCTCTTTTTATTAAAATATGCAAGGCTGTTAAGACCTAGTTGGTATGGTTGGAGCATTTTCCTCCAGTGTCAGTGTATCATATGACATTTTTGAAAATAAATGAACCTCTCTGACTTAAATACCTTCGGCATAAAACTTAAGTTTGGAAAGGTTCCAAAATGATCATCTAGTTCAGCTCCCTGAACTAATCAGGATTAAATTTTTATATTAATTCCTTGACAAAAAGTTTCTATTCTTTTGTATCTCATTTCCTTACTACAAGAAAAAAAAAGAGAAGAGTAATAAGAGTAATGCCCACTCAACTGATTGTTAATTAATAAGAACATAAGAATGGCCAGAATGGGTTACACTGAAGGCACACCTAGCCCCAAATAGTAATTCAGTGAGAATCAGTAAGCATGTGTTTAATTAAAAGGAGATGTTCAAGGCCAGGCTGGATGGAGCTCTGAGCAACCTGGTCAAGTGAAAGGTGTCCCTGCCCATGGCAGTGGAATTAGAACGAGATTATCTTTAAGGTCCTTTCCAACCCAAACCATTCTATGATTCTGTGAAGTAAGAATGTGGAAAATACACACGATCCACTTTAACTTTTTCCCAGAGTCCTACTAAATTATGTTCAGGAATTTCCATGTATATATAATAAATATGTTTGCAACATCCTCCAGGTACAAATTCTTGTCTTATATTCAAAAAAAAATGTAAGTGATTTTTGACTTATATCAGTTTCATTTGTTATCCTTTAGTTCTTGTACATGAAGAGACAGTAAACTATCTTTCCCTATAGATTTTTGCCAAGTCACTCATGATTTGCAAATTTTTAGCTTATTGTCCTTGTTTTTCTCTTTATAGCTCATGGATCCCAGCTTATCTATCATTCCCAGTATGGAAGACATTCCATAACTTTGATCATCATATTTTGTAAATGTTTGTGAAGCAGTCAGTACTGCAGGGTTGATCACTATAAAAAAAAGTTATGAAGAAATAAATAATTCTGTCTTCAGGGCAGGATTTGAATAATCTTCAGTGAATATGTCTGGGTATAGACTATTAAACAAGATGAAGGCTAAAAGAGGGAGAACTACTCATTAACGAGAACTGTCTGCTTCTAGACTGAATGAGGCAGGGATTTGGAGGATAGAAAAAGTATATCCTCATGTCATAGACCTAAAAAATGTAATACGGCATTGACAAAAAGGGATACAGACAATCTTGATTCTGGTATTTGTATGCTTCTGTGTGTTTGCCATTATGAGCTAAATAATAGCCTGTAAACCCTTTTTTTCACTATATGTAAAAGATTAAGAGAGAATAGAATGTTGCAACTTTGACACAAACAGAAAGAAACGCAGATGAGCAGTGAATTTCACCTGATGGCATTGCAGAACAATTGCCCCTTATAGCAGACCTCCAGAGAGTGATATATATTTATTGCAGATTATGTTGTTATTTAGAGAATGGCAAGAAGAGATATTTTTTTCAGACTGACAATTCTCCTTTTTTTCTGTTTCTCACCCCATTACTTATACATTTCAGTATAAGAGGAACAGATAGGAGAGACAGGAGAAAAGGATGAGGATGATACGTCTGCTTTTGGATGGAGAAGTGCCAGCAGAGGTAAAGAACTATCACAGGTATGTGTTAAAAGCTGTTTTCACTCCTCAAAGGTAGGCACAGAGGGTATGAGAATGTCTTCTGAAAGAAAAGTATGTTCTTAGGACCAATTTAGAGGTGAATAGGAAAATAAAGCAATAACTGAAGGACAGGTATGTCTGCAGTTCCTAGGTTTCATAATACCAGGATTTTCAGGTAGATTTTCAAAACTGGGTGTCATAATTTAATTTTTACTTTCGCATAAAATTTTTCCAAATTTTACAGACATGTATTGACATTTTGATAGTGAAATAGTATACGAGTTATACACACAGATTATAATTTAAAGACTTCCAGAAGAGATTAATCATAGTGATTCACCGTACCAGCAAATCACTTCAAAAAAAGCAAATCATATAAATCTTCCTTACTGAGAAAATTACATTTTTTCAAAGGCTTTTTTTTTCTTTTTTGTCGTTTTTGGTTTTTTGTTCTTTTGGGGTTTTTTGTTGTTTTGTTTGGGGGTTTTTTGTTGTTTTTTGGGTTTTTTTTTGGTTTTTTGTTGGCTTTTTTTGTTTGGGTTTTTTTGCAGGTTTTTTTAATGAACAAACCTAATTTGTCTGCAAATGTAGTTTTGTCTCATTCATTCTTGTCAGGACTAAAGTGGAATTTTTCTAATATTTAGGTTCTCTGCATTTTTTACTGTGGCTGTTTTGTTCCTTTGTGCCTCTCTCCTTGAAGGAATGATGTTTTTCTTCAGAAGATCTGAGAATCTGAGATCTGCAAATCTGAATCCTCAACTTTATGGAGTTATTTTGCAATTAAAATAAGCAAGTGTCTTTTTTGCTTGGTTGATTGGTTGGGTTTTTTTGCTTCAGAAAAGAGATTGGAGACTTTTAGGATATTATAGAATTTTTTGAGTAACTTTATATCATATGAATGATGAGGAATTCCAGAAGGATTTCAAAAAAATTGAGTGAACAAACAGCGGCAAGGAAGCTTTAGCATTGATAAATATAAAGTAACATATTAAGGAAAATATATTTATATCTCAGGTAAGATGTCCTGAAGACAGTTTTTACATTCCTCTGAAATAATCTATAAAATGTGCAATAACAACTCAAAGGTAAAAAATGTTAGGCATGATGAAGAGGGTGTTGCATGTAATTGTCCACTTCTCCATTTCTGTGAACATCATCATTTCTTTGATATGAAAAAAATAAGGTTGTTATTCATCAAATCCTACTGTACTAGAACTTTTAGATCTTACTGCCCTTTAGGGCTGTGAAGGCAGACAATATCAGTGAGTTTAAAGATGGATGAGATTCATGGACAATAAGGCCACAAAAGGGAAGTGGATACCTGCCATCTGCTCTGTCCAGTGTCGGCAGATGCCAGGAAATGAACGGTTATAGAATCACAGAATGACTTGTCTTGGAACGGACTTTAGAGATCATCAAGTTCCAAACCCTCTGCCACAGACAGGTGCATCTTTTGCTAGACCAGGCTCTGAAAACCCCATCCAACCCGGCCTTGAGCACTTCCAGGGATGGGTCATCCCCAACATATCTGGGCAACCAGTTCTTGTGCCTCATCACTCTAACAATGAAGAACATTTTCCTTATATCTAATCTAAACTTACTGTCTTTCAGTTTGAAGTCATTCCCCCTTCTGTCACTAAATTCTGTTTTCCAGGCTGAACTATCCCAGCTGTCTCAGCCTTTCCTCCTAGGAGAGGTGCTCCATCCCTCTAATCAAATTGGTGACCCCCCTTTGGATTCTCTCCAACAGGTCCATGTCCTTCCTGTGTTGGGCGCTGGAGTAACTGGATGTAGTTTCTCCAGCTAGAGTCTCACAAGAGCGGAGCAGAGGGGCCGAATCCCCTCCCTGTGGGCCCTGCTGCCCACGCTGCCTTTAATGCAGCCCAGGACACAATTGTCTTTCTGGGCTGCATCAACACATTGCCAGCTTGTGTCCAGCATCTTATCCACCAGCAACCCCAAGTTCTCCTTGGCAGGGCTGCTCTTGAACTGTTCATTCCCCAGCCTGGACTGATACTGGGAGCCACCTGACCCAGGCGCAGCACCTTGCATTTGGTCCTGTTAAACCTCATGAGATTTCCATGGACCCACTTCTCAAGTTTGTCCCCGTTCTTCCGGAAGTCAACCTGTCCTTCAGGTGTGGCAACCACACCAGTCAGGTTGGTCCTAACTTTTCTAATCCTTTGGGATCAAGGGAGAGTTTTGATTAGATGTTTTTTAAAGCTGATTAAACCTTCTCCATGATTCTATGAACACAGTTTAATCTAAAGTATTAGTAGGGGTGGGATAATGTAAAATTATAAGTGAAGTACTATGAGGCAAAAAACAGTCCCAAAACTGTATTCAGGTGCAGTTCTACTTTCTGACTCTTTAGGCAAACACTGTTTTTTTCTGGAAGTCTCATTATTTAAATTTTTTTGAAGTAGGCATCTGGTAAAGACAGAGCACGCTGTACTCTACTACTAAACAAATATTCACCACATAACATGTGAATATATCATACCAATATGTCAATAAGTAGTAGCAGATACTACTAAAGGACAAACACATGCATGGATATAATTTCTGCATCATCAACATTATGGTGAATAACAACAGAAAATGACGATTTTTTCTTTCCTAAAAATAACTATTAAAAACCTTCATCTTTCTGTGTTTCATAGAGACAGCAAAAGTTATATTCACAGCCATCCAAGAAAACACAAGTGTCATCTGTAGACTGAGTATCTGAAAGTAGCCTGTGACTAGGGAGGATATTGGGAAGTAAGCGGAAGCTATAGCATAATTTAAATTTAGCTGTCTTATCTGAAATATTATATAGTCTTGCTTCTAGGTCTTCCTAGAAACCTAGATTTTCCTAGCTATGCTTCTGATACATCAATTCACTGAGTGTTTTGAAACAGAAATATTTTTTCTTTTTTTTTCAGTTTTTTCCAATCTGAAAATTAGTCTGTAATAGCTATGAGAGATATGAGACCAAAAAAGGCAGAGTATAAATAGCAGAAACAGTGCCAATCAAGCACTGATTTTTAAAAATTATTTCTTTACCTTTTTAAAAATTATTTCTTTACCTTTTTACAAAAACTAGAGATACAAATGAAATTATGTATTTTGTGCAGGTTTCATTAAATGTAACTTTCAAACTCTTTTCTATCATCCTTTATAAGCTCTTTTTTTGGCTACTATTCAAAAATGTTTTTATCAAATCAGTATTTTTCATAGTTTTAGCTTGCCCTTACTGAATGCATGAAAAAAATGCCTGAATGCTATTCTTCTGCAATGGTTGCTGACTTATAAGGTATTGATGATCAGTGATGATAAGAGATAGCATGTTTGGAAGTGAACAGGAACATGTGCACTCACCTGGAATAGAGACTAAAAAACCCCTAGGACACAGTATCAAAATTATTGAGAATATTGTCAACATTCACTTCAGTTGAATGTAAAAGGCTGAAATTTCTGTGCCAGGGAGATGTTAACCGGAAGATCCTCAAACAAAATACATTGCCTTACACAGAGATGAATTAGGTTTTCTTGGAGTCGTTTTAACACCACAAATTTATAACCAATTTGTAACACAATGTGTAGACAGTGAGATTGGAAAATATTGTCCTCAGTAGGCCTATGAAAATACTTTATCAGTCCTTATGCTATCCTGCATTCAACATGTAGCTATTGTATGTAGTTACAGAAACCAAGGTGTGGACTCCACAAAACTGCTAATGAGAAAAATCCATTCTTGCATGAAAATATCACACTTTTTTAAATTACAAAAGTGGAGAAAAAAGTAATTTTAAAAAGACTTTTAATGCTGTTCTGATTTAAAATTCTTAAGCATTAATCAGAATGTTCAAAGCCCCTGCTGTTTCTCTTTATTCAGTTTTGACAGCCACCCTTATGCATCTGCTCACAATGGTAAATGCACAAATAATAGATCAACTTATTTTTTTCCAATTATCAAGGTCATTTTTTGGCAATGTGAAATAATTATTTTTATTTTAAAAGTCAGAGACCGATGCAGTGTTTCAAGGAGATACATAAATCCTATCTTGGCCTTAAGGAAAGCATCTGGGAATCTGTAGGAGGAATCTGTTTGCTTTATCAATTCCAGCCACTTCCCCGTTCTTTACATCTATGTTTTTGGCAGAGGGAGTGGATGCTAAGAATCCTATAGAAAACAGCTCTGTACTGTTTGCAGTGTGTTTATCAGAAGATCAGAAGGCAATCCCACCAGCCATAGCAGTTATAATGATCTTTGATACGTCCCCTGTTTCCTAGCTAGTTCATGGTCCAGAGACTGTACACATTTGCAGGAAAGTTTCGGTACTTTGAAATATGCCAATACAAATATTTTGAATATATATATATTTTACCTACTTTAATCCTATTAAAGTAAAAATTAACTGGTTTCTAAAATTACAAGTATGTAAAAATTATTTCAAATATATATTTATTATATATGCATCAACAAAGAGAGAGTGGAACAATCCTTCTAAATGTTATTGGGAAATGAAATAGATACTTTCCTTTCTATCACTGGTTTAAAATCTGGATCTCTAGAAAGCCTTCAAGACTGTAATCTCTATTTAGCAGCCCACCTACTGTTACAGGTTGAATTCATATCACTCTAACTATTCATTCTAGTGGCCTTTGTAATACTCTCTGATTCTAATACCAAAGCAAATACTATAAGAAATGAAATTGTATTATAATCTTATTTAGTTGTAATCTGAATCTTTTAATCCTTTTAAGTGACAGAATGGGAACATACAATATACAAGGTGTTCTTTCCTTGAGAGAGAAGAAGTATTTGCAGCTTCATAAGAGCTTGGATTTTGATAGCAGCACAATAAAGTGAAAATTTAATTACTTTAAGAGGAAGGGGCAACAGTTTTTCTGTGATCACAAAGTAGAAATTCAAACTCTGACTCATGGAGCTTGTGACTTAGTGTACAACAAAACCAAAAATATAAAGAAGAAGAGACCAAAGATCTTTTACCATTTTGTATCTTCTACTTTTCATGTTTTTACCCCTGGGTACCTGCCTGATATGAAAGTTGAATCAAGTGGCAGATGAACTACTTAGAGGTTTTACTCTGAGCCTTTACAGTGACACTAAGATCACATATATAAATCACATCCTTAAAGTTCAAATAATGATAACAAGTCCGAGAGAAACTGCGAAAATAAAGTTCTTTTACACTGGATTGGCACTGACAATTGTATTGTATCTACCATGTTTAAAAGTGAATTTTTAAAGCGGAAGCCTTATTGAACATGTATTTGCATTTCTTTGTCACCTATCCTTTGTTTATGCAAACAACGTACATGACCGAAAGGAATTATGATGTCATGCATACAAAAGACATCTTAAACAACTTCTAAAACTTTTTTTTTTTGTGGCAAACACAGTGATCAGAAAGGTTTAAATATCTAAGCTCTGTTTATTGAAACAATTCATGTAAGTTATTTTGGAAATGTCTCAGTGAAAGTTTGGAATGTCATGGACAAATGGTGAAGCAGGTCTTGATGGCCAATGCTCCTGCCAGAAGTGCAGACTCTCCTCTTCTATACATGGGAGATAGGTCTGCAGGAGCTATCCACAGTGGCAAAGTACTTTGATGTAGACCTCTGCAGGTCTACATCTCTGCTCAGTTAAATATGGGCCTGTCCTGGGTTACAGTGTATTCTATTACCATGAGCTGTTGAGACCAGGTGTAGCAATGTTCCTTGCCTCCTCCCTCTGCACTATTTCCTGTTAATGGGCCCATCAGTGCCTTGCCCTATGACTCAGAGATAACCTGCACCTGGACTATCTCCTGTTAATGGCCCATTGGTGCCTTGCCCCATGACTCACCATCCCACTGGGAGATGCTCTGCCCAGGGGGAAGGAGCCAAGCATTCCCACCTGGATAAATCTGGGGCCTGGAACAGCAGAGGCAGACTTACCTACTGGGATCCCAGAGGACAAGATCTACACCATTGGATTTTTTGAGGAAGACCAGACCCTCCTACGACACCACTGGACCTTCAGAGGAAGACCAGACCTTTCAACAGAACCATCACTCCAGGAGGACTGCAGTCACCATCTAATTGGACTGTTACCAACCCTCTGATTATCAGGGGGTCACGTTTGTGCTCTGACCTTGTCAGTAGGTTGTTCTTTTTGCGCTATTGCATTTATTTTTATTTTTTCCTATTGAATTGTATTTCTGACTTGAATTCTCTCACTAGTTTGCTTTCAAACTAGTACAGGGCCTAACCATTACTGGCACTTTAGTTAAAGATGTGTTTAAAACATGAATGTTTTCCTTAATCTTCTTTGTTTTTAAGCATTATGACATTTAAAAATATTTTAAAATATATAACTCGTTGTCAAAACAGGCTGTAAATTTCCATTTTTGTTTTTGAAAAGTTCGAGGTTACTTATTTAGTAAATAAGTTGGTCATAGCTTCCTACATGTCTCACATTTTTTTGAAAAGGAGAAATACGCGGCACTATAAACGACCTTTCACTGAATTCTGATTTTAAAATTTGAATTGTAGTTCTCAGCATTAAGATCCACAGCCAAAAATCTAGTTAGCAAATCTAGGACTGTGTAGCACCTTAGTAGTCACTTTTTTATAGTAATTGAATTAGTGGTGTATAAATGTTGTTTTCATGAGTTTTCAAATTAATAATTTGTTGCTATCAGAAATTTCACCAAAAAATGCATTTATATTTTTGTATGAGTTTCACTGAACAATCACTGACCATAAAACATTATGTTCATTGTTTTCACATCAGTTTTACTTAGGTAAAGGATTTTTGAAACAGTCTTTATGACTGAGCTTTTATTATTACAAGTATGTTCATATTTCAAAGTAAATAATGAGTTTTCATTATGAGAAAAACAATTTTTTTTAATCAAAAAAAACCCCTTATAAATGGTTCATCTAAAATTTTTAAAATATAGCAAAGTATTGCTGCAGGAGATGAACTATTTTCAAGAAACCTCTATATCTGACTTTCCAACAGAAGAATTCAAACTTCAATTCTAATTAACACCTCCGCTTTTGTCAAGGTTATTTATCAGGAATAATGTGGAACTAATGTCTCTGAACGGGGTAATGTTTGATGCACAACTTTACTGGCATCTCTTTGGCATAACACATGTATTTTATCACTCAGGAACAGTATCTTCATTTTTAATTGATGCCTGCAAAAAAAAATGTATCAGAATTCTCCCTGCCCCTAGCAGTTTCTTGGTATTTTGGTTTTATATTGAAAAAGCAGTATCAAACTACATGAAAAATACTTCTTTTTTGGTCAATAAATCTCTCAGATTTTGGTTCTGCTGATAGAATGACATGAGTGCAAGTAATAGTAGTTGTTGTGGCCACTGCCTAAAGCCAGCCCTCAGAAAGCATATGGCATGTATTTTCAGGCTTGTTTTGGTTCTGTGACAGTCTGGATTCTAAATGAGGCACCCCGCTTTAATAGGGCTGACTTACATGTGCCTACAGCACACTTCCCCATGCTTCCCACTCTGTGTTTACCAGCTTGGCTTCCAACGCCTCTGTTCTTCTGGTCCCGAGTTTTTCAAGAACAAAGCCTGCTAATCATGCCAGATTGTCATTAATTATGTAATAAGAGCAAATGAGTACCAAAAATTAGGATAAAGCCATAAAATTTGCTTGAATTCATATACCATTTGAACACTTGTTTTCAAGGGAAGAAAGCAGTTGCATTTACTATGTTGTTCCACAAGTCCTTGCTCTGTTACATTACAGTATAAAATGCAGCAATTTTCAGATGTTTTTTAAGAGGTAAAATGTAATGTAAGATTTTTTTATCAGTCCTTCAACCAGTAAATTGACTTGATGGGCATGAAAGAAGCCAGTTTGTTGCTAATACAGGACTTTCTGCATCAAGTCTTTGACCTACTTTAGACTTTTTAAAGCTATTTCAACAGACATTTCAGATATTATTCACTAGACAGAAGTTTAATTCCCCTATTCTCTACAGCTTGTTTGATCAATAAACTGATGCAAATTACTCCTAACAAATTGCAAATAACTCCCAATAAATGATTCTTCTAAGCTTTACTCTGCATTATATCAAAGAGCTTCTTATTTTCTTTTTCATTTATGGTTCTTTCACAATCTAATTTCTTTAATACTCAAAAGGCGAATTGATTTTTACTAATTTACTTTTTTTGTCAATTGAATTTGGTACACTACATTAAATAGCCTGCTTTCAATAATCTATAGTGTCCTAACCCCACTACTATATTGATCTTATGCAGTACTTCATTCCAGAAAATCTCACTTAGCTAAGATTTTTACTTTCTCACACTAGCAGGTGTGTGGGCCAGACCTTGAAAACTATATAGTTAATTGATTCACATAGAAACTAGAACAGAAATTTAAAATAATCAATATAAGAGGTGGTAGAATTTTTTTCCCCTAAATTCAGTATCTTTGTATTTTAACTGGTACTCTTAAGTTACAAATCTATGCAGTTTCCTTGATGGTATCATGGTTATACAATTAAAGTGACAGTACACTAATACTGTAATAATAAATAATACAATTATTATGTATTTCAGCTTTCTAGGCGGCAAAACTTACTGAAATCCTCCTTCAAGATCAGAAAACTTTCTGTCTAGGCTTGCTATGTTACTGGTAGAGTATGAATTTATATGGCTCCACTAAAAGAAAAGAGTCTTTAGAGTGATTAAAGAATAAGAGATCTGCTTCTATGATTGAGGGCATATTGTAATTTTTTTTAGCTCTAGAGATAAGCTTTTTCTACTTGCTCGTCCCTTTTTGCCTTGTGAATAGAAATGCAACATTTTCTCAGAATACCAGTACCACTCTGTTAGAACTCTTTTGGAATATCTCTGGCAATCACTAATATTCTCAAAGTGGACTGGATTGAGAATTGCAGCCTCATGTGTAAATTTTTTGCATATATAAATAATATATTGGTTTATTGCAGGAACTTTAATTGAGAAGAAAATTTAAGATTTAAAAAAATGAAGTAGTTTAGGAAAGACTCAGATCATATAAGAAGCACACAGCAGTTTGCAAATTGCAGATCTGCAAAGTTCAGGTATACTTTTGTCTGATTGTATTAGTAGAATCTGTTTCTCCCAAATCACTATAGTGGATTACTAACCCAGTTAGTTGAGGAACACTCCAGTATTCGTTATTCTTTAATCCTGAATTGTTCTGTTCCACGGTATGAGGGGAGTCTAATGTTACCGCAATTGACTTTTCTATCATGTAATAACTCTGAGAATCAGGTAACTATTAAAGATTAATTTATACATTACAATCCAAATATTATTATGAAGTTTAGAAGCTCAACAGAATGAGATTAAACCCTGCTTATTACTACTGAAAGTTAAATTAACTCCCAAGAGGTTTTCCCTCTCATTCAACTCAAATGCTTCCAGAAAGCTTATACAGATTCTGTAGTTGGAATGTAATTCTTTGGCAAAACTGTTTTCTTGACTTTTACTTCCATGGACACTAAGAATGAAAATTCCTCTTCCTGCTAAGCATTCAATTTATTTTAGAAACCTTTCGTCAATGGTTTTCCTAATATAGAGACATAGTATTTAAACAAGTGGGATTCCAAAACTTAGTGCCTAAAACTATTCAACTCATAGATACATTATTTTAGAGAAAACCTTGCAACAAAAGTCTCCATGACACATAAATTTTTATATTGTAGAAGTACGTTTAGAAGACCGCCTAAAAAATTACACTAACCAGAATGTCCTTTGGGAGAGTTACTAAATCTTAATCCAAAATCTGAAAAATCTTGTAATATCCTAACTAACCTCATAACGATTGATAGCCCAAACTTCTGAGGAAATTGTGAAATCAGGATTTGTACCTCCAGTTCTAGAATTTGTGTGTGCTGCAGTAAGCAGAACTATAAAATAACTTCCTGACTTTACAACTGCAATGACAGAATGTATGTAGCTAGAAAGCTATATTCATTTAAAATCCAATAATAGAGATCTTTAGGATCTTTCTAGAAACCAGAATTAAAATGAATTCTGTGAGTTTTGTTTCTTTTTATGCTAGTTAATTGATGTTTAGAGAAATACGGAGCACAGGAATGGTTATGTGGCATGTTAAAATTTCTAGGGTAAAAATATCAACCAAACAAATATACAATGCAACTTTCTAGATATTGATGCTGTACCAGCAGTGCTCAGTGTATTTGAAAAGTCACAACAAAGCTACAAAAAAGAGGCATTGTTTCAAACTGCATGCTATTCCAAGGCAAGCATGATCTACAGTAAATTATGGCATATTTTTGTCAGGATGTAGGAGAAACTGTTGTTTAAGTATCTCTGGTCTATCTACATAGCTTTCCTGTCTTAGCTTACAAACCATAAAACAGGGTTGGAAGTCAAATGTCTCATGGAAACAGTGCCCGGGAGATAGCTTTTGCATGAAGAGGCCAGGAGAAAAGGCCTCAAAAGCCCACTAGCTCTAGGATCTTTATTTGCTTTCAAAGTGTGTCTCATTTAAGTTTAGAGTCACTGAACTACAGATACTGGCATTCTTGAAAGCTTTTGCTGAAAAAAAGCCTAATCATAATTGAAGGATGTGGCTTAAACTCAATTAGTCATCTCAATTCTGAAAAGCTTTACTATTAAATGTCTCATAAAATAATTATTCTGTGTGACACTCTTCAGCGTTCTGTCACTCTTAGTATTGATAGCTAAAAGCATACTTTGGGACAATGAATTATCCTCCAGGAACAATATCAAACAATGAGCCACACTTCTGTGTATTTAAGCAACAAAAAGTCATCTACTATTGGAGTGAGAACTCCTCTGGACCCAGGCCCAGAGGAAAGCCACAGCACAGGGATTGAATTAAAACCTTTTGATAAACTGAGATACATGAAGTCACACCAAAGTGAAATAGAAATATAGATTTTTAGCTTTTAGTAGAAATATATGCTAAGTGCCTTAAGTGTTGAAAAGCTGCAGCAAAGAGACCTTAAACACAGTTTACTGCAGCAGTGCTGCCTTTTCACAGAATTTCTCTACCTTAGACAAAACATAGATGGAACTATAGTGTTCACATTTTTTAGATAGAGTGTTCACATAAACAATAAAAACTGATAGAAGCAACATACACAAATCTGTGTAATGCCTATGTAAGACTTGTGTAAGATTTACGACTGTTAGAACTAGACCAGGATAGGTTAAGAAAAGAAAAACTAGAATTGTGTGTTAATTCTATTGGTTAATTAATAAATATAATGGACACTTCTGTAAGTTTGAACAACATCTGCAACATCTACAACATCAAGAAGAAGAAGAAACTGTTGATAACTTGCTGTTAGCCTGCTGCTGCTGCTGTTGTTGCTGCTTGACTCTATCATGTAACCCCTTCGAACCCTGCCTTCAGAAAACTATGAAAGTACAAAATAAAGAACTTTAGCAGAACAGCAGCTCTCTCTGCTCTTTCACCTTTGGCCGTAAGGGAGGGTGTCCCATCACGAAACTCAATAGTCTACATGAGAAAATAATGCCATTTTAAAACAGATTTGTGAGTATTAGAACATATTGAGACAAAGGAATGAGTTCACAGTTTCTTCTCTGTTATTCTAATAACTCTGCTGTTTGAATCTGTTATTTTAAGAATTTAATTTTCATAATATAACATTATACTTTGCATTATAAAATGTTTATTCAATGTTCAAAGATTCCAATTATAAAAGGCTTAAATGTAATCTGAAACTAGTGTTACCATGACTGTAAAAGTATGTGACACTTAGATATTACAAAACTGCAAATCATCATCAGATATATCTCTTTTCAAAATGTCACTGAAATTGTAGGACCAGAAAAATTTTTTGCAAAAGTATCACATCCTTGTTTGTTCTGGAAGAAAAAAAATAGGAATAATCAGGTCATTCAGTGGCAGTTTAGGGCTTCAGCAGTCTCTGAAATCATCCTTCGGAGTCCTAATGGAAAGTATTTGCCAGTTGAAAAGTAGTTATGGATCTGATTGCACCTCTGTGCGTCATTACATAGATCTATTGCAAAACCAAAATACCTTGTTCCCAGCTTTTCCTGCAACCCACTTAGCATCAGGAAGCAAAGATAAGGATGAACTGTTGTTAATAGAGCACTGTAGGCATGTATATTCCATAAACTGCATTAACAAAATACTGGCTAACAGAACCTTTAGTCTGCTGAAGTCAGTGCCAAAATTCACTAGGATAAGAGTTTCACAAGACCAGGGATTTCAATTGTTATGTTTCCCAAAAAATGAATATGACTTTTTAATGACTTTTAGTTGTTTCACACTTCTGTTAATGTTATGCAAGTTGAAGATGGGCAAAGTAAATTTATTTATCTATTAATCTGTTGAGGGTAAAAAAAAATACCTCTGCATGATTGTTAGAGGGGATGGGGACTGCTTATACAGGGAAAATGAGGGAATTTTGTGGGAGAATGTGTTCATAAGTATTCACAGGTTAGTAGACAATGTCATTCCTAAAATAAGTCAAAATAACTGTGAAAAACTCAAGTTGTCTTTAATATATATAATAAACTCTGGGTATACAAATATACATTCTGCTTGACTATGTGCATGCATATGTATTACGTGGGTGCAAATGAAGAATTAATCAGAACCTTAGGACTAATAAAAGAAGTTTTAAGCAGCGTATAAAGTGAGAGAGAAGCAGGATTTAATGCATGGGTGCTTTTTTTTCCCCTGTTATATTTTTAAATGTAATTAAAAATGTTTCTGTACGATACAGTACCTATCAAGCCTGCTATTAGATACCTTTGAAAACAAGTTATTGACTACTTCTATCAGTACCAAAGTGCCTGAAAAGCATCATTATTTTAAAATTTAGTAATGAGGGCCTCTAAGAAGGAACAAATGCTGTGCTCACATATCTTATAAAGCTGCTGCAGTGACCTCATTACAGTCTACAACTTCCTCGAGGGATCAGCATTTCAGGATGTGGCAGGTGCTGATCTCCTCTCTCTGGTGACTAGTGACAGGACATGAGGAAATGGAAGGAACTTGTGTCAGAGGAAGTTTAAGTCAGACATTAGGAAAAGGTTTTTCACTGAGAGGTTGGTTCATCACTGGAAGAGGCTATCCAGAGAAGTGGTCACAGCACCAAGCTTGACAGAGTTCAAGGAGTATCTGGACAATGCTCTTAGTCATATGGTTTTAGGCAGAGCAGGGAGTTGGACTTGATCCTTATAGGTCCCATCTAACCTGAGGTATACTATGATTCTATGATTCCATGCCATTTAGGGTATGATGCTTATTCATGATTGCTAAGGAACTATTTCCTCTTGCATGAAGTTTTTTGGTTTGATTTTCCGTATTATACTTGAAAATGTAATATGGAAAACATAATTTGGAAAATGTGAAATTACCATTCCTGGAAGCGTGTAAAAGGCACGTGCATGTGCTACTTGGGGATATAGTTTTATGGTGAACATTGTGATGCTAGCTAAATGGTTGGATTTCTTAGAGTCTTTTCCAACCTAAATGATTCTATATATGATTCTGTATATTTATACAGAGAAGTGTTATCTAATGAAAAGAGTGAATAATTACTTTTTACTTTGTAGTGATTAAGTGATACCAGTATCTATTTATCAGAGCCTAGCCACAGATGCAAAGTTTGTATATATATATAGTGTATCTATAGTCCTTCCTGTGCATTATTAGTAAGCCTAAGACTTTTAGCTAGCTGGAAAAAATAATTCCACTAGACATCTGTGGCCATGGAGTGAATGAAACTGAGTCAGACATGATACCTGTCTGGAAATTTTTTTTTTTTGAGGAAAAAATTGGCAATTTTGTAGCAGTTATTAACAGAATATATGGGTTGAATTCATCTGACCTAAAACAATTTTATTACGCAATTTGCTTTTAAAGATGATAGAATACTACAGGTTTGGCTGGTGATGCAGTTAAGCATGCTGTGCTATATGTATCCAAAATAGGTTAAATGAATCAAAAGCTAAAAACCTTGATTAATTATAAAAAGTTCCTTATTAGTTAGCTGTGATGTTACTTTACTAGATGTTTAAAGTTAAGTGAGATTAATCCTGTCCCTTTGGTCTGTTTTGCCTTAAGTCTTAATCACATTATTAACTTTTCCTTTATATGTGTTTCTACAGGAAAAACACTGCAAAGATTCTGTCCATTTTTCAGAACATCAGTACTGAAATGTCCTCTGGCCAGGCACTTTTTACTAAACAAAAAAAAGCCCAAAAATGCAACAAAAAAAAGTAACATGATTAGGAAAGCCCAGATAATAAAGCAGGAAATTCTGCTTTAGCACTTGTCAAAAAATGCCTTTCAGAAGCAGATTATGCTAAAGAATAAGAAATGTACAGCAGGAGAAAGATTTTATGTAAAGTCCCTTCCTAAGTACATGCATCAGTTTCTCATTTATAACTCCAGGGCCTCTACTGCAAGAGCATTTCTAATTCATTCCCATTTGTGGAGCCCTTGTTTTTTCTGCTTCCTCAAAATGCAATGTTATCTAATGTTATTTCATGCTGAGATGAAACACTGACTGTATCAGTAAGGATAACTGCTGAGAAAGAAGAACAAAAGAATTGTATACATCTAATAGTCTAACATCTTCACTGAGGTTATGCTGAGCTAGTAAATATGCATCATCTGTCCCTAATGAATTATCTCATGCAGTATTGGTTCCAGAAAATTGTTGTATATGGAAAGATGCTAAGACTGTGCAAAAACTTTTATCAATAAAGTAGACCTGGAAATATGTTCTTACTAGCAAAAAACACACAAAAACCAAATAAACTTTTGTTGAGTTAGTTTTTGCTTGAGTTTGAAATATGTTCTTGATTTCAGCTATTGGGGAATCAGTCTTCTGATCTTACCAGCAGCTGGTTAATATTTTATATATTTTCCTGGTCTAGGCCAGAATAAAACTAAATTACACTGAAGATGCAGACAAGATTTTTGCGCATCACATATGCACACAACCCATTGACAAGGGCATTTGACCTAGACTTTAACTTTGTGACCATGAAAGCCATGTGGGAATCTTTGCTATTCAAGCGTTAGAGCATTCTAGAAGTGATAATATATGAAATGTGAAAGGATTCCCTGGATCTTAGTTAAAAAATAGCCTATAGAAACAATATCTCATCTGATTTTACATCTAGCTTGTACAGAGAAAGCTGTACTAAAAGAACCTGTTCCTGCATTGGAGCCTTGCAGAAGATGAGACAAAGTGAGGGCAAATTTCCATAAACTTCTGATAATTAACACAAGTGTCACAGATATACTGTGAAAAGGACACCAAGTAAAGGTTCATCATTCTGCCATTCTCTTGAAGAGAGAAGAGTGGCTGGAAAGGAGCCCAGCAGAAAAGAACCTGGGGTTGTTTGTTGACAGGTGACTGAACTGAGCCACCACTGTTGGCCAAGAAAGCCAATGGCATCCTGGCCTGTATAGTGTGGCCAGCAGGACCAGGGCAGTCATCATCCCCCTGTACTCAGCACTGGTGAAGCTGCACCTCAAGTCCGGTGTCCAGCTCTGGGCCCCTCAGTTCAAAAAAGACTTTGAGGTGCTGGAGTGAGTCCAGAGAAGGGCCATGAAGCTGGGGCTGTTTATCCTGGGGAAAAGGAGGCTCTAAAACTACCTGAAAGGAGATTGTAGCCAGGTGGGGACAGGACTCTTCTCCGGGGTCACTAGTGGCAGGATGAGACGAAATGGCCTCAAGATGTCCCAGGGGAGTTTCAGACTGGACATCAGAAAAATGTTTTCACTGAGAGGGTGGTTAAGTATTGGAATGGACTGCCCAGAGAGGTGTTGGAATCACCATCCCTGGAAGTGTTCAGGAAACAACCAGATGTGGCACTTAGTGGAGAACTACACTTTATAGTGAAAATAAGGTGATTTTTTTTTTGAATGTTTACATTTTTAATTTCAGTTATTAAAACATATTATTAATATCTTCTGATATAATTCCTTGTGTTCTTGAAGTTATTATATATTTCTATTTTAGGATTTTCTCCTCCTATATGGCAAATACTGCAAATAAACAAGTAAAAGAGAAACCAAACAAAAGGAAGGTTCAAATTTAAAAACTAGTGGCATGTCAAATCCATCAAGTGAAGTATAATATAGAACTAAAAAATACATCTTGAAACAAACAATAGGATTTAAAAGAAGCCAGCTTTAGCTGAGCTGTTAAATAAATATGGCTTCTGTAAAACTCTTCCTTTTCACATGACAGCACACTATTAAAATGAATGGTTGATAGGAGTTTGTACAATACACCATACTTGTGTTTGTTTTATGTTGGATACGGCAGAGTAAAAAATCTACCTTTGGTATAGATTTTTAAAACGATAACTCTGTAATGAGTGATATTATCTTTATCCACTGCACAACAAGCAAGCAACAGTAGATGGTGTTTAGCTATAGGGGAAAAATGAGGTTGGAATAATGTTCATTGTCTCAATTATGTATCAATCCTCTTAGAGATTTATTTCACCCTATTTCTTACACTAAGAAAATAGCCTAAGTATCAACAACACTATCCCACTTGTTATTCAAATCATTTGTAAAGACAATAGATGAAACAAAATAAATAGTAACCCATTTTAAACACCAAAGATTATCCTATCTTTATTTTTTTATCTGAAAGGTGCTCTTTAAGTCTGGAGATCTATTATCTCTCAGCCAGAAAGGTCACAGGTGAATGGCACAAGAGACTTGCTCATCCTCCAGGCAATGAACATATTACCTGTCCTTGTCTTTTAGACTCTACATAGCAGAAAACAGATTACTAAACTGCTTTAGAATGAAATATTTTTCTTGGTCTTTTTCTTAATTATTTTGGTCATTCAGTGTAATTAATTCTACATTCTGACAGTATATCCTAGCAGAAACTCACAAAGAACTGCAAAGTCACAGGATATAGGGGTATGATGTATATACTAAATTTAAAATGATGGCTGAAAGTTTTCAGCTTCTAGTTTTAGAAATTTTTCAAATCAGTTAATCATCTCTGTTTTCCAGGTGAGTACATCACGTAACTTCATCCATTATAGGGTGAACAAAACTATGAATTAACCTCTTGTCTCTCCCTGAACAAGTATAATAAAACCCTTTAGGATCATTCTTTCAAAAGCTAGTAGGCGTAGTCAGAATTTGTACAGTCCCAGTGCTCTTATAGCCAAACTCTTATGAAAAGAGATGTTTGGAATCATTGGAGATATATTTAAGCAGTTCAATTGCTTATGTGAAGACTGTTAACTTTGTTTTATGTAATAGAACTTTAGTGGCAAAAAACGAATTAAACTAAGCTACATTCTTCAGAATGAAATAAAAGGAACATGTTTCATTAACAAAAAATCCCCCAACAACGAAATGAACAAAAAGTGATAGACTGAGTTTCTGGTTCTGTAAATACGTAGAGTTAGATACTCACTAACATATATTTATCAATATATAACAATGCCTATTCATGGGATGATGTGTGCTCTTTGGCAGAGGAAGGCAAAGCTATCACACACATCATGCCCATGTACTATACAGCAAACAGCAGTAAGTTCAACTTGACTTCAGAGGACTTGAATGTTTTTCTTTAAATGCTCAAACTTGTCCAAGAAATAGAGAAGCTTTCCTCACATTTCTCTAAGTTGGCCAAATAGGTAAATAAGACATCTTTATTTTAAAGCAGAAGCACTAAAGTAAGGAAATGTGAAATAGTCCCTTTCACATAACAGAAGTTATGTCTTCTATTACCTCAATTTCATGAGAAGGAAGTGTGAGAATCTGACAGAGAGGCAGTACTCCTATCATGTTACTAAAGTACACTCTGATCGTATTACCAGGACTGTAGTGTTCCCAACAAAATGTAGCAAGCTTGTAGCCAATCCACAGCCAAAGCAAGCTGATGTCCTTGGTCTTCTCAGATTCTTGCATTCACCTTAGAAAACCTATTCCTTACATATATCACCTGCATACCACATACTGAATGAAGATACTCATAATCTTTTTCACCATGTTGAGTTTAAAATGTACCATACCATGCTTCATCATGGCTAAAATATTTCTGAAGTGCAAATCAGCTTGTTGAGAGATTGTGTAGCTGACTGTATGCCATCGTGCACACATTTGCAGAAGCAAAGTCCTAGTTTATGCCATGAAGGGCTGGAAAAATATTTTTCAGTGTCCCCAAATTATGCATTCATGTAGAGTTGTCACAGTCATGTATTAATAGTTGACAGTAATTATAATACAGAAAGTAGTTAAAAATATCACTGTTACGTATTGATAGACACCTGAATTCGTATTGTCACTGTCTAAAAGCACTGCATGCATAAGCTGATCTTATTTTTGTAACCTTAGATATAATTAAATAAATATTGCTATAAACCCCAGAAATCTTTTGATTAGACTTAAATAATTTATAATTTTATAAGAAAGGTTATTTAGTGGGTTTAGTTAGTTTATGATAAAGGTATACTGTAAGCACACATACTATTTTTAAAAAGTGAAATTGTGTCAGTAATACTGTATGTAAAATGCTGATAGCAAGCAGAGTCCATGTATGGTTAGAATCAGATGTTTTCATGCAATGGGTGAGGAATATTCTAAATTTAATTTTTATCATGTCTTGCAGACAGTTTTAGTAACAACCCTTTGGGATAAAATGCAATACAGCATTTAAATATAGTTGCTAGTGTGTTGTGTTGTCAAAAGAAGGAGATGAAAGCTTCCTCTCGTATAAATATCTATTCATAGGTCACTGCTTGTGCAAAATAACATTTACATATATGCACCATCTTTAACCAAAAGGGTTAAGTCTTATTCACCAATAAGGAATAGCACATTATTGTGGGTTGTAAATGTGTAACTGTTATTAATTTTTTCAGTGAATTTACTACGCAATTATATATTCAAAATCCTTCAAAAACTGTATTTTTTTCCATACTCAGAATATTTTCTTTTTAAATTTTATTCATGTAAGTCCTATTTCAGGGTTCAGTGAATATATGAGACTTTAGGCCTAAAATTACCTATAAATGATAGTCTATCTGTCTTACAGATCTACTTTCCATGAGAAATTAGCTGCTCACAAAACTGATTCCTATCATTCATCCATCATTGGCTTCAATCTTCCAATGAAATAGACTAATTCATCACTATTATTTTGATGACATTCATCTCTNNATTTTGATGACATTCATCTCTATCTTTACCCTCCTGATTCTACTGGGGCCAATATACTTCTTGAGTATTCATATTCACAAAATTTCTCAAAACCAGTATCTCCTGCATGGAGATTCTGTTGATTGATTCTGGTAGCTCCAGTACTACTATTGCTACATTGCTCCTTGTATGATACATAACCACCTCTTAGGTGTTAAGCACTTAGCTACAAATACTGATCAGAGCTACAGTGTGAACTCATCCAAAGTTCAATGAAATCAAATAACCAATGTATTTTGGGACACAAATTTTCCTTAATTTTATCTGCATCATTTCATACCTCATCATCTGGTTTGAATCCAAACATTAAATATAAATTTCAAATAGACCTATGTTCTTATTTTCAAAAAAAATTGCTTGAATTTTGGAAGTAGTGCCATAGAGTCACAGTAAAATTTCATAGGAAATCTACCTTCCTATCTTTCTCCAGATCTACACGGAAAATTAGTGTGAAATTTCACTGAAAATCAGGAGTTTTGGCAACTTGAATTTTCATCAGGATTTCTGTTTGTATATACTTGTAAGATACATTGCTGTTATTGTTGCTGTCATATTAATGCTGTTAATATGAAGCTGTGGCAGTAACAACTTCTTTGCACACATCTATCTATGGCCTATCTATCCTGAATATTTTAATACCTATATTGGATAGGCTAAATATTGACAGAATGTTGTAACTTAATTTTAGTAATTCTATGCAACTTTTCTTTTGTGCTCATATTTTTCTATTGCAGTTT
>VXAZ01010067.1:0-64683 GCA_013399875.1 Gymnorhina tibicen
AGAATTGTGGAAAATGTTAAAAAAAATTCCAAGACCATCATTTTGTTGGTGTGTATTAACTGTGATAATTGCACACTCAGCAGAGAATTCCCTTCCAAAATCAGGACACAGGCCCACTGAAAAATGCAGAGGCTCTTGCACATGGAACATGTACAACATCAAGTTTAGGATCAAGACCTGTGGTGTGAAAATACTGGGCTCATTGGAAAAAGCGTTTTCCTTCCACTATAGTTAAGAATTCCACCATTTGCCCCCTTATAATGCGCAGTAAACCACAGGAAAACTCCACACGGTTCAGGAGCCATGGGAAAAACCTGCAGAGTTGAGCTGTTGGAATACAATTTCAAGAAGGGCTGAAATGCTGATATAGCTCTGATTTAACCTGGGAAATGGCAAGAAGAAATAATGGTGAATATTCCAGTGGAGGAGGGCAAGGTTAGATGGGCTATTTGGAAGGAACTGTTCCCTGTGAGGGTGGGGAGGCCCTGGCACAGGGTGCCCAGAGAAGCTGTGGCTGCCCCTGGATCCCTGGAAGTGTCCAAGGCTGGGTTGGATGGGGCTTGGAGCAGCCTGGGCTGGTGGAAGGTGTCCCTGCCCATGGCAGGAGGTGGCACTTGTTATAAATATGTACACCCAATTTAAAAGTAAAACAAGTATAAAATTTATTTAGTGTCCGAGAATTCATACACACAATGCCACGATCGAAAAGGAGACAGTGCCAAGCCCGGGATTGGAACTGGGTGAACACAGGTCTGATCTCTATCGCATCAGATTTCCGTCTGTTCACGCCGACTGTTTCCAACAGCTTGCTTTTTATACAGTTTTTCCCATAAAGTTCGGATCCCGGGTATTGTTTTTGCCCATCAGTATATTCATGAAGCATGCTATTCATAAATCTGAGGTGGACAAAAAGCATCCTGCTTTTGATTAATCACTCATCACCAGAGGATGTTATCTGATGGCTCATGATGTTCCATATCTTGGTTCTCGATCTGGTCGTTAACACCTGAGCTGTGAGGGGTTCCTCGGAGATGGTTCATCAGCTCTGCTGGGAAGTTCTTTTTGAAACTGCAAATTTCAGGAGCCAAGCTCAATGTTTTCTTTGAAAGGTCATCAGTTCTCTGCAGCCTTGTTTTGGGATGTAAATCCGTCCCCCCTTGAGGTTAAGATTTTTCTCTGGGAAAGCTTCTGGTTATTTTAAACTTAGTTATAACATACATTTCGATATTACATATTTGAGCACGAATTTCCCGCTTTTATTTATAACACACTGGATGGGCTTTAACATCCCTCCAACCCAAACAAGTCTGGGATTCTGGGATTTATCCATATTCTAGAGAAACTGCTAAAAGGGAAGAAGCTGATGGATATTCAGATCTGTCCATGTCCAGAAGCAGCAGATCATTACATCTTTTGCAAAGTCCTCAAAGGACGATCATAGAGGCTGGTTTGTGAAGTTTGCCTGAAGAAAGAGATACCTCTTACTCACTTGGCCATTGAAATCAAGTCCTTTATACATCTTCTGTCTTGACAATGGAGCTGTTTCCATAGGCAAACCCTTCAATTTAGCTTTGGAAGGCTGATTTCAGATTCACACAGACACAGCAAAGGCCTGAACTAACAAACAAACCAATAAAACAGATTGTGTAGCTGATGTAGCCACTGGCAGGACACAGCTGGAGTTTATTATTCGTGTATTCATAGAGCAACCTTGCCCTCAAATCTCCCTGTTTTGATGTAGTGCTTTTGTGTTCCGGAGTGTCAGCATTGCTTGAAGTTGATTGACTCCACTCCTGCTGCAGGATACAAAATATATACAAAAAAAAAGGAAAATCTGCTTCTGAAGAGGCTCGGGCTGGAACAGCACCAGGCACAGTGATTAATAAATGATAGATTTTGGAGCAGCCCAATATATTTCAGAAATTCCCCCGTTCTGCCGGGTGCCTGTGTAATACACCATCCTCAGACCTGAGAAGAAGAAAAGTAGAAAGCAGCAAACTAACTTTAAGATATCTGCACAAAGACAAGTGGCTTTAAGATTTCCAAAAAGCTTGTATGTTTGAATAGGTGCTTCAGGAAGAGATTTTTGGGACAATGAAAGACTTTCTGAGCTGTTTAACTTGTAAATATGCTGCTTTTCATATTCAGGGAGGGCAGATAACGGGTCAGCTTAAAAAGTTGATTAAATCCTCTCTGATTTAGAGCAGGAATACACTCTGGGAGAACTTCCTGCCCTTTTAAGACAGTAAGGGAGGTTGAGATGGGTCTCTCCAGGGGATCCCCTTGCATCACAAACACAGCCTTTAGCTTAGAACAAGGGGGTAAGAGCTCTCAAATGAAGTGACGCTGATTTGAAAACAGAATGTGAAGGGAATAGAGAGAATAAAAATAAATCTTCAGCTGTATACCCAAGTCATTACAATCCTGAAAAGATCTGGAAAGCCTGCCTGTTTCTTGGGAGAATCCTTCTCCTCAATAGGTGCAGCTGTCTGGCTCTTCACCTGAGGGAGAGGAGTGAAAAGCAGCAGGTGACACTCCCCTGAATGGGAAGTCAGGGGTTGGAGGCACAAAAAGAAAGGGAACAGCACCTACCTGGGGATGTGAGGCTGAGGTTTTGCCATCAGCCAGAGAGACTGAACAGAGCTCTCCAAATAGGGGCTGAATGTTCCCTAAACAGGGGGTTAGTGCAGGTTTATCTGTATCACACATTGTTTCTTTGTTTCAGTCTGTTTTGCTTCGTTTCTTTTGTCTACTCCTGCACATGTTTGTGTGAATGTCAGGGAATTTTCTATTCATAGTCTTGTGGAGAAAACTGCCTTTATTGTGTAAGAGGTGTGAATGAAGGAAGGTTTTCTGCTTCGAATTTGAAGGGGAAAGGGTGTGGACAGGAAAAAAAGGAAAGAATCAGAAAATCATTTAGGGTGTAAAAGAACTCCAAGCCCAGCCTTTAACCAAGCACCCCCATGTCCCCAAGTCTCCTTGTTTTTTTGGACACCTCTAGGGGTGGTGATTCCACCACTGCCCTCAGCAGCCCATTCCAATGCGTTACAGCCCTTTCAGTAAAGAAATTTTTCCAATATCCAACCTCCACTGGCACAGCCTGAGGCCTCCCCTCCTGTCCCTGTTCCCTGGGAGCAGAGCCTGCCCCCCCCGGCTGCCCCCTCCTGTCAGGGAGCTGTGCAGAGCCACAAGAGCCCCCCTGAGCCTCCTTTTCTCCAGGCTGAGCCCCTTTCCCAGCTCCCTCAGCCACTCCTGGGGCTCCAGCCTCTTCCCCAGCTCTGTTCCCTTCCCTGGACACGCTCCAGCCCCTTTATGGAAAAAAAAACCCAAACTACCCCACTAAAACCCAAACCACCGATAAATGGGAAAAAAAACAAAACCAAAAAGCAAACAAAAAACCAACCCCAAAATTCTTACCACCCCCACCTCAACAGTTTTAGGGAGGATTCAGTTCGGTTATGGCGCAAATAAATAACTTTGGCCCATAGGGCTGTGAAAAGTCTGTAGAAAAATGAGGCAGGTGAAAGTGCAGAGACAACCTGTGCTGATGAGATGGGTCATATTGACAGACCAAGGCTTCAACTGGAAAATCACCAGGAGGGACAAGAGGGATGGGTATAAAATGCTGATGGATAATTACTGGGGGGGCTGCTTGAAGCTGTACATATCCTGATCCCAAAATCTAGAGGATTTGCAGAGCTTTCTAAAGAAGGTTTTTCTACATCCAGTTGCTAAACAGCTCAACACGGGCAGAAGATTTACATCCCCGTGCACAGAGAAAGTTATTTTTAATGAAACTGTTTGAGATTCATCTGTGCTCAGCATTGTTTCTGCTTTACCTAATGAACAGTGGCTTTTCACTGAAAATAAATCCCAGTGAAAACCAAAAAACATTCCTTTTGTTTGTTTGAATTCTAAAACAATCCTGAGTTTGAAGTCAGAGATGCAGTGTCTCACCCTCTTTGTGTTCCTGACTTTCGTGGAGCTGAATTTCATGGAGCATGGTCCTTGTGGGTCCCTTCCTACTCTGGATACTCCATGATTCCATAATTCTGGGACTGTGCTCAGTGCCTAAATTCAAGTAGGATGTAAGAATTTTTTAAAATTCTTTCCTTCTTGCTAATTAAAACCAAAATACATTCGACAAAATATTTCCATTCATTTATCCAGCAGCAAATCATCTGAACATGTAACAAATATGGATATTAGAGAGGAGAATTTCTTCAGTGGGAAAGCTGCCCAGGAGCAGAGCCCAGGTCAGAGCCCAAGGCAGAAGTGGAAGCCTCTTGGAGTCTGCAGGGAGTAACAAACCCCTGAATTTTTCTGTTTTCCTAATATATTTCTACCTTGCACCTCTGCCCAGAAGCAGAAGACAGACCTGTGACAGTGCTGGCATTCGAGTTTCAGATCATAACAGCAGCAGGGCATGTTTAGCTGCATTTTCAGACCCTCAGCAGACAGAAAAACTTATAATACTTAAATTATACATATTTTCCCCTGAGTAAATGAACTAAAAGTTTGGATTACACCTTTGCATAATTAAATCACAGCCAAATCTGGGGTTGCAATCTTCCAGAGCTGTTTCTTCATCATTTTCCTTAACTTTCTGACCTTCCTAGGATGAGGAAATTGTGGACTGGGGTGGTGAAATACCTCAGTAGTGTTGTACCTTGGGCTGAGTTCTTGCCATTAATTCCTCAGGAAGGAAAGGAGATTTGGGGTCATGTTGTAGGGTTCTACATGCAAGAAGGTTGTAGGGCCTGGAGGGGCCATACAAGGAGTGGCTGAGGGCACTTGGTTTGTTCAGCTGGAGAAGAGGAACCTGAGGGCAGAGTTATCAGGATCTGCAGCTCCTCCTGAGGGCAGCTCCAATCTCTGTGAGCAGGGACAGGACCCAGGGAATGGCTGGAGCTGGGCCAGGGCAGGGTCAGGCTGCAGATCAGGGAAAGGTTCTTCCCCCAGAGGGTGCTGGGCACTGCCCAGGCTCCCCAGGGAATGGGCACGGCCCCGAGGCTGCCAGAGCTCCGGGAGTGTTTGGACACCGCTCCCAGGGATGCCCAGGGTGGGATTGTTGGGGTGTCTGTGCAGGGCCAGGGGTTGGACTCAGTGGTCCTGGTGGGTCCCTTCCCACTCAGGATATTCCATGATTCCATGATTCTGTGCCTGTGCTCAGTGCCTCAATTCAAGTAAGATGTAAAAAAGAAATGGAACTTTGGCTGAAAAAAAAAAAGCCAGATGACCTTTCCCCAACCTCTGGCTAGAAACAACAAAATCCATATAAAGACAAACTTGTGGCAGCAGGTCTGTCTGCAGAGCCATCCATCACTGTCCCACGGAGTGAACAGAGGACCCTTAGGAGGGACATTCCTGGCTGAATAAACATTGGTGTCTGTGCCTGGCACCAGTTCATTATTCTGTCACAGAGATGTGATGGACTGCCCAGGAACTCTGCAGCAAGTGCCCGGGATGGACAGTTTTTGGGTGTAAATGTCCGTAGGATGAGGTGGGTAACACAGGGATGTGCCCATCAGCAGAACTGCCAGGGGGTCGCTCATGGAAGCGTTGGAAATCCGGCTGTGACTGCTCCGTCGTTCCACTCCGCTCTGCTTTAAAGCACACGGAGGGGAAATATCCGGGTGTGAAGGGCCTCCAGGAGAGAAATTTCATTTATCCTGTGAACAGCTGGGTGTGAAATTCAAACACCACAAGAACGTCGTGATGGACAGCAAAAGACCTTTTCGGAAAACGGGAATTCCCTTTGGAAAGGCTGGTTTACACTGTCTTGTCAACACAAACGGCTTCTCACTGTTTATGTCCTGTAACTCTGCTCGGGGAAGTCAAGTGAGGTGAGGGAACATGAGCAGCTGGCACCTAAAATTCCTGAACAATCATCAGTGGCGTCCCTAGGGAACATTTTCTTCCTCTGGAGTCTGCTCCAAGGCAGTGTCTGAACATGGCATTAAAGGGGCTTCTCAGTTTTGTTATGAAGTATTAAATTGAGCCCATGCCTATGTTACTCTTACTGTTTTATGCAGGCTTCTCTACCTGAAAATTATATTCTCTTTACTTGCAGTTCTGGGTTAGAATCACAAAACAGAGGAACACTAAAAAGCTTTTCTTTTCAGCTACAGGTGATGAAAAGCAAGGTAAAAGTGTCAGTACTCCTCTCTCTCCCATTCAGGCCCTGTTTGCAGTGCACTTTGAGGCTTCATAAACTGGTAGAATAAGCACCACTGGATGACTGTTGGAAACTGGAGGAGTATTAATGGCAGAAACAGGAAGTTTGTGATGTTTTATGGAGCACTGACTCATATTTTCAATGAGATCAACAAATAGAAAATCTCCAAATGTTGCAGTTCATCCTTTACACTGAAAAAAATGGATTATAAAAAGAGATATAAAAGCCATTTTAATGAAACAGCCTCGTAGCCTGGCAGCAAACTGTACCTGGTGAACTGGATGGAAGCCAGGAGAAAAAGAGCGAAACCTGAGAAGACATAAATCTCCTGTCACCGTTTTTGCAATAACTTCTGGAATTGTTTCTGTCATTGAATAGTTACGCTTAAAAACCTCTCATACATCTTGAGCGTCAGTAATTAACTTTTTCTTTCTTTTTTATGATTCCAGGAAAAGATGATTTAAGAGGTTTTGTCTCTTCCAGACTCCGGCTGACAAGTGTTCACATCTGAGGAACAGGGTGATGCATTAGGATTACAAACCTGGTTTACATTCCAGGGGGAAAACTGGGGCTTTGAGGTGCTGCAGACCTTGCTTGGGGTGGTTTGTCCCCTGGAAGCAGCTGATCAGGATTACACCAGTGCTGTAGAGCTGAAAACTGAGCTCTCTGGTGTTTATAGTACTCCAGGCAGAGCAGTTATTTAATATACTAATGGCAATATTTAATTACATGAGACCAAAATGTCGCACAATTATCATACACAGAGTATTGGACATTTTGCAGCTCAAATAATTGCACTTCATTTTTTTTTGTTGGTTTGCGTTTGCTTTTGTCAAACAAGAGGGATTTTCAGAGCGAGATTCCCAAATATTCACAGAATTGTTACAGCTGGAAGAGGCCTCCAAGATCTCGAAGTCCAAACTTGGAGCAAATCCCACCATTCCCACGAAATGTGAAGTGAATTTTGATCCCCATCTAGACATAAACTGGGGAAGGAAAGGCAGAAAACCACACAGAAGTGAGGTGTTAAGGCAGGAATTTAATTTGGAGTTGGTCACTGCAGAGCTCTGAACAGGACCTGGGAGAGGCATTCCGAGATGGGAGAACACGGAGCTGTGGACAGGCGAGCACCTGGAGCCAATGGAAACCTTAATCACTGTCACAAAGCTCTTCCCAGGCCTTTTGCTTCCTAAATGCTTTAAATGGACTCTTCTAATTAAATGCAGCGGGATTCCACGTTTCTGAGGGAATGACTAAAGGCGAGCCCTGCTCTGCCAGAGTCGGGAGTAACCACGAGGATCTTGAGGAATATTTTTGTGGAATATTTCCCACCAGTTTGTGGAACTTACAGTCACAGAATCCCATGCTGGTTTGGGCTGGAAGGGGTCTTAAAGCTCATGTCCTTCCAGCTCTGCCATGGGCAGGGACACCTTCCACCAGCCCAGGATGATAACAGTGGAATTAATGGGAAATCTTTGAAAGACCAGTGGACTTAGATTTAATTAAGAAACCCGTGAACCACAGCAGTGTAGTGCACAGTGTGAAATATAATCATTAATGTAAAGGTTAATAAGTTAATTAGCCACATTTAAGTGTTTAATTCTAATAAATGTTCACCTATTATCTGTGTTGGGAGCCATTTTGTTTCCTCTGTTTACACAGCCTAGGGTTTTCTATCCCAAATATTCTCTATAGGTATGAAATTCAACATGTGACAAACTGGCTTTGGTTAAAAAATAATTTAAAAAATTGGAATTATGGCCTTGATTCTAAATCTCACTTTGTATTTCCCACTATAATATAATGGACTTGAGTGAGGTTTAAGACACATCCTGGAGCAAGCCATAATAATTAATCTGCATGGCTGGATTTAGCACAAATCCGTCCTGGAACTGCAGTTCTCCTCCTTGCTCCTGGGCAGCAGCAAAATTACGCTCTTGAGCAGGCCAGCACAAGAGTCCCACTGGTTATATGCTGGCCCAGTCTGCCTGGAGAGCCAGCAAATATGGTCCTTTGGGCCAGAAAATAAAGCAAAAATAAAGATCTTCAGATTTCTCCAGTGAGAACACAAATATACCAGTGAACTTTTGAGTTTTCAAATCACACAAAACGTTTTTTTATTTTAGCCAGTGTGCAAGGGGTGCTGGGGAGGGGAGTAAGGGGAATTCTTCTCCATGGAATGGTCCACGATCATTACTTTCCTTTTTGGAAAGTGGCAGTTTGAGTTCAGCCCAGGCATAAAATGTGAATACACCACTTTAACTAAAGAGCACATTCATGACATTATTAATGTAATATTTGCAGTGAGGAGATAGATCTGATTGAAGTGTTGTGATTTCCTCAGAACAAAGTGGGAGCAACGTGATATTACAGGGGCTGTAATAAGAGGAAAGTTGTTCTGCTTTGTTCAGAATCATCATTTCTGTTTCTCAATTAAAAACCAAGACGGCTGCTTTGTAATTAAATTTGCTTTTTTTACTGTAAATGTTGAACATTTGGGGACATTGGGTAGATTAAAATATGCTCCTGCACATGTAACTTAGCCAGTAATGTGTAGTAAACTGTCCTTATTAGCATTCCTATTAAAAAGGTTTATGTTGGGAATGGTTTTAGTTACTGTTTTAATCCAATATTTTGGACACTTTTTGTAGAGGGATAAAGCTGCCAATTCACATTTCTATGCTCACTTCAGAGTATCCATAGCAGGTCATTCCTCATGATAATGAATCCAGTTTCTGGGTGCCTGATGTTGACCTAAACCCACAACAATGGAACAGCAAACCCAATATTCCACTGTGAAAATGCTCTGAGGTTCTCAAGGCCAGGTTAAACGGGGCTTGGAGCAACCTGGGAGAGTAGAAGATGCCCCTGACCATGGCAGGGGGTGGAATGGGATGGGATTTAATGTCTCTTCCAAACCATTCCATGTTTCTATAATTCTACGAAACATTTCCAAATGACCCTAAACCAGGGATATCCTGACATGGATTTGAAGCTGCAGTGTTTTGGCAGAGTTTGTGCCAGACTGGACAGTGTGGGCACACCTTGCCCACCTCGTCTATCCTTTAACAAGTCCAGTGTTCTGTCTTTCTGGTCTCATTCTTACTCTCTGCGTGTGCAAACCTCGATTTTCTTTCAACCTTCCTTTCCAGCCTTCCTTTCCTGTCCTTCTGTGCAGTCAGCACAAAGGCAGGAGCACTGACTAACTCCTAGGGACAAAAGTCACAAACATCTGCAGGATGCAGTGGGGGCACCAACAACCCCAAATCCCTCAGGATTTCTTTGTATGACAGGCATTCATGGAATCCCTGACTGGTTTGGGTTGGAGGGACCTTAAAGCCCATCCAGTGCCACCCCTGCCACGGGCAGGGACACCTTCCACCAGCCCAGTTTGCTCCCAGCCCCGTCCAACCTGGCTTTGGACACTTCCAGGGATCCAGGGGCAGCCACAGCTTCTCTGGGCACCCTGTGCCAGGGCCTCCCCACCCTCACAGGGAACAATTCCTTCCCAATGTCCCACATAAATCTCTCCTCTTCTAGTTTAAAACCAGCCCCCCTTGCCCTATCACTGTCTGCTCATATAAAAATTCCTTTCACTGTTCTATATAAACCCCCTTCAGGCCCTGGAAGGGGCTCTGAGGTCTCCCTGGAGCCTTCTCTTCTCCAGGTGAGCACCCCCAACTCTCCCAGCCTGGCTCCAGAGCAGAGGGGCTCCAGCTCTCAGAGGATCTGTGCGGTCCCCTCTGGACCTCATCCAAAAGATCCACATCCTTCTTGTGTAAAACCAAAGTCTGGCTCCCAGCTCTAAAACATAATGAAGTCCTACTCCTGTGTGACATAGACAAGACCAGGAGCCACTTCATCCTGATTCTCTTTTGCCATCCCCTTTCGTGGATCTCTTTCCACCCTTTTCTCCCTGCCGGTCCCTGTGTGAATCCCGCTTTGATCTGTGCTTTCCGTCTCATCCCACCATCCTTGAATTACCTGGCACAGCTTCCCAGCTCGCTCAGAGGATGTGGTTGAGGTCAGTCCTTGAACACCAGAAGGACCCTGCTGTGCTGGGAACAGCAGCACTCGAGATCCCCTCAGAACCGAACTCCTGCTTCCCTCCCTTCAAAGCGGGGGTCACGCCAGGCCCCTCCCAGAGCTGTTTCAGCTGGGAAACAGGACTTTACACAGACAACAGGCCTTTGACCATCCTCTCTGTTGCTTTTGATTTGACTTTAAAGCAAGACAGCATCAAAGCCACCGAGGAAATATGACAGGAAACGTAACTTGAATCTTTCATTAACGCTGGTGCGTAAAAATGTCACAACTCCACCAAGGAGCAACCTGCTAGTCAATCTTTTGGACAATGAATGTGGGTATTTTGGAGGGATGCTTTCCAGGTTGAAAGGTCTCTTTCTTTTTCATGCATTCCTCCCCTCTCCCCCTCCTTCCAGCAGCCCAGTTTCTCAGTGATTCGGTCTTACTGGAAGACCCATGGCTCGTTTTGGGAAATACCTCACTCTTTACCAATTTTTCAGCAAGAAATATTTTGATCAAAACAAAAAGCAAAACTTGGAACTTCCACCAGCCTGCTTCCTGAGTTGTAGCAGAGTGAACCCAGAACTCTTCTAGATCCTTATCTTCTGCAAATTTGGCTAAATTCAGTTAAGACTAAACCACGTTAAGAATTAGAGGAGTCAGACCTGGTATCATACAGTTTCCATTGCCTGCAGAGATGGAAAACGATCTATGATACACCCAGGGCTTGTTTTAAGCAAATTCATCCCCATTAATTGCTGATATCAGATATCTGCAATGAATTGTGCATGACATTCTCTGGATGAATGATGTTCAACCCAAACAAGACTATTAACATGCCATTCCCACAGGATTAACACTCCAGCACCGAATCACTCAGATATTGCTCGATATATTGCTTTCAGAGCACTGCATTAACTAAGAAGGGTGTGTTTTAATGAAACTCCCTTGGAATAGATTTCCTTTTAAATTGCCGTGCATGTTTTATCTGAGTGGATAGCTAAGACAGTGGAAAGTGGACTGGAAAGTGGCTGAATACTAAGGATTAATTTCCTTGGTATTATAAGAAAGATATTTCTTTCTTCTTACTAGTAAGTTGTCACCAGACAAGTTATATGCAGACTTCCAGTTCACAGGGTTTAGATGTAGAAGGAGATGTTGTAAGAACAAGGGTGGAAGAGTGAGAATGTCTCAGACCTGAGAACACAATCTAAATCAGTAATATCTGTGGTGGTTGATCCTGCACAAAACAGGGGAACAAACTGGTCATTTTCAACCTGATTTTCCAAGAAAATGGAATGCTTACATGTGTTTGCTTGCCCTTTCCCTAAAACTCTTAACCTTACTGGCCACTTTTACTCAAATTTAGCAAAAGGACAAACACCACAAAGACATTTAAATCAACAAAAAGTGTGTAAAAAATGTGTAGATGGATAAAAGAAAAACTCTGCTAATGTATCTCAGTAAAGCACTGCTTCAGAGTCTCATTCCAAGAGAGGCAGGATATGACCTGCTCAATGCCCAGGGAAGATCTGGGTGGCTCTGTGGCTCAGGAACCACCTGCTTTTACATTTTGGTCCCTGTACATCCAAAATTAACGGTGCCCTATATCTAAAAAGCTCTTAGACTTTGTACCTCTGCTTTTGCAGAGCTCTCTTCCTACCCAGACACCTGAGATGAGGAATAATTTGCAGGAAGTAGTGCCTTGTTTGCAAAACATCGCAAGTCAAGTCGCGCTTTGCCAGAAACACTTTCCTACCACCCACCATCTATTCCTGCCAATTTTTTGTTGCTCGCCGTGACAGTTAAATTTGCAGTTTGATTAACGACTTCATTCCAGTGCTTGGAGTGTGTTTTATAGTGCTAGTTCCAGAAAAGAAAGGCAGGTAATTAGACAAATAGAGTGAAGTAGCTCAAAAGACTTTTTAAAGTTGTTAATGCAGTAATAAAGTATCATGAAAAATATGACAGAATGAGGCACCTCTAAAAATATCCCCTTTAAATTGAAGGTTTCTCTCTTTTTCTGCATTTTTCCTGGAACAAGGCAGCCAGGTCTTTGCTAAATGCACAAAAGTGCATGTTAGATGTTCCTCCGGCTTAAATTATGGAGCAGGTCTTAAAAGTGAAACTTGGTGTTCACCTGCAGGTTCCTGGTCATAAAGCACAGCAAGGCCAGTTCAAAGAACTGGCTTTAATTGTGACTCACAAGCATCACTCTTGGTGCCAAGTTGATAATTGAGATAGTTATTTTCCAGGATGTGCACCAGCAGCTGGGGGCTATAACCCAGAGAAGTCCTCTTTGAATTGCTCATTATTTTTCAGTAACTGACTAATTTTATCCCTCACACCTGTCTTATATAAACCCTGGTGGTAACCCAGTGGCCTAAAAGAGTTGAGATATATCTCCTCTGTCAGTCCTAAAACTCTTCCCCTTAAAGACTTCATGAAAAAATATTTCAGAAAGCTGCATTTTAAGCTTTCGTCAAGACACAAGTTGGCACACAAGCCAACGATCACCCTTAAAGGACTTAAGCATATTAAAACTTGCATGTGGACTTGAACGAGCCAGGAATTCTGGTTTTGATGTGACCAGAATGTTTTTATAGAGGTTATCAGTTCAGTGGCACAATTTGAAAGGCAGAGAAGCTTTTGGAAGGGATCAGTACTGCTCATGATGATGCCTTGATGCCTGGCTGGCACTCCTGTACCCATTAAAGACACAGGTCTACAGCCTTTACAGGGAAGGATTTCCAGAGGCAGAAATGTGAAGAGAGGAGATTGATCTGCCTTGCTTCAAACAGGGAATAGGAGATCAAAAACTCAGCCTCTTGTGTAACTTCTTTAGGTATTCTTTAAAAAGCAACAGCTCTTCCAAAATTGTTACATAACGTTGCTGATTTTGATGTACTTGCCCTTCCTTTGAAGTGCTAAAGGAGATTTCAGATTTCTTCTGTGAGTGCTTCTGTCTGTGTTGTCAGAGCTGTAGAAGCATCCAGGTTTTTAACTGAATTGCCTGAAGTTATGTGGGATGTGTGTGAACCTTGGGATTTCATGGAAGAAACACCCAGAACTGACATACTTTGAGATCTGACATCTCTAACAAAATACCCGAGTAACTGAGGCTGGAAGACACCTCTGAAGGTCACCCTGTCCAGTTGTCCTGCTCAGAGCCAGGGAAAGCAAGTTGCCCAGTTGGGTGTCTCTACGGATGGAGACACCATAACCCCTCTGGCCAACCTGTGCCACGATTTGATCATCTTCACAGTAGAGAACTTCTCTGTTCAACTGGAATTCCCTGAGTTTCAGTTTCTGTGTTTTACGGAATCAGAACCACAGAATATCCTGGAATGGACCCACCAGGATCACTGAGTCCTGCCCCTGGCCCTGCACAGACATGCCAACAATCCCACCCTGTGCATCCCTGGGAGCGGTGTCCAAGCGCTCCTGGAGCTCTGGCAGCCTCGGGGCTGTGCCCATTCCCTGGGGAGCCTGGGCAGTGCCCCAGCACCCTCTGGGGGAAGAACCTTTCCCTGATCTGCAGCCTGACCCTGCCCTGGCCCAGCTCCAGCCATTCCCTGGGTCCTGTCCCTGTCACAGAGAGCAGAGTCTGGAAGGAAGGGAAGCTGTCCCTCGGGAGGAGCTGTAGCCCCCATTGAGGTCTGACCTCGAGCTCCTCTTCTCCAGCTGGGCAAGCCAGGTGCCCTCAGCTGATCCTTGTATGGCCCCTCCAGAACCCTTCTCAGCAGTTAAAACCCTCCCACAAGCCAAACAAGCTGGGTAAAACAGCAAATCAGAAGTCCTGCAATATTCAGAAGACAGTCATAACTAAAGAGGACTGTAAGGGTCATAATTATTTTATACAGACTGGAAAACATCTCTTTCTGGCTTACAGAAAATTGATTGCATAATAGAACTTCAGAAAGTCACATGTTTAACAAAGTAGTCCCAGTTCACTCTGACATTTTAGCTGTATCCAGTCCTACTGTGTTTCATCAGAGGCAGTACTGAGGGAGTAAAAAAAAAAATCCCTTCCAGAAGTTTTTCCTTGTGGTTGTCTCAGAATAGCAAATAAAAGATTAAAATGACCATATGGAAGTCACAGAAGTCTGTTATTACACCACATTGGCTGTAGCTATGGCAGCACAATAATAAGCAAAGAAACTTTTTGGGAATGGTTATTATTACTCATATGATTAAAAACCCCCTACAATTACTGCTCACCAATATTCAGCCTCCTGGAGGGAAAAAAAGAGGTAAATAAAGATCTCTAGGATGCCCATATGTTGATGGAAGAAGTAGCTCCCCAAATGTTCCATTAGCTCCCTGATAGCTGTTTCACATTCCACAACATCTGTGGGAAGGGAGTTCTCCAGGAACAAGTCTCTGCCTGGGAGCTCTTTCACTTGAGGGTATTCCACATCCTTTCTTCAAACCCTGAATGCCTGAGTTCCTTCAAATTATCTTTCCCATCCTCTCCTAATTGAAAATCCTAAACCCTCAGGGCTCCCTGTAGAATGTTTTCTCTCTTCCCTACTTACTGGGTCAAGTCCTTTCCTTACCTTCCTTATGCCTTTGGAAGTAAAGCTGCTTAACACCCTGCAGCTTAACGTGAAGGAAATTACACATCCCAACTACACCTATTTCCTTTTTCTTTTTTCATTTGTGTTACAGGGAATTTCTTGGTTGGGGTCTGAGGCTGTTACGATCTCCACTTCTTGTTTTGGAGCTTTGTGAGGGTTATCAATGTAAAAATGCCAGCGCTGGGAGTTGGAGCTGTAAGTCCTTTTTTCTGAGATGTTCTGTGGAATTCCAGAAGAGGTGTAGTCCTCGCTCTTTGGTTTACAAGACCAGTGTTTTTCATAAACTATCAGAGTATTTTTAGAAGTTGAGTATATGGTTTCCTAGGGCTCCAGGAAAGGGGAAGAGCATGAGGAGGGCGAGGAAGTAGGCAGGGCAGGCCAGTTGGCTGATAGTGGTGAATGGGTGTCCCAGTGACAGGATGGGGAGGCTGGCAGGGAGGGCTCAGCAGAGGAGTTGTGGGAGAGGGAGGAAGGTTATTGTGCACTGCTGGGGTTTGTGCAGGAAGGGGACAGGAGTTCCAAATGTCCATGCAAACATGGGTCAGGCTTTGACACCTCCTCTGTGCTGTTTCCCTGTTATTCCTCGGACACTGAGCTCCACTGCTGCCCGAAGGCTGTGCTGATAAGGTGCTGATCTGCTGAGAGCAGAGCCTGCCCCTGGCAGCAAACAGAATTTACAGCCAACACAGAGAGCACCTGTGTGTTCTCCAGCCCAAATCCCTGGAACAGCAGCTTGCAACCTCCTCAGAGCAGGTTCCAGCAAAGGTCAGCACCGAGGAGGAAGCCACAAGATCCAATTTCATCGTGTGTCTCCTCACCTTCATGTCTAGAGATGCAAAGATGTCTGAAGAGCTAGCAAGTGACCTCTGGATGTCACACTGATTAATTGGGGGAGTTTGCTTTCACCCCAGGACACCAAGTGCCTGGTTAGATTAATTATCATTCCCTCACAAGGCTATTGCTCTTCCATTGCCTCCTTCTACAGTCCCTACAACATTCCTCCTGCAGCGTGGGGTGTTTACAACAAACATTTTGAGGATCACAGAGACAGCTTCTAAACATCCCCTTCCTTTTGCATGGGTTGAAAAAACCAGTTACTCGTTATTCTGTTTAAACGTGTTAAAAGGCAGATTCCCCAAACTGCACATCAGTAATTAGAAGCTGCCATTGTTACAATGATAGAGTGGAGAATAACAATGTAAACATTTGAATAAGCAAGTTTACTTGTGAAAATAGTATTGTATCCAGGAATGACCTGGAGCTCATAGAATTCTGTTTAAACGTGTTAAAAGGCAGATTCCCCAAACTGCACATCAGTAATTAGAAGCTGCCATTGTTACAATGATAGAGTGGAGAATAACAATGTAAACATTTGAATAAGCAAGTTTACTTGTGAAAATAGTATTGTATCCAGGAATGACCTGGAGCTCAAGTCTTGCCTTCTGCAGAAGTGAAAAGTCAGTGGCCATATCTTGAATTCCAGGTTTTATGCTACTCTTTCCACAGAAGTCTGGAGTCATAGACTAATACATTCATAGAATTATAGAGTGGTTTGGGTTGGAAGGGACCTTAAAGCCCACCCAGTGCCACCCCCTGCCGTGGCCAGGGACACCTTCCACTATCCCGGGTTGCTCCAAGCCCCATCCAGCCTGGCCTTGGACACTTCCAGGGATCCAGGGGCAGCCTCACCACCCTCACAGGGAACCATTCTTTCCCAATATCCCATCTATCCCTGCCCTCTGGCAGTGGGAAGCCATTCCCTGTGTCCTGTCGCTCCAGGCCCGTGTAAATAGTCCCTCTCCAGCTCTCCTGTGGCTCCCTTTAAGTACTGGCTCCCTGGAGCCTCCTCTTCTCCAGGCTGAACAATCCCAGCTCTCCCAGCCTTTCCTCCCAGCAGAGCTGCTCCATCCCTCTGCTCATCCTGGTGCCTCCTCTGGGCTCTCTCCAGCAGCTCCAGGTCCTTCCTGTGCTGGGCCCCAGGGCTGGGGCAGCTCTGCAGGTGGGGTCTCACCTGAGTGGGGCAGAGGGGCAGAATCCCCATCCCTTCCCTGCTGCCCATGCTGGGGGCTCAGCCCAGGGCACTGTTGACTTTCTGGCCACAAGTGCATGGTTCTGGCTCATGTCCAGCTTTCCATCCATGAGAACCTCCAGGTCCTTCTCTGCAGGGTGCCCTCAATGCCCCCTTGTCCCAGTCTGCGCTCGTGTCTGGGATTGCCACAACCCAGGTGCAGGACCAGCACTTGGCCCTGTTGAACTTCAAGAGGGCCTTGAAGTTCCTCAAGGTGTGAACTTGAAGAGGTGTGAACTTCCACACCTCTCCAGCCTGTCCAGGTCCCTCTGGATGCCCCATCCCTCCCCTCCAGTGTGTGACCCCACCACCCAGCTCTGTGTCACCTCCAAATTTGCTGAGGGTGGCCTCGATCCCTCTCTGCCTGTCACAAATTGCTCCTCAGCTTTCTCCGTATCCTGGCCATATTTTATATTTCAGCCTTCTTTCAATGGAATTCTGTTCTTTCACTTGCCCTCTTTCCATTCTTTTTTTATGCCCGTTTGTTAAATTTTCTCTGGTGGATTTACCCTCCTGTGATGCTGCCTCTGCTTTAGTGGACACATTGTTGTTATCATCTTCCCAAGGAAAATCTTATGATTGGATCCATAGGTCTTTTGAAAGCTGAAGAAAAGGATTTTGCAGCTGAGTGGGTGAAGTTTGTACATAACTATTCCGGATTAGAGACAGGGCCAATTTCTCCAAATGGGGTTGGCAGTCACACAAAAGCACAGACACAATAATTTCCCAGTTTTTCTGTTGTGAAATTGTGTTTTTCCTGCAAACCAAGATAAGTTTGTACAAAAAGGTACATAGAGGAAACAAAGTTCCCTCAGTACATGGCAGGAACATAAAAATATAAAAATAAATAAGTCTGAGAATGGATATTATACCATTTTCTATCATTTCAGTGAGAAAGGCTTAGCAGGTCTTATGGATTTTCCCATATTTTTAGAATTCAAGATTCCTGTGCTTCTGTCCAGGATGTTCAGAAGGACCTGGAATGCTGGGACAGAGCACAGCTGATGGCAAGTGTGGGGCAGGGGGATAATATGGCTGTCCCATGTCCTTTTGGTCAGCAGGGGATTACAATCCACACCACTGGGACCTGGGGATCCTGGGGGACAATGAACTGTCCCTCAGCTGGGGGACAGAGTGTGCTGGGGACAATGGGATCCTGGGGGCATCAGGAAGAGCATTCCCAGCAGGTCAGGGAGTGATCCTGCCCCTCTGCCCAGCCCTGGGAGCACCTCTGGAGTGCCGTGTCCAGTTCTGGATCCTCAGCACAGCGGGGCCAGGGAGCTCCTGGAGCGAGGCCAGCGGAGGCTGCGGGGCTGAGGAAGGGCCTGGAGCATCTCCGTGCCCGGGAAGGGCTGAGGGAGCTGGGGCTGCTCAGCCTCGAGAGGAGCCCCGGCCGAGAGGGGCCCTCAGCCCTGGGTGTCCCTGGCTGCAGGGAGGGCTCAGGGCAGGGCCCGGGCTCTGCTCCGGGGCCCAGCAGTGGCACCAGAGGGACGGGCAGGGGCTGAGCCCAGCAATTCCCTGCACGGGAGGCACAACTCCTGCCCCGGGCAGGGGCCGAGCCCAGCAATTCCCTGCACGGGAGGCACAACTCCTGCCCCGGGCAGGGGCCGAGCCCAGCAATTCCCTGCACGGGAGGCACAACTCCTGCCCTGGGCAGGGGCTGAGCCCAGCAATTCCCTGCACGGGAGGCACAACTCCTGCCCTGGCCAGGGGTTGAGCCCAGCAATTCCCTGCACGGGAGGCACAACTCCTGCCCGGGCAGCGCCCAGCCCTGAACAGATTGTCCAGAGAGGCTGTGGAGTCTCCTCCCCAGGGATATTCCAGAACCCTCTGGACACAATCTTGTGCCCTGTGCTCTGGGAAGGCCCTGCTGGAGCAGGGAGTTGGCACCAGATGAGCCAATGTGGGCCCTTCCAGCCTGACCCATCCTGGGACTCTGGGATTCTTTGATTTGTGAAGAGCACTTGCCCACCTCATTGTCAAAACGAGAGCCACGGTGTAAATCCCCAGAGAGGACATGAGAACCTGGAGACTTTTGAGAGGAGAATGGTTTGGTGTGAAAATGACACTTTGAGAGACCATAGAACGGATCAATTTTCTGAGCAAATTGGTCTGTTTTTCAATTGTGAAAGTTGATTTGTTCTTTGGAAAAAAGCAGCATGATCTAGGGAAAGGGACAGAAATGGGCAACCTGCATAAGTTCCAAATTAAAGACCAAAATGACTTTCTTATCTGTGGAGACACAGCTGGCAAAGATGTATTAATTTGGTATTCATGCCTCATCCAAACACAAGAAGACTTTCAGACAAAAGTAATTGGAAATTCTTTGAATATTGTTTGTGGTTTGTGGTATATTTTAGATAAAATTTGTTTCAAAGGTATGTAGAAAGTGCTTAGTAAAGTTATATTTCCTTTTGTTCCTAATATTCCAATCAGATATTGTTCTGATGCAAGAACTGCCTGGAGAAGAGAAAGTTCTGGGTGACCTCACTGTGGCCTTCCAGCACCTGAAGGAGCTGACAGGAAAGATGGAGAGGGACGGTTTACAAGGGATGGAGGGACAAGACAAGGGGGAATGGCTTCCCACTTCCAGAGGGCAGGGATAGATGGGATACTGGGAAGGAATTGTTCCCTGTGAGGGTGCTGAGGCCCTGGCACAAGGTGCCCAGAGAAGCTGTGGCTGCCCCTGGATCCCTGGAAGTGTCCAAGGCCAGGCTGGATGCAGCTTGGAGCCACGTGGGCTGGTGGAAGGTGTCCCTGCCCATGGCAGGGGGTGGGACTGGATGATCCCTAAAATCCCTTCCAATACAAACTATTCTGGGATTCTGGGATTCTTATTGTGAAGACAGGAAACACTGGGTTTTCCAACTGTTTCAAGAAGAATCAGGCAAAGTTTAGTTAAATACGAGAGGCCACTGGAGCCAGGCTGCTCAGAACTCATTCAGGGCCAAGAAAGCCTTTAAGTGAGGTCTTTAAGTGAGAGTTTAGCAGTGCTGGAGCTTTATTTAATCAGGACTAAGGTGCACAGCAGGCATTTGTGCCAGCCTTTCTGAAAGGTACACAGCCTCAAGATTTCTTTTTCGAGCCAGACATATCCATAACAATTATCAACTACCAGTAACAGAGTAAAACCTTTAGTGATTGTATCACATCTGTAACTGAGCTACATAGTGACACACAAATAGGTTCTGAGACGTTTGGCCTGTCCCACCCACCTTCTAGGTGTCCAGAGGGAGGAAATCCTTTGTTTCTGTTTGTGATGGAGATCTCCGGGGACAAAAGACACATTTTGTGCATCGTAACAGCACCACAGGACTGGATTGCTTTTATTAAATCTTCCTCTCCTTCCCCAAAATGTATGAACCACCTCCAACAGGTACCTTTACAAATTCATATGATGAGGGGTTTTGTTGTGTGGGGTTTTTTTTTCTGACAAGCAGGTAAGTCCCAGTTCTGCTTGAACTGAACTCATGATGGAAACTGAAGAAATCTCATGTCTACCAAAAGCCATTTTACCATCATCTTAACCATTTTAGGAACAGGGATCAAGTGGGGCACAGACACAATGATCTGCAGAAATCATGAGGGAAAAATAAAGAAAGAATGGCAGTTGTTTATACTGAAGACAGGACATAAGAAAAGGGTTTTGCAAAGAGGAGGACACAGTTTTCTGAGCCTGTGATGCTTAGGACAGAAAGTTATGGACATAAACTGCCTTGAAATACTCAAATTAGGCACCAGGCAGATTTTGAGACTTTCAGAACTCCTGTATGATCACATCAACAGATGCTTCCCTAAGTCTTTTACTTTCTCTAGTCAGACTTTTTACCATTTTTAGAGCCTTCTTAAAGACAGATGACAGCTCAAATCCATGCTTTCCTTAAAGAAATCTCATTGTACTTCAGGCTCCCCAGCCGCATCTTCAAGCACTTTAAGCCACTCCCCCCCGTACTGATCCCAGCAAAGATACTTCCACAGAGATCATTTTTATTCCGTAGGTATTTTAGCCTATTATGGCAGATCAGAGTCTGCAGCTGATATATTGTCTTTTTATTTCTCTGAGGAGACCTCTGGCGACCGTGATATTTAATGTTATCAGATTGGAGTGGCGCACCATTAGTAATTTCTGAGCTTGGCTGTCCTGTTCCCTTTCCAGAACCACCTCTCTGTGTTGCTGTGCTATTCCCCACTTCCAAAAGTTGAGCGCGGAGCCATAGAGAGGAAAAATGTAAATGGAAAAGTTCCTAATGCAGCCTGGCTATGACATGATTACAACTAGGTTAAATGTATTAGTTCTCCACATATTACACTAGAGGTCATACAACATCTAATTTATTTCCTTGACTTTCACATTTCACACTCCCCTCAATGTAATTCCTTTCAATTTTCCCTGCTGTCGGTAATTGGTGTGCCACACATCCCTCTTCTCCAACAGACTCCCTCTGATTATCCTGGCACTGCATTCTGTGTATCCATTAACAACCAGGGATCATACTTTCCCCTAGGCCTGCTTTCCACTTCTCTCTCTCACACTCATTCATTTGGTAAGGGCACCAAGTCCTCATATATCTCATGTTTAGAAAGGTTGGTATTTTCTTAAGAAGGAAAAACCCGACCCCACAAAACTTGCCGGTGGCTGAGGTTGCCTTTCAGCCCTTGCTTTGTGTCTCAGATTTCACCTCCCCCCTGTGATGTTCTCACAGTGCTTTCAAAAAAGTCTCCTTTAACGCAGGCAGGGATTTCACCTCATCGTGCCGTATCTTTAAATGCGAGTGACAAAGAAATGTAAAGTTGAGATTATTTTGTAAACTGTTGCAGGGGAAATGGAATATCAAAGAAGATAAGAGCTCAATTTTGTTTTCAGCTCTCAAAGCTCTTCTTGCCACTCTTATTGCTTTCCTGCGAAGGTTCTCAGGGTCTGTGTCTGCTGGTAGCACCAGTTTTGTGATCATGGGAGTCTGAGTTCCAGCAAGCAGATAATTCTCACATCTAGTTTTAAACAGCAGAGAAACTGATCTGTAATTTCTTGAAATAATCTGTGCAGATCCTGGTGGCAAAGACCCTCTCAGTGTTCCCCAGCTCCCAGTGGTTCAGCATTCTACGAGTGTGAGATTCAGTCTTTTACATACCTCCTGGTTATTCCCAGGTTTTAATCCTGTCCCAGCAAGAACCAGGATCTCTTTTGCACCTGACCTCTCTCTGTCATTTTTACTTCCCACTTCCCCAGGTTTTGAGAACCTCTTTTGCTGTTCTCTTGGCACCTGACTGAAATAATTCTTCCTTGGTTTTTACATTTGAACTGGAATTTATGCGAGGAAAGACCTGCAAGTCCAGAACAGGGGAGTTTGTGGAAAGGGAAAGAAATTAGTGGGGATGTCCATTCCAGCCTCCGTTCTCTCTTGGCAAACCTTCCTCTCCTCATGCCTGCTGCTTTTGCCATTTCAGCCCTATCTGAACCTGTTTCTGTGGGGTTTTGAAGTTGGATAATTCAAACAGACAAAAGACATGTGGGCTGTCCTGTCGTATCAGGCCTGCTGAAATGATTCCTCTATGAGGCTGAACATCTCCTCTTACAAATGTTCTGACATTGGTAAAAGGTGTGTTTGTCAAAGGATAATGGAAATATAGGAATAAAAAATATAACAAAGACTCACAACCTACCTTTGAGAGGATTTCATGGAGCTGGGAAACCTCCCAAGGAAGTGATCAATTCAGAATTAACTGTAGAATTTTTTAAAAATTCAAGTTCATTTTGATTTCCAGATGGTTTTGCTGCAGAAACATTCCTTTCTGCAATACCTTTTGCCTATAAAGAGCGAAAGTTACTCTTTTGATTTTATTTAGAGGAATACCAAAAAACCTTCCCATTTCAATAGGACCTGTTGGCTTTTGGGGTTTTTTTATTCCCTTCCCCTTTCCCTTCCCTTTCCTCTTCCCTTTCCTTTTCCCCTTCCCCTTCCCCTTTCCTCTTCCCTTTTCCTCTTCTCCTTCTTCTTTCCCCTCCCCTTTCCCCTTCCTCTTCTCCTTCCCCTTCCCTCTTTTCTTCCTCTCTCCAAAGGCCTATTTAATCACTTTTGCAAATCAGATTTCATGCCTTATTCTGTGATCTACCCAAATCTATTTTTTTTAGGAATCAGATCCACCCCAATTGCTTGTGGCTGTGTATTTTCATCAAATACTTTACCCCAGAATCCGCTAAGTCACAGATATTGTGGGAATGAAAAAGCTGACAAATAATTCGATCCGAGTCTAAAAATGCCAGATGGAGACTCCCTCTTCACAAGAAGCCACATGGAAAAGATGAGGGGAAATGGGTACAAGTTACTGCTGGGGAGATTCTCACTGGACAGCAAAGGGAGATGTTTCACAATGAGAACAGTCAGCCATTGGGATAATCCATGGAAGCCGTGGATTTCCCCAACACTGGGCACTTTCAGGTTTTGTCTGGCCAGGGTGCTGGGCCGTCCTGTTTAGACCAAGAGCAGCTGGACCAGCTGAGCCTTGACATTCCTTCCAGCCTGGTATTCCATGATTCCATGATTTAACTCCCAGCAGGACAGCAGAGTACTCTTGTCCTTGGGGGCACACAGGCTCTTGTGCACAGGAAGCCACCTGGGTCTCCCGTGAGATTTGGCCCGCCTGCACTGGGGCTCTTGCCTTGCAACCACTTTCTTTTCCCGCAGTGAAATAAGTCACCAAATACCAAACATGATCCCTGTTCCACTCCGCCGTTCTCAGAATCACCAGCCTGGAATGGTTTGGGTTGGAAGGGGCCTTAAAGCCCATCCAGTGCCACCCCCTGCCAAGGGCAGGGACACCTTCCACCAGCCCAGGGTGCTTCAAGCCCTGTCCTGGCCTGGGACACTTCCAGGGATGGGACGTTCCTTCAATTTAGGAATTTCTTCAATTCCCTCTCTGCACTGCTGCCTCTTTAACTGCTCTGAAGTAGAAGATTCCCAGCTTATACTGCAGCAATTACCTTTAAACAACCCATGCCCATAAAACCTTGGAGATCACTTAGGCTTTCTCTCTTCGGGAGAGCCAATTGCTGCTTTTTCAGGATGCTGCAGTCCATTGGAATCTGGGTTAAAGTACTGCAGCAGTTACTGAACATCAGCATCTCCCTTTGCCTGGCAGGGAGAACAAATCATAATTCAAATTAACCTCGCTGTGTAATGAAATTTTGTTACGTGTCATTATGTTATATTATATAGTATCTATAAATCAATCCCAGCAAGCCATTTGTTTCAATGACGGGTTTTTTGAGTGTGACACAGCGAAGCTGGAATCCTCCCAAGGATTAATTTTTCAAATAACAGCAAATTCCAAAGTGGAAAACACAGAATTTCGCAAAACGACAGCACTTTGGACGCTCAAAACACTTCATTATAATTAAGAACCAACGGAGACAACTCTTCCTCAATGTATTCAATGTAATTTAATTCCAGCAAGGAAGCTGGTTTTCCTGACAGCCTTCTGGAGGGAATTGTGCCCGAGTGCCCCCAAATCCAGCTGTCACACTTCCTGTCCTTCTCCTGGACCATGTCATGCAGCCCCTCCTATCCCGAGTGTCGTTCTGGATTACCAGAACCTCAAGCAATTTGTTTGTAGTTTTAGCCAGAACATTTCCGGATTCCCGCTCCAGAAAAATCTATCTACAGGCAATTTTGATGTTTGAAGCGCTCTGCTGCATCCAAAGGTGTTGCCTTAAAAGGTTTTTAATTGATTGCTTGAAATGTTTCAAAATTAATTGGGCGTGTTGCTTCCCGGGCATTTTGCTTTCCCAGCTATTGCATTATACGTGTATTTCAGTGTCCAAGCAAAGCTTTCGGTCAGATTGATTTTATGTTTCCAGGTCAATCTTTTTCAAAATGCTGTGCAGTAAAAAAAAAAAACAAAACCAACAACAAAACACAAAATGAGAGAAAACGTAATTTTTTAAGGGAAGCCTAATTTTTGCAGCTTGCTTCATTCATACTCAGATTCTTCCCACATTTTAAAGAGCACAATTAAACAAAAGTGAATCTGGCCTGATTCGCCATCATTTTCTCTGGGTTTATGTGGAGTAAGCGTTGCTTTTAATGCCATTACAGAAGCATAAAACTAAAATAAGGCAGTAGTAATTCAATTCCAACACACATCCCAGGTAGTAAAAACGTCTGTAGGGGAAGAGCTTCAAATATATTTAGATAAATAGATGCTTCAACCACCCAACACACAGAGGTTTGAGACTGTCCCTGGTCCATGGCAGACTTCCCACCCTTGTCCCCGGGAGCCGAAGGCAGGCTCTGCCTCACAGGCATCGTAACCTCTTCAGCATTTGGGGTTTGCTGCTTTATCTTCTTCCTCAGCACTGCTGGAGGAATCAGATTTGCAAAACCAGAGTGCAGCATCAGTTTAGCCCTCAGCTTGCTCGGTAATTCCTAGCAGCCAAACTCGCTGCTGGTGCAGCTCCATCTGTTCCCTGTGAAATTATGTGCGCTGAGTTTTACCCAAAGTGGTTAAAAAGCTTGAGGAGCCATTAATTTTTGTAAATTTTGGAGGCGCTACCAACATGAGAAGGAGAGGGGTTAGTGATGTAATTTGGGAGGCAATGGATAAGAAAAGGATTTAATTAAGGGTAATGGGAAAGCATTAAGGCAAAGGAAATTTACCAGGAGGTTGATCTAAAAACATATACAAATTCTTAGTGCTCTGATCAATTTAACAGTTCAGTAGGCACCAGAATAATGTTGGAGTCCCACTGTTCGAAGCAATTAAATGCATGTGTTTAAAATAGCAAAACCACATAAACCACAAATAGAGTATGACACGGGTCTCTTCCATCACCAGGTGCCTCTGTTTGGAATCTTTTCCCAGCAGGATGGCAAGACCTGGCAAAATATGATAATATTGCCAATTACTTGGATTATTAATTTGTCATCTTTGAGTCTTGTTTTGTTTTAAAGTTTGGTTCCAACTGTTCTAACAAAATACGATTAAGTGAGAGTGACAGGACAAGGGAGAATGGCTTTAAGCTGAAGGAGGGCTGGGTTAGATGGGATTTTGGGAAGGAATTGTTCCCTGTAAGGGTGGGCAGGCCCTGGCACAGGGTGCCCAGAGAAGCTGTGGCTGCCCCTGGATCCCTGGAAGTGTCCAAGGCTGGGTTGGATGGGGCTTGGAGCAGCCTGGACTGGTGGAAGGTGTCCCTGCCCTTGGCAGGGGGTGGCACTGGATGGGTTTTAAGGTCCTTTCCAACCCAAACCATTCTCTAAGATTCTATAAGAATTCTATATTAAAATTCCATTTTAATTCAACTTCCTCAAATGTAAATCTTTTTTTCCTTTTCCTTCTTTGCTTTTCTTCTCTGCAAGCAAACTGCAGTTAAATGCATCACTGAAATACTGAGGAAAGCAATAAGATTTTCCAAAGTGCTATCTATACTGGAAGAATAATCATCAAGACAAAAAAAAAAAATCCAAATTCCTATGGTGCATCTTTGGCTGAAAAGCCCTTTAAAAGCTCCACACGTGAGTTTATAGCTGCTTATTTACATCCCATTCCACGAGTATTTAATGCCATTGATTTCCCCATTTGGACACATCATTAAAGGACAAGGCAGACACCCGTGCTCTCGAGAGAAATTATTGAGTGGGGTGTTAAAAAGGGAGAAGATTAATAAGGCTACTTGCAAGAAAGAAGCACACGGAGCTGAGGAAGTGGGGTCCCTGCAGTTCCTCAGCTGTCACCTCTCAGCCGTGACAAAATCAGTGGAAGCACCCTCAGCTCCACGTCTGGGAGCTGGCCCCGATGGCATCACACAGGTGATGGGCCGGAGCGTGTGCACGGTTCCACGGGGCTCCCAGCTCGGAAAGGCTGGCCAAGGATTGCTTGATTTGGCAGTTTGGTTTGGTTTCAGCACCCGTCTGTTCCAGGCATTCATCCCCCTCAGGTGGATCAAGGTGCTTCCATCACCAAAACCTTCCCAGCACACCTCGGTCAAGTGAAATCACTCCTGTAATTAATTTAATTCACTTCAATGCTGATAGAAAAACACTTAAAATTCAGATGGTTTAAGGTATGTTTTTCCCTGATTGTTTTTTTAATTGTGAAAATGATTCTGGAGGTGTTCACTGAGCTTATTTTTCCATCCTCTCCTGTCTGACAGCATGATTTCGTGGGGCAGACTGGTGACCCAGACACTGGTCACGTAAAAAGAAAATCCAAAAACACACATAGGCTGAACATGAATTTGAACTGAAATCAGATTAAATCGAAATGCAGCATCTTTAGACAGGGGAAAAAACAATTCTTATTTGAATATGCTGATTTGAGGAGGGCATTATTGCAGAGGATATTATGGATTGATAATCCAGTCAGCAGGATGAGAAGTAAGAGGAGCCTAAATGAACAGTTCAGGTCTTCCTGCAAAGGTTGTTATCTGTGCTGTGACCTTTTGAGCAGGACTCTGTGAGATGAGAAGAGACAGATATGAGCCAAAAGACCTCCTTATCTCAGATCTCATTATCTTTAAGGCTCACAGTCATGGGTCAGGTCAAGAGAAAGCGACATAAGATATTACACTGTGTGTGATGGTTCTTCATGGCAACATCGAGCCTAACGCAGGGCCAGTGCAGAACACACAGCATCCCTGTTCCCAAGAGAAATGGCAGGCATTTCCTACTTCTCTGCTCTTATCCTGCTCCTCCCAAACCTCCCAGAACCACTTGATTTAATCCCTCTCAGCTACCTTCCGCCGTTTCCCCCTGCACAGACTTTGTCCAGAGACACTTCTACACCAGCAGTGTGCCTTTCATATAGCATGTTTAATAACACACCCATATCATCTCAATCAAAAGACCTTTCAAACAAATGAAACATAAATTTTAAGCAAAATACTTCAGGCACAAATAAAATATTAATTTTTAAAAAAATCCTTTCAGTTTGCAGATTCTTCTACAGCATGAGAAATGTTTGCTCACATGTTCCCATTTATGTCCCTCGGTTTCTCTTTTATTTATGTGTTCTCTGGCTGCTCTCATCTGCAATGTCTTTGTTATGGACTGTCCTTAAAACTTCAGATTCATGGAAGAATTTTTATCTCTTCATCTAAGGATACTTTTTGACAATCCAACCCTGAAATGCTGGATGCTCACCCACCATTATCCCATTTCCTGAAGCAAGGCACTCAGGTATTTTAGGGAGGCGATGTGTAAGAGCCACAATAGTCTCTTCTAGGCTAGACACTTTTCATGGAATCACAGAGTTGGGTTGGGAAGGACCTCAAAGCCCACCCAGTGCCACCCCCTGTGGTGACCCCTAGTGGACACCTTCCACTAGCCCAGGTTGCTCCAAGCCCTGTCCAACCTGGCCTTGGACACTTCCAGGGATCCAGGGGCAGCCACAGCTAAAGGTGTTTCCGAACTCATCCACAAGCAATGGGATTTTCCCATCTCCCTGAGCTCACGTTCCCACTTTCCCTCTGAGCCCACTGCTCCCATCAGCTCATCTTGTAGCTGCTCCTCTCTGGCGTGGTTTGCTCAGCTGTGGAAAGCCAACTTGTCCCCAGCTTATTCCTAATATTTTTGCCTAATCCTTTTCCAGTGTCTGCTCTTGACTCCACATCTGCCCTGTGCCCGCAGGGACCAGCGCCGTGCCCAGTTCCCACCGCTGCTCCCCTCTCTGCCACACCTGCAGTGGATCTCCTGTCCCTCCTCCCCCCCTGAACCCCATCTCCCCTCATGGCACCCTGAATCCGTGTCCTTCCCGGCTGTCGTGTCCTTGGCCCAGCTCAGGCAGTACTGAACAACTTGCCAACGCGTCCAACGAAGATCAGAAATCCCATCGTTCCACACAGACATTTCAGAGGGTCTGCTCTGCCCTGGCAGGTCAGCTCGTTTTATGAGTCACCTGCTACAATTTCATTTTATCTCAGTGAAGACAGAAGGAACAGAAATGGCAGGAACCTTCTTCAAATGTCAACCTCATTAGGCTTTTAAACAAATTGCCTTAAATCAAAGTTATATATTTTTAGCAGAAAGCACAATAATTTTGTATTTGTTGCAAGCCATCCACTGGTATCTGCTCGCAACTGTGAAATAAAGATGAGTGGCTAAATGAGGATAATTTGTATTTCCTGCTGCGTTAATACTGCTGTTATTCTCTGTTCTCCTTTATGGCTGGTGTGGGTATGATTTTAGAGGAAAAAGGAAGAAAAGAAGTAGCCCAGTCAACTCCCTGCACCCTTTAACCTGTGTTTGAACTGCAGAACCAGCACCACAGACCATCATTTTACCTACACAATTACAGGATTTTTCATTCCACCCTGTGTTCTACCTCCTGATTGTCTCACTGCAATACTGCAGCATTCATGGGACAGTTTCTGAGCTGCTGTCTAATATTTTATTCCACCAGATGTAATCTGCTGCTATTGCCTAATCCTTCTGGCAGCACTGTGCTGATCTGTCTCTGCGCCGGCGAGATGGTGCCCAGAGGAACAGCCCCAAAAGCGTTCATTTCCTCGCCTACCCAGTTCATAAAACACACACCTCCTAATGTCAGCAGGAACAAAGAGTCAGAGGTCCAGCCGAGTTGCAAATATTGGCTCCAGGTTGAGTCTCTCTGGGATCCATGAATCCATAAGTAAAAGAGGGAGCAAATCACTGTAAATTCCAACTGGAATATGAGAGGCAGCTAAAAAAGAGGCTTTTGTGAATGGAAATTGAAGCTCCTGGAGCTCAGTCGTGCTGTCAGATGTTTAACTTCCTAGCGTGAGAGGAAGTCATTTAGCCAGGAGGGAATTAACAAAGAAATGCTTTCATAATTGCAGTTTTAAATTGTTTCTCTTATCATCAAATTATAATCATGCATGGAAGCGACAGAAGGAAAGAAGTTCAGAACATGAGGAAGCATGAGCAGGATGATTAGCATGTTTTTTTTCCCTGAGGTACGGATCCAGCAAGAGAAACACAGCGCAGTTTAAAGATCAGGGATAGAATTGCTGGGCATGAAAGGGAAAGAGATTTCCAGTGTGAAACTTGCTTGGACCAAGTCCATTAGGCATATTTATATTGGCATAAAGAGTTTGACATTTTCCAAGCGTACTTCTCTAAGTGATCAGAGTTCTGGGGGTGCTTCCATTCTTAGCAGTTGATAAGAAACCTTTGGAGAGGAGTGTTAGAGCGACTTAAGGATAATGTTTTGTCAAATGTTAAAAGCATTTGAAATCACTGCTGCTTCTTTCAATGATCAGCTTAGGCAGTGGTTACACTTGGGTTTTTTTATAGAAGAAAACGGTATATAAACCACTAGAAACAGTATCTAAAATAAATAAACATGAAAATAAATATGATAGGAAATGCTAAACCCGGTATGTAAAACAATAAACCCAGTAGATAAAACGCTTAAGCAAGCATACATAGAAAAATGTGTCGGGGAAAAAAATGCCTCTCGGTGCATCCAGGTCACCGTGCCACGCCCAGATGGAATGATGGGTTTGTGGCACCTTCACACCTTGCTGCCACAGTCCCTGGAGCTCTGGAGCTCCCTTGTGCCCTGACGGCTTCTCCAGCCACCACAGGCTGTGTGCTCACTTTTGCCCCAGTGAAGGAAGTTTTCACTGAATTTTAAATCCTAGAATCTGCTGAGCTGGGAGGGGTCAAGTCCAGCTTTACTGTCAGGAGCTGTGTGCTCTCTTTTAAAGATGCTCCCTTTCTTTCCCTCTTGCCATGCCAATGAATTATTGTTTCATCTTTTGCCTTTATAGATGCCAAAATTTGTATCTGTCGGCCCCAAATTCTGTCAGGCTTCGGTTTAAATCACCATTTTAAATGAGTCAGGGAGATTTTTGTGTTACGTGTTTGAGGAAGAGTGGGTTGCGCACTTCTTGCTTGTCAACCAGGCAGAAAGCAGAGCTGCCACTCTTGTCACAACAGGGCACTTCCACAGAAACATCCCACAGAAACATTCCACAGACTGGCGCTTTTCACTCTGAATTCCAGGGAGAAGCTCTGTTCCTTCTGCAAGAACCTTTCTTGCCTTACACCCAGCATCCCCATTTCCCTTCTCCAGGTCTGCTGCTGAAGAGAACACCGGGCCTGTGGTCATTTGTCCGTCTGTCTGCAAAGGCAGGGTTGTGGGTCCGTGCTGGAAATTCCAGTTAAATTCGGCTAAGCGGGAGATTTTTTGTCACTTTCCACTAGAAAAGCACTTTAGAAACGCGCAGGCAAATAAAAAACAAGCCTGTTCCAATCTGTTTACAAAATCTCGGCACTGTCACCGCAACATAAACACTTTATGTTTTTATGTACTTTGGTGTGAGACATTCCCTGTCACTGGTGCAGTTTGCAATTACAGGGAAGTGAGGCAGAAAATAGCAGCTCCAGAACGGATTAAAGTAATGAAGTTCGAACTATTATTTGAAAGGTTGTTGTTATTTTAATAAATATTTAATCTCCTCAGCCTCATGGATCCCTAATTGATCTTTAACTATTATTGTTCCTGGATGTTTCTCATCAACTTCTAATTGCTGGTTTAAGGCAATGGGGAATCAAGAGGATAATGACAGTGGCTGTGGGAGACGGTTACAACATTCAAACTTAAAGCTTAATAAAACATTTTTAACAGCTCTTGGCTGGAAAGGAAGGCCTGAAGTTCATATCAGCCACCGGAATGTGTTTCTCTCTGTTCCATGATCATACCCCAATAAACCATTACTAATAATTCAGAGTTTATATCCAGTTTAGATGAATCCATAGATGAATTAGACTGTTAAAAGCTCTCCATATTAAAGGAAGGAAAGCTCTTCATAGTACTGAAATAAAGCTTTTTGGCCAGTTACTGGGAAATCTCTTCCAGGAATCATGGAGCACCTTAGGAAAAAACCCTTTAGGATCCATGTATATTGTTTTAATAATTAATATAGTTCAACACCTTGCCATGGGCAGGGACACCTTCCACTAGACCAGCAATAATAATTATAATCATCATCATAATAATAACAATAAAAAACCACCAGCAGCAGCAATAATAATAATAATAATAATAATAATAATAATAATAATAATAATAATAATAATAATAATAATAATAACAAAAATAATAAAATTAATATTTTGATAAGCGGTTGCAGTGTTTTTAAATCACTGTTGCTATCAGTATTTATATTATTATTTTTATTGATGTTATTATTATTATTTAAACTGGACAGACCTAAGAACTGATGGTAACTTCCATCATATTGAAAAGGCAGCAGCTTTTTATGATACTTGCTATTCAGTTTTGAGATCCTTAACATGACCAGGAAGCAAGAGACACATTGAGGCACCTCCAGCTGAATTTTGCATTGAACATGAAAAAATGATAAATTTATACTCTGTTTGGATTTTATTTGCAGTGGAGAGAAGTTTGTGGATTATTATAATATATATGTATATAATGGAATTAGAAGATGATGTTGGGTTTGTTTTCAGCAGTGGTGCAGAAATAGAACTGAGGTTTGGAAGTGGATGATCTTTAAAGTCCCAAATCATTCTGTGATTCTCTGTCTCTAGTTGGTGTGTTACCCTTATAAAACCCTCCTCCAAGTACCAGATTTATTATTATATTTTGTTCTTCTGTTTAATATATAACACGATTTCTATAATTATTTTTTGCAACTTTCCTTAAGAAATAATAGAGGTCTTCCCCCATTTGCTGCTGCCCAGTGGTTTTTGCTAGAGGATGACTCCCGCCACCACTTTGGTGACAGCTAAGTATTGAAATCTGTTTGAGGATTTCAGTCATAATTAATACTTTGCTAATGTATTCCAGGCTTCACGCTTTGGTAGGCACAGACACTGCCTAGGAAATCAGGAGTGATTGAAGAGCTCTGAGAAGCATATGCTCATTCTGATTTTTATCCCGATGCCACAGAAATTTCAAATGCACTCCCTGTGAACAGCCAGTGAGATGAAATATTGTTTTGTGAACACAGGTCGGGCAATTGGCCATCGTGTTCCCGGGTCAGGAGCAAGCAATTTGCATCAGTTCGCATATTTATATTTGGGAGAAGATGAGATCTGCTGTTTAATTTCTTTTTAAATGCTTCTCAGTGGCTGAGAAGAAATGTGCATTTGCATTTGATCCTTTGTGACATTGTGCAATATTTGTGAGTATTGTTGGTGAATCTAAATTACCCCTGGCTGATCGGAACAGCTCAGTGCTGGCTGTACAATGACACATACAAATATGAATGTTTGTGGGGTTTGAGACAAGACTCCTGTTCCAAATTAATGCAGGTCTTCTGGAATGAGAGGAGCTACAACTCTGTAAGAGAAAAAAGCCTTTGAAAAGACACGATCAAAGGTGTAGGATCTTCAGGATGCTGGAGGTGTGAGCTGGGACCAGAACCCCCTGAGCCTGGGCCGAGCCCCCNGGAGCCAGGCTGGGAGAGCTGGGGTTGTTCACCTGGAGAAGAGAAGGCTCCAGGGACACCTCAGAGCCCCTTCCAGGGCATAAAGGGGCTGCAGGAGAGCTGGAGAGGGACAATTCATCAGGAACTGGAGTGACAGGACAAGGGGAAATGGCTTCACACTGCCAGAGAGTGAGTTTAGGTTAGATATTAGGAGGAAACTCTCCCCTGTGAGGGTGGGGAGGCCCTGGCACAGGGTGCCCAGAGAAGCTGTGGCTGCCCCATCCTGGAAGACTCCCTCTATTCCATAGAGGGAATTTTTTTCATCTTCCTTCCAATTCACAATAGATTTAAGAAATCCTTTCACTGAATCTAGAAACATTTAACAACGGGAGTTCTTAAATCAGCTGTGATTTTTTTAAACTGCCTCCCTGAGGGTTCATTTCAGCACTCCAGTTGACAGAGACGGACACAAACTCACGTCTGCGGTCTCAAAGCAGGTGGGCTCAGACTTGTGTGAGGCTGTCGGGATCTGCAGTCACACCTGCTGACCCACTGCATGCCTGAGGAACCCAAACTTGGCTCTGGAAGTGCTTTTTCCACGGGGTCAGCACGGACAGCTCCATTTAGCCCGTCATTATGGCTGTGATGAGGGTGGTGCTTACGGGGCAGGCTAATGGTGACACCACGCTGCGTAACTGCCTAATTAAAGTCACTCCACTTTTTGATGTTTTCCTTAATTAGTCCCGGGGGAAACGGGCAGGATGTTGAATTTTCACGCTGATTAGGGGTACAGGAGCTGCTGCAGTTCGGATTTTATTTTGGAGAAAAAGAGAGTGGCAGCTGCAGAGTCATCAGAGGGCAGGAGCAATGAGCCCCTCATAAGACCACTTTTAATAAACAGCTTCTCCAGGCACATTCATTTTTCCCCCCATTCAGCAAGTTTATAATGGACATCAGCCTAAGAATTCATAAGTTTACACCTCTCTGGAAAAAACTAGGTTTAGATTGGATATTAGGAAGAAACTCTTCCCTGTGAGGGTGGGGAGGCCCTGGCACAGGCTGCCCAGAGAAGCTCTGGCTGCCCCTGGATCTCTGGAAGTGTCCAAAGCCAGGTTGGACAGAGCTTGGAGCAACCTGGGATAGTGGAAGGTGTCCCTGCCCATGGCAGGGGTGGCACTGGATGATATCTAAGCTCCCTTCCAACCCAAACCATTCTATAACTCTATATCTGCAGCTCATAACTTTAAAAATTTTCCCAATCGAAACCAAAACCAAACTCTAAGCACTGAGGGAGTAAAAATCTTTATTAATTTTCATCTACCATAACATTACCAAACGTCACGGAAAGAAAACTTGTCATTATAGTGAAAATCGGGTGTTTTGAAGCTTGTTTTGACTTTGTGTTGGAGCACATCCCTGTGTTTTGCACTGAGTGCTGTTGTTCTGTGAGACACAGGTAATCAAGAATGTGGAAACAGGGCTTTGTAGCAGCAGAACAGGCATTTGGCAGGGGGAAGGAAGGAGTGATTCTGATTTTCCTGGTCGGATCAGCTCCAGAGTGTGTGGTGTGTGTGTGTGCATGTAATGAGGAGCAGCGAGGAGAGTGATTTAAAGTGCCAATTCAGAGGGGTAAAGTGCTCTGTGCATTAGAGTAAGTGGCAGAGGAATCATGAGGTGCATCTGCTTCGGAACATTTAGAAAGTTGTAACCTAGCAGAAAATGAACCCGTCGTTCAAATCAGTGCACTAATTAGAGCCGAGCTTTATTCTGGAATTTCACCTCTTCTTTATGACATTTAACTTACAAAAAACAAGTGAGCGGGAGAGCTCAGCTCATTCTTCCAACTGTGTGCAGGAATTATCATTCTGAGAATCAGCCCGTGTTGAAACTGGCGCAAATAAACCAGCAGGAATCTTAATTTAATCTTTTTTGTCTATACGTGTGGATGTAGATGTGTCATCTTAATGAAATTTTATCGAAGGAGTTAAAACATCCTGGAAAAAAAACCCCAAAAACCATATATTAAGCTGTCAGATTCTCATTTTTCAAACAAGTGTATTTATTCCATTTGTTATGTGTATAAATGAGGATCCATCCTGCCTTTACGAGCCAAATAGAGCCAATTTAGGCTGCTGGAGGAGCTGCAGAATGTAACAGCTCACTCAAAAGTCTCGGGAAAGGATTTATTGCCACACATATAAGTCACCTAATTTTGTTGTTTCTGCAGCTTAATATTCGACTGTAAAACTTACCTGAGTTCGGTGTAATGCATTTTTATGGCTTTTTCCGTAACTAAACCAGGGTTTGTGGAAGCACAGCACTGCTGGGAAGAGGCAAGGACAGGCTGCTGGCTCCCTGCCACCCCACACTCCCACAGGGACGTGTGGACATCTCCCACCTCTCCCTGTTTAGACACCAGGAGTGATGTCTGACCCACCAGGAAAAAAAATATCCCGAGAGTTACCTTCGGCAGCGGGATTGAGGGTGGGAGAGCGTCGCAGCAAGGGAGAAAGGGATAAACAGCCCCAGCACACATTTTGGGGATCTCCCTCTCAACTAAGATCTTTGAAACGTAGCAAGGAGCTTTCCAAACACTTTCTGCGATCTCCTGGCTTCAACTGATGTCCCCGAGGTTTCGCGCTGGAGGAGAGCAGCTGATCCCCGTTCACCCTTTTTTCTGGCACTTAGGGTTTTCGCAGAACTGAGTTTTGTCTCGGAATGAAGGATTCTCCTGTGCTTCTGTGGTACCCGCAGTCCTGGCCAGCACGCTGGAGAACAACCTGGAAAATTCAGGACTGAGCAAATCAAGTGACTCCTTGTTAAACTTCTTGCCGTTCCTCTGCATATCAAGGAGAAAAGGGACTGAAATGTGTGTTGTGAAAGAAGCATTTCTGGTGGATCAGTCCACAAAGTGTTAATTTAGGGACTGCTGAAAGCTATTTTGTTCCAGTTAAATTATAGCTTTAGGGGCTGATCTTAAGGAATCCTGATGTTTCTGATCAGCTTTTAGTGAAAGAATGGGAGACTTCAGTTCTTGGGTTATCAGCTGCTTTTTTTCCTTAGCAGACAAACAACCCTCAACTTTCTGCGTACAGAAAATCCAATATTAAAGGAAAGGCCCCTAGAGTGCAAAGGACGTTAATGATATTTTAATTATTATGACTATATTTCAGAACAAGTGGATTGGAAATGCTCTGATTTAATTTTGAACTAATTGCAAAAGCTTATTTCCTTAGATGCAAACTTCCAAACCCTCACCTTAATTGAATGCACATTTGCTCAGACTTTCTAACAAGAGCATCTAAAATTAGAATTCAGACACAATGGTGCTGGATTTGCAATTTAATACAAGACCTTTAGGAATCCTGACAGTTTGCTCAGGGGGATAAAATAACAGTTGCCACTTTAAGAGATAAATTTTCCCGCTATTATCATCGCAGCATTTATGCAGCCATGACTAAAGAGTGACAGAAGAACTCTTTACTGAAATAAACGGCCTGGTCAACAACCTTTCGGTGGCAGATAAAAGCTTCGTGTCAAGTGACTTCAATGACCGAGCAGGAGGTGAACCGGCAACCTGCAATAAATAAAAGGCCCTCGTGGAACAGGTCAGGAAGCATCAAGGAACTTTCTGCTCGTCCAAAAGTTCCCCTGGAATAATTCAGTGAGCAAAGAGATGCTGCTTCAAGATGTTCAACCAGCACAAAACTGCTTCGGGCGCCTGCTGCCTGTTGATTATTTATACCAGGTACAAATGTCTGAGGGGTGGGGAATAATGGAGCCACCTAAAAAGGACTTGGCTGTTACTTCATCCCACATTCCCATTTATTTTTGGACCTTCAGTGCCCTCAGTGAACACCCTGCAAGAAAGACAAGAGACAGAGAGAGGAGGAAAGATGTTCTGCAAAAACACAACCCAGACACGTGTGGATGCCAGTGTGAGAAGGCAGAAAGAAAACACATTTATGAGGGATTGCCAATGAAGTTGAAGCATAAGTGGTGTAAATGAAGCTGTATCAGTCATTAATACTGCTACTACTGAAAATAATCATGACTTGACTTCAAACTGAGTGCCTTTGGGGCAAAAGCAGAGTTCTGAAGGCAAAAGGTCATTGAACACTACTCAGCTCTGAGTGGTGTTACTCTGCTTCCGCAGGACAGCCACCACCCTGCAATTCCCCTTCACAGGGACAGGTAACAATCCCAGGTGTGGGATGTGCAGGGTCACTCACAGCCCCCAACTTAGGGTGCATGTAAAACATGCACGTGCCATCAAGAGTGAGGCAATTCCTCTGTAGGAATTAGGGAGTTGAGTGACCCTGTAAGAATGTTAGAATCCCAGAATCCCAGAAATCATTAAGGTTGGAAGAAGACCTCCAGGATCACCGAGTACAACCTGTGCCCGATCCCCACCCTGTCCCCAGCCCAGAGCACTGAGTGCCATGCCCAGGCCTTCCTTGGGCACCTCCAGGGATGGGGACTCCAACACCTCCCTGGGCAGCCCCTGCCAAGCCCTGACCACCCTTTCCATGGAGAAATTCCTCCTGGTGTCCAACCTGAGCCTCCCCTGGCACAGCCTAAGGCTGTTCCCTCTCCTCCTGTCCCTGTTCCCTGGGAGCTGAGCCCGACCCCCCCGGCTGCCCCCTCCTGTCAGGGAGTTGTGCAGAGCCACAAGGGCCCCCCTGAGCCTCCTTTTCTCCAGGCTGAGCCCCTTTCCCAGCTCCCTCAGCCGCTCCTGGGGCTCCAGCCCCTTCCCCAGCCCCGTTCCCTTCCCTGGACACGCTCCAGGCCCTCAAGGGGGCTCAGAACTGGACACAGCACTCGAGGGGCCTCAGCAGTGCCAGCACAGGGGACAGTCACTGCCCTGGGCCTGTGGCCACAGCATGGCTGGGACAGCCCTGGTGCCACTGGCCTCTTGCCCACCCGGCCACACCTGGCTCCTGTCCAGCCTCTGTTCCCAGCATCTCAGGGCCTTTTCCAGCTTTCTAACCCCACTGCCCCAGCCTGGAGGGGGCTGGGGTGACCCAAGGGCACGACCTGGCCCTTCACCCCGTGGGCCTTGTCCCAATCCATCCAGCCTGTTCAAATCAATAGCATTGAACTATCCAAAAGCAGGTTTGTGAACAGATCTCACCTCCGGTTTTGTGATCATTATTTATGCAGTAAATTACCTGAACTTCAGCAGCAAGAGTTTGGATTCAAGCTGTAGAAGCTTCAGTGACAGCAGGTGCTGCTCATGCCTGAGATGTCGGAGACAAGGCCCAGGAAACTGAAAGCAGAAAAAAATGCAACCTAGCAGCCCAATTTCCACAGACATCAGGTCTCATTGCTTTAGTGAGCTTTTCCCCAAGCAAAATGTATCCATGAGCAGCATCCTCTGCATAAAGGAGCCACATTTGTCCAGCATTAAGGCCAGACTAAGGAAAAGAAATTATTGTCTCCCTTCCAAAGCTCCAGAGCAGAAAAGACCCAGATGTCCTGTTCTCAGAAGGGATGAAGCAGTGTCAACACCAAAAGTAAATTATTTCGAGATTAAGCCGTTATTTTGGGGTTTTAATGGCCTAGAAAGTGGAAAGCTTTTCCTTGGCAATTTCTCAGGCTTTATTAAATGTTGCAAATTGGAGTTTGCCTTGTTTTAAGGGGGTTTGCAAATGTATTCCTTCCCCTCCCTGACTCGCTCACGCAGGGTCAATTTTCTGCCTATATTACAATTCCCACAGTCCCATTGGGAACAAAGAATGGTTTGTCAGGAGCCTGCAAAAGGAGACAAATGATCTGTGCTCGAGTCTAATAACCTTCCTGAAGAAGACAAATGTGTGAATTGCAGAAGTTTCACCTGCAAAATCCCTACTGATATACTAATTAAGAACAGATCTCTTCAACCACTGCAAAAAAAGGAAGGAACAAAAAGAGGTCCACTGAGAGAGGCTGGGGAAAAAAATTAAATTAATGGATGAGAAGTGGCTCAATGCTGTCCCAGAATGCTTTGCCGAGGTAGGATTACACACAACCACAGTGCTTTTTAAACCAGGCTCAGGAAGATTTATTGATATTTGGAGGATCTGTAAACTGCAGAGGGTTTTCCATATGTAATCTCTCCATCTCTGCCCTCTTTTCCTTTCTTCCAGCTCTAATTTGGCAAACAAGGCTCTCCATATATTATCTCCATTTTCTTTTCTGTCTTCTATTTGTTTCTGAGTTCTTCCTAGAACTCTGTCTTCAAGGTGTTTTTTTTCTGGGTAAGGCAGGGTTGTGTGGGCAAAGTTATTCACACCTCCTCCATTTTAAGCTGCTAAAATTAAACCACAGCAGCTGCCACCTTTGACCCGTGCGCCTCACCCCAAACCATGAAACCCACAGCAGCAGCCTGTGATTTATGGGGCTGATCATAAACGGCCCTGTTCGAAATAAGGAAAGATAACGGATGAAACAGGTAAACCAGTTTTCCTACCCTGCCACACCCACTGCACCTTTTGAGAACAGTTTTCACGTTATTGTCAATTTTCGGCTTAAAAAAATATTTTAAAACAAACCACCGTGCTCCAGCAGTTTGCCGTGATATTGCGCCCATCTGCTGAGTTTTATTTTAACACAGGTAGTTCTGAAGCACTTCAAAGTAGCTCATTAATATCCTTTAAGGTTTGGAAATTACTTCTTTATCAGCAGTAAACTCCTAGGAAAATACTACATGTGACATATAAGTATCACTGCCTTGTTAAATGAGTCCCATTAATTTTTATCTGGACCAACACTACTTTCTGATTTTCAAAGACTTAATGGTATCTAATTTTATTTTGCTTTTTAATTCTAAGTACTTCATCCTGCCTTTTCCTTATTTGTAAAATGTGTGGGATATCAATGCACTTCAAAGGTTTGGGGTGAGAATAAATAATTCTGAGATTATGAGATGTTCACACAGCAATGCAGACCTTATCATGTCCTGCCAAAAATGGATCCAAAAAGGGTTCTCCCACAATAATTCCATATTTATTTTAATAACTAAGCTCTTCCTCATGTCTCTTTATAATAAAAGAAAAGAAATAGACACAATGTTGTCCAAAAGCACAAACAACTTATAATAATCATGGAATCATGGAATTCTTTGGGTTGGAAAGATCATTAAAGCCCACCCAGTGCCACCCCCTGCCATGGGCAGGGACACCTTCCACCAGCCCACGTGGCTCCAAGCCCTGTCCAGCCTGGCCTTGGACACTTCCAGGGATCCAGGGGCAGCCACAGCTTCTCTGGGCACCCTGTGCCAGGGCCTCAGCACCCTCCCAGGGAAAAATTCCTTCCCAATTGCCCATCTATCCCTGCTCTCTGGGAAGCCATTCCCCTTTGTCCTATCATTTTTCCATCCCCTGTAAACCGTCCCTCTCCATGTTTCCTGTCAGCTCCTCCAGGTCCTGAAGGTCACAATGAGGTCACCCTGTGTCCTTCTCTTCTCCAGGCTGAACATTCCCATCTCTCCCAGCCTGGTTCCATATGGGATATGCTCCAGTTCCCTCAGCAACTTGGTGGCTTCCTCTGGACTTGCTCCAACGCTTCCATGTCCTCCTTATGTTGGGGACACCAGGACTGGACACAGCACTGCAGGTGCAGAGCAGAGACGAGGGGCAGAATCCCCTCCCTCACCTGCTGCCCACGCTCCTTTGGATGAGCCCAGGATCCTCTGCTACAGGACAGCAGGATAAGAAGGCAACGCTCTGGAGATTTTGATGTTGAGAGATTACCTGAGTGGAATAGATACCCAAGGAGCTGCGCACAGTCTGGAACAAGACAGCCCTCACTGACACCGAGCAGGCGAAATCTTATTCTTGGTGAGAGTAAATTCCTGTAGTCCATCGGCTCCCAGGAGGCTTTTGCCTTGTGGAGACCTCTCTTTGGCTGTATAAACACACCAAGCTGTTCACCCTGGGAGTCACCAGTGCTGGCGGGGACCTCCTGTCTAGGTTTGCAGTACAAGTAGATTTCTTTTGGGGCTGCGGCAGTGTGAGTTTTCTTTCCTTTCTAACCAAAGCTGAAGTGCTGTAGGGCACAGCCCCAGGTCCAGAGTGGGGTGTGGACAGTACCCATCCTCTGCTCACTGTTTCCCATCAATTTGACAATGAAGGCAGCTCAGAGGGAGCCCAGAAGCTGGAGTCTTACCAGGCAAAGAGTCCAGCTTTAAACTAGAATGGTTAGTCTGAAATTAATGTCCAACCATGTGGACACTTCTCTGCAGGAAAGACACTATAAAGATACCAGGAGGAAAAAAGAACACTCAGACATTATTAGCCTGCTTAGCTACGTCTTCCACGTGACATCCCTGTGTAACAGTCACAAAAAGAGCTAAAAGTTCCTTATCTCATCCCACTTGCTTTGTTGCTTCCCAGACGCACCCGAGGACCTCCAGAGGAACACGTGTAGCTTGTGTATTCACAGGGAGGGAGTCTCTGGCTGGGAAGAGAAGTTGTTTACTGCAAGAAGAAAGAGTCTGCACGACACTTGAGCTGCAGGGCACTCTCGGAGACTGCCGAAAGTTCAGTGCTCCCTGCTGGGTGGGACACGCCAGGCAGGATTCCTGCCCTTGCAGGAGCCGTGCAGCCTCTGTGTGATCACTCCTGGGAGCCTGCTGGGAGCAACAGCCCATTTACTCACTGCACCAGTGCTTCCTATAAATATATTTATAACCCTGGCATGCCTGCCTTCCCGTAATCTCCAGGGTTTGTCTGGTTCACGGAAAGCCATTATGGGAACTGTAAACTTTTATGCTTGCCCTCTCTAGAAATTGTGTTGAAACTTTTACAACGGAGATTTTTCACCTTTTGCTTGTTTCTCCTGAAATCTTACTCACAAAGCAGTTCCATAAAGAATTTTAAGCAGTGTGAGGTGGACCCAGCCGGGTTTATTGCCTGCACCTGCTCCAATCTGTTCTCTCTGCACTTCACTACAAGAGCTCAGTTGTCACAGTCTGAGTGCTGTGTTCACTGTAATAACACTGATAAATACTTTCTGTTCTTATCCTAATTACTTGTGCTGAAGACAGTAAAACACTCCTCAAGAAAGTAATTTCTTTATGCAAGATGGCACAGTTTCTTTATAAATGTTCCGAAGAAAGGAGAAGGGAAGAGACAAAACAGAAGTTGTTTAGAGGTGTTGATGTTAATAATATTTTGGCAGGCTTCCTTCTGGTTTCAGGAACTGGAGCAATTATTGTTGTCATGCAAACTTCTCTGCTTGGCTTCATAAAACTACTGCTGAAAAGTTAAAATATTTCCTGAACACTGAAAAAGTCTGTGTGGAATGTGCTTCCCACTGAGTGAGAACAGCTGAGATGCACCATTAATAGACAGCTTGCAAAACCTTCTGTGACCTTACCGAGGGAGATACCAATTACCATGAGAAATGTTCATTATTGTCCATTTTCCAAGAGGTATCGAGCAATAGCTAAGTACAGTTTTCTGCACACACAGTAGATGCACCTGTGTAATTGTGCCTGGCCAGGGACAGTGTTTCAGGACACCACAAGGGCTATTTCACCTCTGGAGCAGCACTGTTGGAGGAATTCCTCGAGGGAATGCATCATTAAAGTTTACAAAGTCCATGCAAATCCTCACCTGACAGCCAAGGCCATTTGCACAGACAGAACATCACGGTCCTGCAGTGGAAAGAGAAACTCCTTCCTACATCCCTAATTAAATCTGGAAGCCTGCTTCTCTTCTCCTGCCTTTTGCTCCCTGCAGAGCCCTGAGCAAAGCGAAGTTGCTGGGAATTGTTCTGTCCCTCTTTGCAGCTGCAGAGGGGGTCTCACTGCAGGAGTGAGTCTGGTGACCACCCCAAGTGTCCTGCACAGCCCACAGCTCCAACCTTGTTCACACACGGAGGTGATGAATATACCTGTCAGAGTAATAAATGGCTGAGCCAGGACCTAATGGGAAAACGGGAGGAAATGCATGGTCTTGATTCCAAACCCAAACCGGAATATTTGCTCTTTTCATCCAACAGTTTAGCCAAGCAGTAAGCCAAGGAGAAAAATAAAATGCACAGCCTTATTAAATTCTACTTTAAGCTACCTGATACTAAACTGAATGTGAAAACGGAGCCCAGCGTGCTTTATCCTTTAGCACGGATGGAAAACATTTCCTTACCTTGTAGGAACCCATGCTAAGGTAACGAGAACAGTGACCCCTCCCAGACGGGGCAAGGGAAAGAACAGGGGTGGTGTGGGATGGCAAAGTTTGTGCTGTGGCTTGTCCCTTTCTGCCCTGGCTCAGTGGAGACAGGGAACCATCATTATAAATGGGTCAGAGCATCGGTCACCCAAACCAGGAGAGACCAGTCTGTGGGGGCTTCAGCTTTGTTTTCTCTCCCCAAATACCTCTTGTCTCTGGTAAACCACATCATCCAGCACAGAGCTGCAGAGCCTCTGTGACATGCTCCATTTGGGCTTTCTCCCCTGCCGGGACATGTGACAAGAGAATGAAATGTTCCTTTTCTCCCCCGCTGAAATCCTGCTCTCCTGCCCGTTATGAATTAGATTCACAGGCTGAGTATCTCCCTCTGTGATCAGCTCTCATTACTAATAACCAGCTCGTTCTGCCTTACTAGAGAGAGCTTCTGACTCTGTTCAGACATTTCAAACACAGGAGCACACAGACTTCTAATTAGTGCTGAAATATTCTGCCTCGCACTGGCTACAAAGCAGTGCCAACACAGGCTGCAGAGGCTGCTCGAAGCCCAGCCAGAGACACTCACTGCTCTGCTCGGTGTCTCTTTGCTGCCCCAACACAGCTGTGGCAGGAATCGGAGGCTTTTCCCTGTCTGAGCACAGGATGTTGCCTAAGACTCTATGGAGCTGCTGAACGTTGTTCTCCATGCCAGGTCACCCTGGTTATCACCTCGTGGTTGGGGTTTTTTTCATCGCTCCCTGGCCTTACCTTTGCATTCTGAATCAGTGATGTGATATCCTTTATTCCCCAGTCCCTGTACATTCATTTGAGTTCCATTTTGAGACACGGGGCAGGATTGTTGGGATGTCCTGGACTCCGTGATCCCCGTGGGTCCCTTCTCACTCAGGATATTCAATGACTCCCTATTTTTCCAGAATCAATTTACCATAACTTTTCAATCCTTGCATCTGCTTAGGAAGCTTACATCCTCTTCCTCTTCTGCTCCTGTACCCCCGAATTATTTCTTTAAGTGGCAAAATCTGGGGAAAAACAATATATTTCATCTGGAGCAAGTATCAGCTGCCTATCTCTGTTTAAAGTGACACACTTGTATTTGTCTTTATGCATTGCTGGACGTCTCAGAGCAAAGGCTGCTCAGCAGGGAAAAGAAAAGCTCTGTTGCCTGCCGTACACACTCAATAGCTTGTGTATCTTCATCACAACCATTTCCATGCATCCCTTCACTAAATTAAATAGGTCATATTGCCTTGTGATTTATAACCCGGAGAATCACTTGATTTCAAAGGGACAGCACAGGGTATAAATCAAAGGCTGAGTTTGACCCAACCATCTCCCTGAAAAGATAGACTTTCAGAGCTCCTATTCTTTATTTCTGATCCATTCTTTTCAAGATGGGGTGATAAAACTGAGCGCGTGGTTCAAGGTGAGCTCCCACACTGATTTACACAACGGCCTTACAGCACTTTCAATGCTGTGCTCCATTTTCTGCTTAGCACTTTGTAACATCTTGTTTGGGTTTTAATCATCGCAGAACGCCGGGCGGAGACTTCCACCGGGCTGTTCACAATGACAGCTGGGACGTTTTTCCCCGAGTACTTACAGTTAATTTAGATCCCATCAATGTATCAATTGTTCCTTCCAGTGTGCCTTACCTTGCAGCTGTCACAGTGACTTTCAGCCCCATTGTGCTGCTGAGATACCAGGCTTTGTTAAGATCTCTTGTCCTTTTGTAGATTAACCTACTCTCGATAGTTTTGAGAAAATAGTTTCATGGAAAATTGGCCAGTTTGCAACTCTCATCTTTCCAGCGCAGGTACAGAATGTTCGCAAAACAAAAAAAAACCCAGTGCAGAAAATAACACAAATATAATATTTCACTGTCATTGCAGCTTTGTTTATTATTAGCTCCTGAAGCTCACGGCTTTGTCAGCACAGTGACAAGGGGTTAACATTGGGCTTCTCATTAAATTAAAAATAATAAGCTGTTGGCTTTACCCTGAGTCCTCGGAGGAGCCAGGGAAGCCGTGGAGAGCTGCTCCCTGAACTGTGAGCCCAGGGCAAAGTGGTGCTCAGCTGCAGTGGCATTTCCTTGGCCCACACTCCTGGCACAGAAGGATCTGAGTGACCAGTGCAGCATTTTGCTGAGTCTCTTTGCCTTTTGATCCCATTTATTAGCATTTTAGGTATCACTCTGCTTAGAAACAAGCAGCCTATGGCAACAGCGAATGCTCATTCATCTCCCCACCACTCTTCAGGCCTTTTCCAGGGTTTAAGGTGACCTTGCAACTTATGAAGGCAAATAAAGGATTGGAGTTAAACGTGTTATAAATGATTGACCTACCTGGATGGCAGCTGATAACGGGCTGGAGGCTGCAGGGTTCAGATACCGAACTTCATCCTGAGCGATAGGCGCCATAAAGTGGAGATAACTCACATTGTAACAGCGGCATTTCCAGAGAATGGGAATGAAAAATCAGGGGATTGTCCTGCAGTCAGAGACACAGCATGGCACCAACAGGCAAAAAGAACAATTATTGCAGCATTAAGCTGATAAGAGCAGCGTTTCAGGATGATGTAGTGAGTTCAAGAGCTGCTCACTCTTTGCTCTGCTCAGCCAGGTAGAGGAATGCAGTGTAAAAGGCCAGCCTGTGCTGGCACAGCAATCCCAATTTGGGGAAAGGAGGGAAAAAAGGATCAGAGTTGTCAAAGGAGAGCTTCTGAGATGAAACATTTCTCGTGCCTGGGTATGAGGACACTTTGAAGACAGGCTTAGCCTGAAGAATGCTGAAAAGAAACCCATTTATTTCATGAGGTCCTGCTGCAGAAGAGAATGGAGTGGCTTCAGGTCAAAATTAGAGCTGACTGAGATTTTAAACAAGGAGCCCTTAAAATTCTTTTAAATTAAATACGTTTTTAAAAGAACTGCAATAAAGCAGTCAGTGTAAAGCACTCCCTGGGCCCAGTGGAAACCCTGAGAGAGAGTCTGTAGTTGTGACATCGGGACCTGGAGCTCAGATCTTGGGTCTAAACTGGCCTCACCTGTCCCCCCTAATTGCTGAACTGGTGGATGAGTCTTTATTAATTGAAGGCTCTTCCACTAATTTTTCTTCCACCTAATCTTTTTTCTACTCAGGAGCCTAAAACACCCCCTCGAAATCTATTTTTTAGATTTAAAACAGTTTGTCTTTCACTTGTTTTTCATTTCACATCATCTTCCACAGTACTTTATACGCCTACACCAGTATTTTTGTGAGCCCGTGTGTTAATTTTGCCTTTTCTTTAATTTCTGGGGTTTGGATTTTGGGTTCTTTCACCATCTACATCCAAAGAAATTATTAGAAGGAAATCACTTTCCTGTCTATTCATAAATGCTGGCTAAAGCAGTGATCCTGTTGCCAGGTTTCATTTTGGAAAAAGCAAATTCACTTGTAAACTCACATAGAAACATTAAAATAGCAAATACAAATGATTTCTCATGGAGTAAGGTACAGAAGATCAAAAATAGTCCAGTAGGTTTGGTCCATATATCCATATTTACACACATAGCAGCATATAGGGGGGCTGTGAAGCTCTGGTTGAAGAGCCAGGGGGAAAAGGGTGATTTCTATTATTCAATTTCTAAATTAACAGCATTGTATTCTTTAAGCTTTGTATGGGATACCTCCATGTGCACAACAGCACACAGTGAAAACAAGGGCTCTCCTTTAATTCCAGCAGAAACCCTCAAGGACTGATCCCTGTGGGAATAAAAAAAAACATGCAAAAAATGTCTCAGGTATTTTGAAGCTCTAGAAATGGGGAAGGACTCACGATTTTGCAGCAGTTTTGCTGCCCCATCTAAGATATCCTACTGAAAATATATCCCTTAAACCAAAATCTCTCTCCTGGGTGACCTTGCTCTGTGTCACAGCAGCTTCAGGCAAAATGTTTCTTCCTCTTAGGAAACGGTTCCAACAGCAAATCCTTTTACAGGTACAAATGCAATTTCCATCAGATTTGAGCATTTATCTGATCATTTTTTGCTCAATTCACACACTGCGGGGATAATGGAATAAGGGAATAGAATGTCCTGAGCTGGAAGGGACCCACAGGGACCATCCAGTCCCACCCCTGGTCCTGCACAGACACCCCAACAATCCCATCCTGGGCATCCCTGGCAGCGGTGTCCAAACGCTCCTGGAGCTCTGGCAGCCTCGGGGCCGTGCCCATTCCCTGGGGAGCCTGGGCAGTGCCCAGCACCCTCTGGGGGAAGAACCCTTCCCTGATCTGCAGCCTGACCCTGCCCTGGCACAGCTCCAGCCGTTCCCTGGGGTCCAAGGAACAGACATACTCAATGTTTCATATTACTCTTATTTCAGACATAAGAACCCCGCTGAGTAATATCCTAGACAAATCCACGTCTAAAGAAACCCCCCCTCCATGTAAATAACACACAAGGACAATATAGATTTAGTCTGCAGAAAGCAAACTCCAGCTGCCACGTGAAACTGGAAACATGATAATTACTGCGTTTGTAACAGGTGAGTAAATATTTACAGCTCCGTGATAGGAATACTGCAAGCAGCAGAGCAGGAAAACACTTCGGAACAATGATTTGCATTTCCAAATGTTTCCATATCATCTTTCATTCGCGTTCCTTAAGGTACCTGGGAACTACAGTTTCGCTGATAACAACCTCTATTCCAGGTACCTTTTCCCCAGTGAATTCTGCGTCAAGCTCTCTTCCTGCAGAGGTCTGAAAGGATTTTGTTTACTGCCAGCATAACCTCTGTTGAGTATCTGAAAGTCGAGCTGTTTTTCCTGCTTCATACATCACCTTCAAGTGTAAAAAATGTAGAGCTCGGAGTGGAAAGTTTTGTTGCTGCTAAAATAAACAGGAATAAATTTGTTCCTCTTTGATTTTGCAATGCCAGAGGCGAGACAGCAGATTGTCAGTGAGACCATCGGATGATGCACAGCACAGAATGGAAAAAAAAACCAAGGAAAAGATAGAACAAAGCCAAAAAAGATCAATTTTAGATTCCCGTTCTTAACATCCTGTATACTGTAAGGAAGGCTGCATTTCCAAATATTTCCCATTGGTTTTGTTAAACATACACGGTGATTAAATAAATTCACTGAAATGTTCGGTTTACGGGGAAAATCATAATCGAGCTCTGGTCCCCCAAATTATTTCTGCCAGATATTGGAATGTAACGCCAGGGAAGGGAGGGGAAAGAGGAAGGGGAAGGGGAAGGGGAAAGGGAAGGAGAAGGGGAAGGGGAAGAGGAAGGGGAAGGGAAAGGGGAAGGGGAAGGGGAAAGGGAAGGAGAAGGGGAAGGGGAAGGGGGGTTAACATTCTTGTTCCACCGAAGAAGACCCTCACATTTACTTTCCCGGGTCTACAGTTTCACCTTGTCCATGCAAGTTTTCAAAACTCATCGTTATTTGCCTCCTTCTCCTAATAATTTGTAATAATCCTTGTGTACCACTAAGTGGAAATGGCAACACTTAATTTAATTTGCAAAACAACTCATGCCTGAAAGCACTTGGACATTTCTAGTTATAAACTCTTTTCAGGTACGTGCAGCTTTCAGCTGGATAATTTTTTTTTTCCTGCAGCAGGGCTAATCCCGTGCTTTATGTGCAGCATGAACTTAATTCCACATGGGATTGGTGTCAAGTAGAACACAATGCAAGACACAAACCAGTGTTGCTTACAACAGGTTTTACTTCTTTTTTTCTTCCCCCTCCCCCTGATTAGGAGTTGCCATTTGTAATGCACGGCTGTGCTGAAATACACAAATCAGCTCCCACCAGTGCATTTCACACCTTGCCATTGGTATTGTTATGGTGAGGAGAAATATTAATATAAAAACTTGAGATTTCTGAGTGGAAGGTTCCCTTCCTTTATTTATTTATTATCGAAATACAATTGTCCAAATCAAATCCTTGGAACAAACAGAACCCTGGGACGGTTTTGTGTTGGAAGGGCATTAAAGCTCATCCTGTTCCACTCCCTGCCACAGGCAGGGACACCTGCACTAGTCCACGTTGCTCAGAATTCACATGTCTAGAAGAAAAGCCACTGATATTTCCATGTATATTTCAGCTCCCTGCCACTTCTCTGACCCTTTGTCTGCACAGAACTTGGCTGTGCTCCCCCATCCATGCCTCAGTTCTGCCTTAGAGCACCTCACCTGGAGGACCCTTCCCTCCAGACCTGCCCCTGAGGATGTGAACTCCAGCGTGGAACTTCCTAGGTCTACATCTGATTATTTTGTGAGATTCTAGTATGGAATATTTGCAGTGAACACCCACTCAACAATGTGCATCCTCCTCTATATTTAAATAAATTATAAATTTAAATAAATGGTCCATGAAGCTGCTGACCTGGTAGCCCAGGTTAAAAAAAGGGTTTGAAATTACTAGTAGTAATAAAAAGTTTTCCATAATAATCTTTTAAATAGATATCCGCCGTTCATGTACAGGTTGGGAGCTACGAAGATATTTTCTCGCTATTCCCATTTAGAATCAATTAGTTAAGGTTAGATATTAGGAAAAATTCTTTGTGGAAGGGGTTGTTAAGCACCGGGATGCACTGGCCAGGACAGTGGTGGAGTCACCACCCCTGGAACTGTTGAGAAAACATCGTGGATGTGGCACTCGAGGACGTGGTTTAGTGGCGAATGTGGCTTGACGGTTGGGCTCGATGACCTTTTCCAAAATTAACAATCCTGTTCCATGATTTGGCTTAACCAAAGGCCAAGAGAAGAGGTCAGCCCCTCCTTTGCCTCTTCTCTGTCCCACTGAGCTGTGGGGGGTGGATTTGCTCCCAGTGGCTTTGGGGTCACACATCCTGGCTCACGTCTAATGGGCTGTCAGAGAGATTTTTGGTACCAGGTACTAGTGCCAGGGCGTGAACGTCACTGCAACCTGCTCCTGCACCACCTCACCTGCTCCCTTGGGTTCCCAGACACCTTTGGGGGGACGGATTCATTTCTGCCTGACTTCTCTCTGCTTCAAAAGCCACAATTCCCTTGCTTAATTGTTTACAATCCGTGCCACTGCCCCCAGCTGTGGTTCCTGGCCCCAGCTGCAGGGAACCAGCCTCGTGGAGCAGCTGGGAGCACTTTCCCCTTCCGTGCAGACATCCAGGAGGGGAGCTTGGGCTGCCCCAGGCCTTAGGCTGGCAGAAGGGATGTGCATCACTCAGGTAAATGCTCGGTGCCTCCAGGGAGGATGTTGGCTGCCGTGTACCTCCCTCAGCCCTTGCCAAAAAATTATAGAAGCAACTGTGAGAGAAAAGGAAAAAGCAGCGGAGGCTGCTGTGCTCCAGCTGCTGGGAATGTGCAGCTTCTGTTTAGACTTTATGGCTCTAATTCTCGTTTTGTTTACTTACCTTGTCAGCTTAGAATATGACTCACAATTACTGAGGTATTCTGACACAGAGAAACGAAGCCACTGTTTCAGCTCCCGGGTTTGGCTCAGATTAATGTGGATTTAAAGGGGTTTGCTTGGAAAGCAGCTCTTGCAGTTCAGCAACCTCCCCCAGCAGAGCTGTTCAAGAGCAGGGTGTTTGGTGAGAAACAGGTCAGATAAAACTAATACAATTAGATAACTAAGAATTCATGCTTCTAAGCTTTCTCCGGCCTAACCATTTTTACCATATTCCCCCATTTTTACTATTTTCTCAGTCTCGTGTCTCATATTCAATTTTCATTTTAATTAACTAATGACTGGAAACGTGTCCTGTTGAGAATCACATTGCACTTCAAAGCCAGAAGATTACAGGCAAATCTCTTTCTTCACTGATCTATGTCTTCACTGATACAGCGAGAAGTCACGGCATGTGTTTTTAAAGGTTTTTAAGGAAATTTTGTATCCTGGTAACACATGTTGCTACCCGAATTTGCCCGTTCAAAACCAGACAACTCTGTGCTTCCCTCAACATCAGATTTTTATCAAAGCTCAGGCAAAGCTTCCTCACGTTTGGGAGTTTTGTCACATTAGTCCAGGTTTTCTTCTCAGATGCTGCAGCATCGTCAACTCTGCCAGCTCCATTCCTGCCAGTTTTCCAGAAATGTGGATTCGTGCAGGTCCTCAGAGGCAACTTAGTGTGCTCAAAGAGGCTGCCAGCAAAACTCATCTCTAAGGACCAACACTTAACTCCTTTTCTCCTCCTTCTTCCAACATTCCAGTTGCCATGACAGCTTTTTCCATAACAGCCATAAGTGGTTAAAACCCTGTCACATATCCCTGGAGAAGCCTGAATTCCCCACCTCAAAGCCTAAATCAACGTCCATTCTCCATCCTATCCACCCTTCTCATCGACATCCACATCGTTCTTCTCATACTGGGATTTTGTTTTTCTCTACGGGTCTCTTCTTGCTGTTCTTAGATAAAAAAAAAAGGAAGTCAAAATCCCACGAACAACTTCTGATTCTTTATTATTGTCGGGATATGGGCACTGGAGGATGGCTGTGGAAAGGTCCAGGTAGGAAACAGAAGAGATTTCCTGAGGGCCGGAGTCCATCTGCGTTGGAACCAGGCTGGGAGAGCTGGGAATGTCCACCCTGGAGAGCAAAAGGTTCCAGGGAGAACTTACAGCCCCTCCCAGTGCCTGAAAGGGCTCCAAGAGAGCAGGAGAGGGACTCTGGACAAGGGATGGAGTGACAGGACAAGAGAGGATGCTTTTAAAATGGAAGAGAAGAGATTTAGATTAGAAACTGGGGAGAAATGCTTCCCTGTGAGGGTGGGCAGGCCCTGGCACAGGGTGCCCAGAGAAGCTGTGGTTGCCCCTGGGTCCCTGGAAGTGTCCAAGGCCGGGTTGGACGGGGCTTGGAGCAGCCTGGGCTGGTGGAAGGTGTCCCTGCCTATGGCAGGGGGTGGCACTGGATGGGCTTTAAGTCCCTCCAACCCAAACCATTCTGGGATTCTGTGATTTTGGAGTAAAACATAATTGAGAGCCATTTCACAGCACTATTACTGGTGACCTACTAATTAAATTTCACAGGGGTGAAACGAGATGTATCTTCAGGGACGGTTATTGCACTGCAACTGTGCTAATTGCAAATCACCCCCACCAGAACACAGATCATTAAAAGGCTGGAACAGAAGACCTTAGGACTGTTCTCTTTTTCCTGCATGGAAAATGATCAAATTCTGTACAAATTTTGTATTTACTGTCTCTGTCTTTGAGGAAAATGATGAAAAGTAACAAACAGTCTCACATGTCTGAAGTGGGTATTTGAAGTTTGAGAAGTGGGTGGCAACACCTTCAATAACTTGCTCAGGATCAAACACAGAGTGTTCTAGATTGGAAGCTCAGAATTTGCTGTTCTTAAAATTCTCCTCCAGTTTGTAGTTCCTTGAGTATTTTAGCCCATATGAAAAAGGATAATTTAGCCCATTTAAGCTAATTTATTCACTCACTTGTCATTCCTTCAGCTACAGGCAATTTCTCCTTTTTCCTTCTTTTTTAAATAATAATATCCAAATTTTATGTAATATACAAATGCTGGGTTTATTGATTATTATTGGATCCTTAGAGTTCAATTTGTTTATTATTACTTGCCAGGATTATTGCTTATCATTACTTGCCAGTGTTATCAAACAACAACTGTTCATTTGTTTTGCAGTTGTTATTTATATTTATTTCAAGACATTTTTAAGCACCAAACTGAGAAGGGAAAAGCTCCAGGACAGCTCTCTTATTGTCAGCCAGTCCCATCGGTTCATGATGACACTGAATAAAGCAAGAAGACGGATTCATATCATTCTAACAGAATCAACCTTGCTGCTAAGTCATTCTTTTATAATAAATCTGTATTTGGACCAGAATTTTCCTGAAGGCGCCCATCTTTACCTGGTGGCTTGCCTCTTTCTATATGTCAGGGCAAAGCAGTTTTTAAAATACCTCAGAAATCACAGAAAAAGTGATTTTTGCAGCCAAGAGCAGGCTGTCTGCGTACGGTCCTGTGACGATGTCAAAACAAACCAAACATGAGGCTCCCGAATGTCAGGGCAGATTTTCAGTTCCAGCATTTGCTGAATGCTGGATTATAAAATAAGGGACTGAAGGGACAGGGGGCTCATTTTTTTCCAGAGTGCACTGTCTTTCTGCCAGTATTTTATATTCCAGTTTTTACTTTAAAGTTTCCTTCTGGAATACTGAAAGTTGTCCAAAGAGAAAAATGAATGTTTCCCTGCTTCACTTGCAACGAAGCCTTTAATGTCCAACCCCACCTGGCACTGGGAGGCACTGCCTGGGCTGAGACTGCACCTGCAAGGCCTTTGCTTCACTGCTCTGCTGCTTCTGCAGCTCAAAGACCTGCTCAGCTCGAGCTGTGAGATGGTTATTTTAAAAGATATTTTCTTGCTGCACAAGCAACACAGAGCTGAATGCTGGGCAATTTTAGGGTTCAGTTTGGAGCAATGGCTTTGTCTGTCTGGGAACCAGACATCAGAATGTTTTCTTTTCTCTTTTCTTTTCTTTTCTCTTTTCTTTTCTCTTTTCTTTTCTTTTTTTCTTTTTTCTTTTCTTTTCTTTTCTTTTCTTTTCTTTTCTTTTCTTTTCTTTTCTTTTCTTTTCTTTTCTTTTCTTTTCTTTTCTTTTCTTTTCTTTTCTTTTCTTTTCTTTTCTTTTCTTTTCTTTTCTTTTCTTTTCTTTTCTTTTCTTTTCTTTTCTTTTCTTTTCTTTTCTTTTCTTTTCTTTTCTTTTCTTTTCTTTTCTTTTCTTTTCTTTTCTTTTCTTTTCTTTTCTTTTCTTTTCTTTTCTTTTCTTTTCTTTTCTTTTCTTTTCTTTTCTTTTCTTTTCTTTTCTTTTCTTTTCTTTTCTTTTCTTTTCTTTTCTTTTCTTTTCTTTTCTTTTCTTTTCTTTTCTTTTCTTTTCTTTTCTTTTCTTTTCTTTTCTTTTCTTTTCTTTTCTTTTCTTTTCTTTTCTTTTCTTTTCTTTTCTTTTCTTTTCTTTTCTTTTCTTTTCTTTTCTTTTCTTTTCTTTTCTTTTCTTTTCTTTTCTTTTCTTTTCTTTTCTTTTCTTTTCTTTTCTTTTCTTTTCTTTTCTTTTCTTTTCTTTTCTTTTCTTTTCTTTTCTTTTCTTTTCTTTTCTTTTCTTTTCTTTTCTTTTCTTTTCTTTTCTTTTCTTTTCTTTTCTTTTCTTTTCTTTTCTTTTCTTTTCTTTTCTTTTCTTTTCTTTTCTTTTCTTTTCTTTTCTTTTCTTTTCTTTTCTTTTCTTTTCTTTTCTTTTCTTTTCTTTTCTTTTCTTTTCTTTTCTTTTCTTTTCTTTTCTTTTCTTTTCTTTTCTTTTCTTTTCTTTTCTTTTCTTTTCTTTTCTTTTCTTTTCTTTTCTTTTCTTTTCTTTTCTTTTCTTTTCTTTTCTTTTCTTTTCTTTTCNGCCTTGCCTGTTTTATTTCTTTCCTTTTTTTCTTTCTCTATATTTTTAAGTATGTTGCACAGTTAAAGAACATCTAGAAAATTGTTTCATAAATATCAGACATTGATCAAATCCAATCCTCAAGATTAAAACCACTGGGGGTTTTTGATGCTGGGCATTTCACATGCATTTATAAACAAGAGAGTTGGATTCAGAGCAATCAGGAGATCCTGATTTTGGCAGGTCTCCGAACCAGCAAGATTCTTTGGTGTGTATTTGCCTTTAGGAACCTCAAAGCAATGCATTTATTCTCCGAGTGAAAGCTGAATTACATAAACAAACAGGAGGAGAGAGGAGAGGAGGGGGAGAGCATGGAATCCCAGACTGGTTTGGCTTGGAAGGGACCTTAAAGCCCATCCAGTGCCACCCCCTGCCATGGGCAGGGACACCTTCCACTAGCCCAGGGTGCTCCAAACCTCGACCAACCTGTCCTGGAACACTTGCAGGAAGGAGAGCAATGTGAATTGGGCTGCTTTTACCTCCTGCAGAAAAGTTACCCTGCTGAAGCAAAATAAACATTTGGATACAGCCTAGCAGACCTTGTAAGTCCATCATATTTCCATTGAAACATGATTTATGGTATTGATTTTCTTCTAACCTTGCAGAAGATCACCTACAGAAATAGACATAATTTTTTTGAATAAACTACACCAATTATCTGGTTGTCCAGAGCTGGGGAATTATTTATTTTTCTCAGTGCAGTATGATGGCCGGTATAATATAAACTGACTGGGACTATAATCAAAGGGTATTTCTGCAAATCACTCAATGACAATCTGGGGCAATTTTCAATTACTCTCAGGACAGATTTTTCCAATTGACTAGACAGAAAGTGGCAGGAAAGATTTAAGCAATGCCTTGTAAGTGCTGATCTGAGAACTTAGTACCAAATATCATCAATCTGTATCCTTCTGAGACCGGAAGATTTACAAACCAGGCTATTGAACTTACATAAGCATTCTGTTATAGAACCCTGTATCTGATGGTTCAGTACCCTGGGATTTTAGTATTAAAGGGAATAACTATAGACTCACACTCTTGACTGTTTGCAATTATCACAGGCTTCGTTAGATTAATGACTGCCTGAACATTGACCCACTTTCTTTCCTGAAGATGCTCAGAAAGGTGTTTCACTGAGTTCCCAGCACTGCCATGTGAATTTAGGCAGGTTTGATGTGAAAAGAACTGAACTGAGAGTCTTGGAGCAGCAAACCCTAAACTGTCACTGGTAACCTAAGAAACATCTTACAGAAATCATGAGTTAAAACATTTCCTAAAACTGAACAGAGATAATGCTAGAATTGGTGTATATTTTTCAGGTTTTTTAATGGCCCTCATCTCTTTTTAGGTTTTCAAGAACTGGAAGTTGCAAGATTAGAAATATTGGCTTATCTGTGTTACACTCCTAACATGGGCATCAGAGTTTCACATGGAATCATGGAACAGTTTGGGTTGGAAGGGATCTAAAAGCCCACCCAGTTCCATCCCCTGCCATGGGCAGGGACACCTTCCACCATCCCAGGCTGCTCCAAGCCCTGTCCAACCTGGCCTTGGACACTGCCAGGGATCCAGGGGCAGCCACAGCTTCTCTGGGAAACTGTGCCAGGTCCTCACCTCTCTCACAGGGAAGAGTTTTTTCCCAATATCCCATCCAACCCTGCCCTCTGGCAGTGGGAAGCCATTCACCTTTATCCTATCCTTGTAAACAGTCCCTCTCCATCTTTCTTGTTGGCCCCTTCAGGTGCTGCAAGGCCACAATGAGGTCACTCCAGAGCTTCTCATCTCCAGGCTGAGCAATCCCAATTCTCTCAGCCTTTCCTCCCAGCAGAGCTGCTCCATCACACTTTAAAAAAAAAATGTGGCACCAAATGTTCTGCATCCAAATTCCAGTCATGCTGTACGGTGGATCTTTCAGCCATATATTACTGTGCCCCTCCTCACAGGCACAGCTCCTGTCAGTGAGAAGCTGCCCGTGAAACATTCCCACAGGAGTTCCGAAATCCAGAGTGGGAGTCATCAGCCTAAATATCAGAAGAATTTTACTGCCGTAAAGCTCCCTGTATTTCTGAGTGTCATAAACAGTGGCAGATTTAAGCAACATTTTTAAGCAAACCTTAAGGCTTAAGGTTTCCCAGAGAAGCTGTGGCTGCCTCTGGATCCCTGGAAATGTCCAAGACCAGGTTGGACAGGGCTTGGAGCAACCTGGGATAGTGGAAGATGTCTCTGCCCATGGCAGGGGGTGGCACTGGATGGGCCTTAAGGTCCCTTCCCATCCAAACCATTCTGGGATTCTGTTTCTACACCCTGGGATATAATAGCCAGTCTCTCCTCCACTCTCCAGCATGATTCTTTAAGGAAATCTTCCAAATCAGGAATTCTTCTGTTTATGTATTTCTTCATATACACCTGAGGACGCAGACACAGGCAAACTGCAGTGTCTGAGATCCTGTGACACCACAGCTCATCCCAATGGGCCTGTGTTCACTCGTGACAGAGAAAAAGACTCTTCCAAAATGTAAATAAAAATTTATTTTGCAGTCTAGTAAATTGCTCTTTTAAATTCCTTTTGGGAGCGGCCCGACTGCAATCAGAGTCTTGTGAACATTTCCTTCAGAGAAAGCATTTTAATGAGGGAGCTGCAGTTCTCTCCTAGGCCGAATCCAAAAATAATGAACGTGTGTGTGTGTTAGGATTCTGCACGCAAAGGCTTTTAGCAAATGAAGCAAACAAGGGAACAACTGATATGGAGACAAACCAAAATTCACTACACCCATCTTCCCATATATTCCCAATTATCCCCAGTGACTGATGCCACCACCAGAACACCAAACAGGACCATTTTGATGCCCAATCTCCTCCATTCCTTTCTGTGCTGAAGTGATAAAATTAAACTGGTAATTGTCATTCATATCTCTTGCTATTTTATTTGTATTCAAAATTGCAATAGATGCAATCTGTGTGTATTTTTTTTTTTAATTTAAGCACTTTAAAATTAATTTGAAGCCGTACAACAGCAATCAGAGTCTAATTAGTGAGATAATCAATTAATAAGCTTCTAACTAAGGGTTCTTGTGTTGTAGATGGAGATGATTTCAACTGGGATGAAGTGCAATCCTTGTATTAAAAAATAATAATAAAAACCGAAATCTTCCCTGCAGCCAGGAGATTAAGACACATCTGTTTGTTTCAGAGGTGTCTTTTGAACCCCTGTGTGGTGACAGCGATTGCTCTGACTGGAACCACAAGAATTCCATTAAAATAACAGCTTTCTGTGGCCAAACCCACACGCCATTCCCAAAGCATTCACACTTCCTCTCTCTGCTTAATACATGCAAAGTGCTTCCATAAAGCCATTAAACAGAATATAAAAAATTAGCTCAAGACAGCCAGTTATTTGTACAGGGAATTAATTGAAGGATGCAGGGAAGCAGTAGGGAGGAGGCTGGGATTAATAAACCTGGAAGTGCAGGCTTGTTGTGCCAAATGGCCTTTCCCCTGTAACTGTAAACAAATTTGGATTTTGGGCATCTTTAGACCTCAAGGTCCTGCATTAGCAACGACATCAGGTTCCTCAGGGAACTCACAGTGCTTCCAGACAGAAAATCCATGAGGAAAACCTGAGAATTTGTGATCCACACAATGACCTGGGGAAACTATTTTGTTCTTTGTAAACTTTGTCTCCCTGTGCCGGCACTGCTGAGGCCCCTCGAGTGCTGTGTTCAGTTCTGGGCCCTCATGGCCAGAGAGCCCTGGAGGGGCTGGAGCNAAAGGGTGGTCAGGGCTTGGCAGGGGCTGCCCAAGGAGGTGTCGGAGTCCCCATCCCTGGAGGTGTCCAAGGAGGTGGCACTCAGTGCTCTGGGCTGGGGACAGGGTGGGGATCGGGCACAGCTTGGACTCGATGATCCTGGGCATCTTTTCCAACCTTAATGATTCTGGGATTCTGGGATTTTAACTTGACGGGCTTCTTACAGGAATATCTTTGGAGCCACGGTAGCTTTAGTATCCCATTAAAACTTCCATGAGCTGTACCAGAGCTGAGAGGTGTGGTCAGTCGGGCTGTGCCTCTCTTTCCTGAAATAAATTTCTGAAGCACATGTTGAACAGCAAAGAAAATTATTTAATAAATTATTTAATTTAAATTTTAAAATTATTTATTTATTTATTTATTTATTTATTGCATTTATTTAGGGAATAAAACATATTCCCTAGACTGGGGTGTACTAGAGAATTAAAAATTCCCCACTCTTGTTAGACTCCACCTGTGTTGCAGTGAGGTCCCTGTGCCTGAAAAAACCTACAGGACTAACATTCAAGACCTTTGTTTAAGCCCGGGACCATAAGAGGATTAAAAGAAGACTTTCCATAAGAAGAATTAACACAGCTAACCCTGTGCTTTACTAACAAGTACAGGATTAAACATTATCTGATTAGAAATGTGCTGGAACGGTTTTCCTGTGTTGTGTGTTGTGGGGGTCACTTTTTGTGGGTCATTTTTGGGTTTGTTTGGTTGCTTTTGCGTTTGGTTTTTTTGGTTTGTGGTTGGTTTTTTTTTATGATAACAGGTTATGAGTTTCTGCCAGGAAAATCAGCATGAAATACTCAATTCCCAGACGGAACTATTTACTTATTTCCAGTCTCACTGAACTGTAACAGCTTTACCAATGAGCTACAACTGTATAGAAGTTTACCTCTTAGCTATCTTTTTTGTTTTTGTCTAGGATGTTCAAAGACGTCTCTCCCACAAACAATCCATCCTGTACTGTGCATTCCAACACCAAATTTACTGCTAGGATTGCATTGTAAGGTACGAGCCCGGGGTGAAAAACAGGGGATGTTCCAGGTGTAGGGCAAAAGACAGGCATCGATGTAAAACGTAATCAATTGATAAATAAATGAATTAAAAAAAACTAGGAACTTTTAAAATCTTCTTAAAGACAAAAAATATAAGAAAGAACCAGACTGCTGTCTCCCTCTTCATCCTTGTTGCTATTCCATAGCAAATTTGAATATTTCTGCCTAATATTCCTACTTTTTTCTTCTCTATTAAAAGACAAGGGTGAACAATGACAATTATGGGGTTTTATGTCATTTTCTGCAGAACCACACCTATTGTTACCACGGGCACATCTTTTGCATATGTTTACTTGCCTAGGTGAAGCTGCTGAAAAACATAAATTTAAAATGGACATTTTAGGTGTACTTCCCTTTTTCCAGTGCGACTGCCAGAATAATTTGCATCTGCATTAATTTCTCCCTCAGAACACTTGAGGAACTTAATTTCAGGTGATATGAACATGACCGACCTTTCTTTTTACCTCTAATAACTGAATGATGAACGCAACATTTTTCTCTCGGTCCTGGTCAGAGGATCCCAGACTGGCTGGGGTTGGAAGGGGCCTCTGGAGATCACCCAGCCCGAGCCCTGCTAAAGCAGGGTCACCAGAGGATCACACCCAGGCAGGTTTGGAATGTCTCCAGAGAAGGAGAACCCACAGCCCCCTCTGGGCGGCCTGTCCAGTGCTCTGCCACCCCCCAAGTGCAGGTGTGGGCTGCCAAATCTGCCCTTGCTCTGTTCGAGATGTGTGAATCCCACAGGTTATAGACATCAAAGAACATCCGGGTGTCGCAACTGCCCCAACAGCTCCATCCACGAAGCCAGGAGTCGGTTTGGGTTCCATTTCTGGCCATGCCCTTTTGTTTAACAGGTGAAATGGCACCAAAGAACCACTTGGTCACCAATACTTCTCACTTTCACCCCCAGGTTCTGGCCCGTGGTGCCCTTCAGGGAAGAGCAGCAGTGGATGCTCTGTGCTCTGGAGAGGTCGTGGCACCCTCCCAGCAACACCTCAGCCTTGGCTGTTGGAATGTCCCATCCTCCCTGATCCCAGGGCCTGCTTCCATCTACCACTGGTGTTCCTGACAATGCCCAGTTGGGCTGGGTTTGGGCTGGGCTGGGCTTGATTTTCTCCCCAGGGGCTGCTTTAGGGCCGTGTTTGGGTTTGTGCTGAACACGGGGCTGATACCACAGAGACGTTTTTGTTATTGCTGAGCTCACCCAGAGCCAAGGCCTTTCCTGCCCCTGCGATGGTGACCCCAGGGTTATCCCAGTCCGTGTCACTTCATGCTCAGGATATACAGGGGGGGAAGAAGGAGGAAGGGGGAGGCATTTGGAGGGATGGTTTTTGCCTCCCCAAGTCACCGTCTGGTGGGATGGGGCCCTGCTCTCCTGGAGGTGCTGAACACCTGCCCAGGCCAGGCAAGGGCTGGAGAAACTCCTTGTTTTGCTTTGCTTGTGTGGTGGTTTCTGCTTTCCCTGTTAAACTGCCTTGATCTCAACCCACTCCAGTTTTCTCCCTCCCGACTCTCTTCACTTGTGGGAGTGAGTGAGGAGCTGTGAGGTCCTGTCTGGGGTTAAACCATGACACCAGATCTCATTAACAACCACTGACATTATTCTTTGTTTTATTTCTGTGACTCCCATAACACTTCTGCAATAGGGAAAAAAAAAATCCCATAGAAATAAATCTATTAAATATTCTGTTGCAGACTTATCTAATTGATTAAACCGAAAACGATCACCCCAAAATTTGTGTTACAGCAGGACTTTGAAAGCAGGGAAGTTCTTGCTGACAGTCTAGAAAGCTGGGTTTAATCCTGAGATAAAATGATTTAGTGACTCAGCTTACCACATGCTCTTTGCAGTGATGACCCACAGTAAAAATACTCTTTTCCTTTTTTCTTTTTGATTTCCATAATTCATTTTTTCAGTCCTTTGAAGACTATCTTGGGAAATAGTCTAAGGGTCTAAAGGTACCACCATATAAATGGACGGTTTTTAATATTTCATTCAGTGTGTTACATCATAGGGTGCCAGACAAAAAATAAAGTAGCTCATTGGAGCTACTCACTGTGACCTTGTCACCAAAACATTCCGCATTTATTTCTCAGAATACTTCATGCTGCAGACAAAATTATTCATCCAGCGCTTCTTAGTACTTTTTTCTAGATAAACTCACTATTCCAAAGACTCACCTGTGCATTTTCTGCACAAAATTCCAGTATCGAACATTACAATTACACCTAATTTAATTTACAATTTAAATAAGATGTTTTAATCAGTATTTACTGTGCTGAATATAGAACTTTGCTTTGGTATCTGCTGAATAAAAGGAAAACATCATTACTTCAGAATTTTTTAGGTATGTCACCTTATATTTTTGAGGGCAGTCTCTGCAGTTTCTTACTGGGATGATGTTTGTGTGTTACCTCATCAAGTCCTGATCCATGTTCAGCACAATAATGTAAGAAAATTAAAAAAAAAAATTAAAAACAAAAACCAGAGGGAGATCTGTTCTTCTGATACTGTAGTTAAGTATCTTTGGCATCATATTCTGTATGCCAGAGAAAAGAATTAATTATCTGGCTACAGAAGCTTACAAGAGGAAAACAGTAATGCCAAAAGGCACCAGTTAATTCCGGGGACAGCCTCGCATTTCCAGTTAATATCCTCTAAACAGAATTTCCTGTGAATCCAGGGAATAAATTAAACAATTTTGGGGAAGTAGCATGTGGTGACTCACCAGCAGGAGTGTAGAATCACAGAATCATGGAAGATCCTGAGTGGGAAGGGACCCACAGGGACCATCCAGTCCCACCCCTGGCCCTGCACAGACCCCCCAGCAATCCCACCCTGGGCATCCCTGGGAGCGGTGTCCAAACACTCCTGGAGCTCTGGCAGCCTCGGGGCCGTGCCCATTCTCTGCTCAGAGCCCCAGCACCCTCTGGGGGAAGAACCTTTCCTTGATCTGCAGCCTGACCCTGCCCTGGCCCAGCTCCAGCCATTCCCTCAGGTGCCAAAGTCTGGCTGTTGAGGGTACTCATACACTGGTCTAGATAATTAAGAAATCCAAATATAAGTGTTGATGCATTAAAAAAACTAAATTGCCAAGAAAGTGAGTTATACAATTAAAAAACTCAAGTGCAAGTGTTGATGCAATAAAAAAACTAACTTACCAAGAGATAGGAACATAATGATTTTTGCCATGGAGCTGGTAATAGAGCTTAGGTGATAAATACTGTAAAAAACCCCCACACATGCAGACTAAATTAATGGCAAAGAAGTGGGTCAGGAGGATTCCCTAATTGAGGTTTATTAGTATTTATTCTCAGCAAAACCAAAGACAATTATCTTTTTAAATTTTTTTTTACAGGAAGGCCATTAATGGAATTATTTTCCTGAGTGGCACCTGCTGCGAGCAATATCAATACCCAAATATCCTGAATCCAACTGGAGTTTTTACGTTGCCCAGTGGTGCCTTTGAGGATAAGGTGACTCATTCCCTCCGGCTTGGCAGTGGGAATATGGGAAGTGGAGCTTCCGCAATAAAAATATCTATTAAGGATGCACTTGTGAAAGAGCTTGGCTGGTTGCTGAATTGCCCAAAGGGTGGCTTGCCTTGCTTGCTATTATGGTATGTCTCTGCAGGGATGGCGGGGAGAATCCCAGATGATTGGGGGATTCAGTTTCTGGTGAGAGGAATGTTGTGGGAAGCTTGGCCCCATGAAGTGACCTTGGAGCTGTCTCTGCACTCTGGGTCTGTCCCCGCGGGGGCTCCCACCTTGGACAGGGAATTCCTGGGGTTACAAACACTGTGAGCAGGGACAGGACCCAGGGAATGGCTGGAGCTGTGCCAGGGCAGGGTCAGGCTGCAGATCAGGGAAAGGTTCTTCTCCCAGAGGGAGCTGGGGCACTGCCCAGGCTCCCCAGGGAATGGGCACGGTCCCGAGGCTGCCAGAGCTCCAGGAGCATTTGGACACCGCTCCCAGGGATGCCCAGGGTGGGATTGTTGGGGGGTCTGTGCAGGGCCAGGGGTGGGACTGGATGGTCCCTGTGGGTCCCTTCCCACTCAGGATCTTCCATGATTCTGCCAACATTTATAATCAGACAAGTAAATCAGGACTTTGTTTGTTTCTTTTCTTCCTCTCCCCATACAACCACTATATTTAGTAAATACAGGGCCCCCATTTCTGCCAGCCCATCAAGGTGTCCGTGGCTTCCTTTAGGTTTAATTCCTTCCAAGACACAAAAAAACCCAAGAATTTAAAAAGTCATATCGTAGCAGAACAAAAGCAAGAACAACGTTGGTTATAAACCAGAGAAAACCCAGAGGTTCTGCTGAAAAAAAGAGTGAAAAATAAGGTCCATCACTGTCTCCTGTTTGCTTGATGCATCTCTGCAGGGAGGTGAAGATTCCCAGGCACACCCCCAGCCCAGGATTCTTCTTTCTAAGCTGTGTTAAATTTCACTTTGGAGTTTCCAGCACCTGGAAGCTCCATGTTTCTGCCTTCCCACGTGCCTGGTGCAGTATCTCGTGTGGACTGCCCAGTCCTGCAAGTTTTGGGGAAGGGCAGGAAAGAAGGAGCTCCCCCGCTCCCTCCAGTGGTTTCCCCTTGACTTCAAGCAGCTCATGGAAGACCAAAAAGGGGATCCTTCCCTCCTTTTTCCAGGTCAATTAATCTTCAAAGGAGTATCTCACAATAAGCTGCAAACAATAATTAAAACACATCATTTCCTCTGCAAATTGCTACAAGCCCGAATATACTTTCTAATTTGAGTACGTAATTAATGCAAATGAAGTGCTGTAATAAAAGCTTTTGGAAACCAGATCGTGTGTCAGAACGTGGCACCAAATAAATATTTCCAGTAGGAGCTAAATTTTCTTCCAGCCCTCACTCTTTAACAGGGATAACCTCCCATCAAAACAGCTCAAACTACAGCCCTGGATCAGAGAAGCCACTCCAGAGGTGAGGGCAACCTTATTTTCAGGGATGCCAGTTCCTATAAAGGTTTTAAATGCTTTTCTCTCAGGTTTTA
>VXAZ01010067.1:64745-94925 GCA_013399875.1 Gymnorhina tibicen
GCGGGGGCTGGGCGAGAGTAGAGAATAAAAAATAATTATCTCTATACAAAGCAAAAGGAAGTTTGTCTGAATAACTGACTACAGGAACCCTTAGGGTACTGGGACATTTCGAGCTGAATTTCACATCTCAAACGCATCCAGTGAAAGAAACAAATGAAAAAATAAATCATTTACCTTACACAAGATCTCCATGTCTTTGCTGTTCGTATCTCTCACCGCTCTTTTAAAATATCCTGCCAAAGGTGATGGGTCCGTGTTTTTGATTTGCTTCTTTCCACCAAAAGGAGGCTCAGAGTCATTAACGTGTCACCTCTTGCTGCACCCCGTCGCCACCTGGAACGTGAATCCTTAAATCACAGAATCACTAAGGCTGGGAAAGACCTCCAAGAGCATCGAGTCCAAATCCCACCCTTCCCACTGAACCATATTATGAAGGACAAGAGTTTCTACACCATACTAATAAGGACTTTAATTTCCTTGGCCAGGGTGTTTGTACAGAGAAAAGGCCTTAATAAAATGTTGTCTGTCTCCATAATTTTTTCAAGTATTCACAATCCATTAATACTCTTAAAAAAACCTGGGCGTGTCTCTTACCCCCAAAATAAAACGGCGCAAGAAAGGAAAATATAAAAGACAAAGTTGCATTAAAAAAAAAAATAAATCATATAGGTCATTCTTTGGCCGAGTTTAGTAGGAGCAAAAAACACATTTCCAAAAAGGGAGGTTGGAACCAATGATCTGTAAGGTCCCTTCAAACTCAAGCTGTGGAACTATTTTCAAGTGTATAAAAGCAGTGATATGCCTAAGTTAAAAGAAGAAATAAAAATTAGGTTTTTTCTTGCTTTGCTCTTGCTCTTGACCTCTCAAAAATACAATTTGTTGGGGGTTTTTCTTAAGGTAGAGAAGAGTTTTAGGGGGAAAAAAACCAACATAACTTATCAGTGAGGGAAAATCTGTGGCAGATTGTTCCAATACAAATTATCTGCAGTGCTCAGACCATGAACCAATCTATTATGTTAAGGTGCAAATGTTACGAATTTTTAATTAATTTTATTAAAATTTGCCAGTATTTATTAACATTTATTGATTTTTATTAATATTATGAATCCTACAATTCTTTTAATTCAGGAGCTTCCTATACCCTCACACACACCGACCAAGCTGTGCTTGCAGACTGATCCTGTCACCCACTTCTGGGTCAGAGATTCCTTATTTTCCATCTCACGTGGAAGTTCTTGTGAACCTGCAGACCAGGTTTGGCCAAAAAATAACATTTTTTGCATAAGACAGAGCTCTTCTGGAAGCTGTTACTGGAAGTAGCTGCTCTTGCTGGTTGTTTACTCAGCATCTGGGTGTCTGCAGAAGGTGCATTTGTTCCAGTATTTCATTATTATAATTAAACTAAGCTCATTACAGAGCAAATGGAATTAATTCAAATTACGAAAATTTATGATGCTTCTTATACTTTATATATAAAATACACTTGCACCTCTTGGTTGAATAGAACAGTATTTTGTAATACGTTACGAGCTTGTGATTTATTGGTCTTTTAGGCATGTATTTTCTTTTCAAACACGTAATGAAATTTAACTTAGTTTAAATACCAATGCGTGTTTCTTTTCCGGAATATCCCTGAATTCCTGCCTTTTGAGGAGTTTTATTTTTAAAGAAAGAAATCTCTTTAATTGCAAAATATTAATCAGAAGTAAAACATTATCGATAGGTTGTTTTCTTCCAGCACAATGTGCTGCCACTTACAAACAACGAAAATTGTTGTTATAACTGACAGCGAATAGTTTCTGTATTAATAATCATACAATTATATCTCATTAAAAGCTAAGTAGTAGTAAACAAGAAACGAATGAAACATCTTCTTTGAATCCTAATTCTGCGCTGTATCAGTAAATGTTTTCTGGATTTGTCCTTCTGAAGGGCAAATTCCATTAGGATTTCATTGTAGTGTTGAATAAATAAAGCAAACAAAATATGCAAATTCAAACCATATTAGCGCTGATCTCGAGTTTAATGTCAATGTAGCCTGAATTTATTTTATTTAACATTAATAATTTTAGGATGTCTGACTGAGCATGAGCCAAACAAGTCATAAGGGTTAAGATTTGGTGTGCTGGAGTGAATCCAGGGAAGGGAACGGGGCTGGGGAAGGGGCTGGAGAATTCCCGAGGGAGCTGGGAAAGGGGCTCAGGCTGGAGAAAAGGAGGCTCAGGGGGGCCCTTGTGGCTCTGCACAACTCCCTGACAGGAGGGGGCAGCCGGGGGGGTCGGGCTCTGCTCCCAGGGAACAGGGACAGGAGAAGAGGGAACGGCCTCAGGCTGGGCCAGGGGAGGCTCAGGTTGGACATCAGGAGGGATTTCCCCATGGGAAGGGTGGTCAGGGCTTGGCAGGGGCTGCCCAGGGAGGTGTTGGAGTCCCCATCCCTGGAGGTGCCCAAGGAAGGCCTGGGCATGGCACTCAGTGCTCTGGGCTGGGGACAGGGTGGGCATCGGGCACAGGGTGGGCTCTGTGACCCTGGAGGTCTTGTCCAACCTTAAGGATTCTGTGGGCTCCAACACAAGATCTTTGACTTCCATGGGATATTTTTCCCGGCTCAGGTACTGCTGCTGTGATTGGTGAATTAAAAACAAGCCATTACCCATAGAACTGCTCGATGCCTGTAACCCCAGAGCTCCAGCAATAAACAGCGAAATTCCAGTTACAGCACAGGAGACTTCCAGGAACACGATTCCACCAGCCAGAACCCTGCCAGTTATCCCAATAAACAGCACTGAAGGGTGTGAGGGGGTAGTTTGTGCCAAACTCCTCAGGGAAATCCTGGCTGCCAAGGCCAGGGCTCGGAGGAAGCTCCAAGAACCCTTTTGGATGCTTTGCAGAACAGGGTGTGTTCACTGACACACGCACCGGCAGGAAAATCACTGGAAGCCAAAGTGAAGGAAATACATGTATGTATATTTTACATATATTTTTGTCAAAGCACTCCTGAAAAAGAGACCCCTGGCAAGGGAAATTTGATGAAACAGGATTCTGAGCATTCTTGGGGACACAGTTTCTCAGTTTTGGATGCCAAGCCAAGGCCAAACTCTGTAGCAAGGGGCAGGCCCTGGGTGAATCCCGCAGTTCCAAGAGGTACTCCCAGCTCCAAGGAGTCTAAATAGGCAAGAGAGGAGTGGATGGATCTGAGAGGCAAAAAGGACAGGAAGATAAAATCAAGAATGAAATGACTTGCTTGGTGACAGTATAACGAATAAAACCTTGCTCTCGTGTGCTCTCCTTCAGCATTTCCTCTGCTTGGCCACGACAGTTTCTATCTCCAATGACTACATTTTTTCCCAAGAAAATTAAGTCAGAAGACAAAGCATTTTAGGGAATAAGAGCAGAGATCCCTGACAAGTTCAGGATGCAATTAATTTCACTGCAGTTTTGCCCTTATTAAGGAATTTACTGCTGTTAAAACACTCGCTTTGTCCAAAGCACACGCATTTCCCAACTGAGCAGATTATCCAATACCTGGTAGTATAATAATAATAATAATAATAATAATAATAATAATAATAATAATAATAATAATAAATTAAACCCGGGGTATACTCCCAGTGTAATTCCAGATCCTCCACTGATCTCTTTGGAGGAAGCTGTGTCACTTATTCCTGACTCCNTAATAATAATAATAATAATAATAATAATAATAATAACAACAATTAAACCTGGGGTATACTCCCAGTGTAATTCCAGATCCTCCACTGATCTCTTTGGAGGAAGCTGTGTCACTTATTCCTGACTCCCTCAAACACAGTGCTTGAAGGAGAGAGGGAGTTTCCACCCTCTGTGTTTCCCCTGAGCTGTGCTAGAGAAGAGCTTTTAATCAAAACTGGCATTTTTAGCCTGTAGGAAGTGACATCTAGGGTGTCAGCACAATGATACCTGGCAATGTATTTGTGATACAATATCATATTTCTGCTCTGTGGTCGCTGATTTACATATTTTGAAAGAAATCTGAATATTCATTAGGGATCACCAAACACTTTTACCTCATTTCTCTCTCCAAAATTTTGCTGCAGAGTGAGTCACTTCTTTTGTGAGCCTGCAATTATCGTCAAACTACCTAAAGTTTCCCGAATATGGATTATTAAAAACATATTCAGAAAATATTATCTATCCAGTACGAGTAATATGCAAAATCATGCATTGAGGAGTCATCAACATGAGCATGTCTTTCTTGATTATCAAAATATTCCATTAAAAAATAATTTGGGAAACTCCAGAGCTAACTGAATCGTTTCAGCATTGTATGATTACAATGTTTGCATTCATAGTTCCAGAATTTTTCTGGGAAGTTTGAAATGCCCAGTTGATGTACAGACCTTGAGGCTTTTATTCCAAACCTTAGCAAGCACCGAGCAGCACCTTTTCCGTGAGAATGGCGCTGTTAAAAAGATCTTTCGAGGTAATTAAATTGATAATCTCTGTACTCTCCCTGTTTTTGACATACGGATGTGCCCCTGCCCTCTGCAATTTCAGGGAGAGGGGGTAGAGAGTGAAATCAGGGAAGCTCCCATGTTGCCCCCGTGGAAAGGGAACTTCATTCCCCCTCGGCAGAAGAAGTTTGGTTATGCTTGCGTTTTAAAAAATACTCTTTTCCTAAAAAAAAAAAAAATGTTTTCCTAAAGAAATATCCCAAAGAAAATGGTTAGTGCACGTTAAAAAAAAGGAAAAAGTCTCCATGTCTCACAGGAGCAGCTCTAAAAACGGGTAAGAGAGTAACTGGGGACATTATCTCAATTATTTGAGATACCGCAGCATATGTTGCAGTTCCAGTAATTACAGTCTAAAGAGTGCTGGAATGCACTGCAGAATTATTATTTAATGCACTATATTTACTTTTAATTACTGTGTAGCTGCCTAGCCTTGAAATAGTAAAATATTTTAAGATCTTGCAGGGCTATTTGCTCCAATGCTTAAGTCATTTCCATCATGATTTTTCATTTACTCTTCCTAATTTTTTATGCACAAGAATGTTTCACGGAGCATTTAAAGTTTGTGTTCACTTTTCTGCCTCCCAACATCTGTTTTTTTTCAGTAAAATGCTTCTTTAGCCTGTGGGAAACTAAGGCTCAGAGGGCGATTATCTGAACCACCAGAAAAACAGAGGTCAAAAAGTGCAATTTTTAATTCAGAATAAATTCACCAGTCTCTGGGACTACGATATTTTCTTCTCAAACACTTTTGTCCTTCCTTTTGTTTATTCAAGCAGCACCAAGGACTCTCAACACCAACTGGCATTTCATATTTTTAACTTAATTCAGCCTTACTGCTTCCCCATCCATTGTTCCCTGACAGGGAAAATATACAACCTGCTGTTATAAATACTTTATGATGACCCTGTCTCCCGAACTCTTCATTCTAATCACAGTCCTGCCACTTACCATCCGTGTCACTTTGGATATATCGAAAACCATAAAAGTAACCCCCTCTCTCTCTCTGCTTCTCCCGGAGTCATTTTTCAGAGGGCCATAAAAACAAAGCCGGGATGAATTCAGGCGGAATTTCAGAGCACCAACAATTGCCTTTTTTCCCCTCCCCAGCGAGGGAAGGGCAATGACGGCTTCAAATTTCTGATTGAAAAATAAGCGGCTTCCATGTCCACCTTGTAAATTTATTTAAGGCTACGATTTCACTGGCTTTAGTCTTCTGCTCCCTTTTCTCCTCAAAACAAATGGAACAGGCAGGGAAGGGAGATGATTTTCCACACAGGGTCTTGGGGATGGAGCTGAGGAAACTCGCTGAGGATGTACAGCTGTGAGGATGCTTTGTGGGAACGGGTCAGAGTTGGAGTCGCCCCGCTCCCTCTCTAAACCAAGCTCAAAAACCTGGCAGCAGCAGAGAGAAAGGATGGGTCAGCACAGCCCTGGGGCTCAGCAGGAGGAATCACTGTCCCTGGAAGCGTTAGAAAAGCATGTGGATGTGACTCTGGGGGACACGGGGTTGTGGTGGACTTGGCAGCGCTGGGCATTACTGGCCTTGATGATCTTAGAGGGCTTTTCCAGCCTTAATGATTCCATGACTAAAGTACCTCTTGATAAAAAAGCAGGAGTTCAGTGATCAGGGAAAAAAGGGAAACCTTAAATTAACCTACTTTGGGAAAAAGATTTTCCCAAACACATCCACTAGTCAACAGGTTAAACTCCCATAATTACTACTGGTGAATGGCCTTTTGAATAATTTTTGAAGAAGAAATTACTGAGGGTTTTTACGAAGTTGAATATGTTATGCTGGTTCTTTATTCTCTCTCCTGGTTTCGAGCACCCTGTCTGGAGTTCTGGAAGGAGTTCAGGATCTTGAGGAGTGGGATAAAAGAGGAAAGAAGGATTACAGAGCAGACTTTGACCTGTTCAAAAATGGGATAAGGCCCTGGAAGGAAGAGGGGCCCAAGGAAGCTGGCTGATATTCAAGGATCAGCTCCTGCAAGCTCGGGAGCGCTCTATCCCTGCGAGTAAGGAGTTCATATGCATGGATGGGGTTGGGAATCAGGATAGATAACTTCAGCCACCCTTAACAATCATCCTTATGAATCCTGCTTCTCCTCGAAGCAAAGAATTTCCTTGCCTGGCTCTTTTAACCCCGGGGTACAGACCAGTCGCTGCACGTCAGGCACTCCAACCATCTGAGTCAGATTAATCTGTGCAGAGAAAACAGATACTCATTATCCTTTTGCAGGCTGCTGTTAAATTATCATTCATCTTGTATTCTTGTGTCCTCAGCTTGGCTACAGGGCATATTTAAGAGTTTGGATCTTTCTCTGCTGCAAAATTTCCATAATTCCCTGTTGAGCAGTGAAAACAAATACAAAATACAGTGAAAACAAACCCAGTGCAAACGTATCTTTATCAGTTAAAACCAAAGTCTTAGGAAAGTTTTAAAAAAAAAGTTATGAAGCTGAGGTAGTGTTTTGTTTATTGTCACTGGGACTTACTGGCTTTAAGGGATAATATTTGTATACAAATGCATGGCAGAGATTTAACTTCCCTAAAGAAATGAGGAAGCTCTGACCTTGCAGTCCAAATACCAGGACTTGTTTCTCGCTCCCAAAATTTCTAGACTGGCATCCCAACCCTTCTAAAAAGGCTGATGCCATGAGATCTATTTTTAGTTATTTGGAATAACAGTACAATATTAAGTTTTCAACTTTTTTACTAAGTACCTTCAGAACCAGAATGGTCATAACATGAGCAAAAAACTTGGATCTGGGTAATGATATTTTAGGACTAAGTTGCTTTTTTAAAATGTCACCTGGGGGAAGATTTTTCTAGTTAATGTTCAAGTAAACATTTGCATGCATTTAGCATCTCCTTTGACTTTCTCAGTCATTTGCCTTTACAGTTAAAGTATATTTCCTTGGGCCATTTCAGTGCAATAATTTTGATTTATGTTCTGACATCTCCAACAATATGGCTCCTGTCTACCTTTCCCCGTGGTGTTTCTTACTCTGCCTCTTGCTGAAGTAAAACTGTGACTCACCGGGTGAGTTCTGCCAAAACGTCCTCCCTGCAGGGGGGAGGCAAAGACAAGGACACAGAGCCCTGCTCTGGTGCTTAACCTTGGCTCAGGCCCCTGAGAAAACTGCTGAGCTGAGAGCCCGAGCTGTGAAACCTGCGGGAGGAGGAGGAGAGAGGTGAAATTGCGGGGAGAGGCCGCACAGTGAGGTGGGGAATGGCAGAGGCTGAAGGATTCGGGAGGAAAATCGCCTACATGAAGAGGGATTCAAGGGTAATTGGGGAAAAAGCAGGGAGACCAGTGGGGACCAGGAGCTGCTGGATTCTCAGTTCAGGTCCTTGGGGCTGTCCAGGATGGAGCTGCTGGAGGAGGGCAACACCAGGACCTGCGTAGTGCAGAGTCTCAGAGTCCTTGGCCTGCCTTTTGTGTGTCAGACAAGCAATAATGGGTTTATTTCAAAGTCCTGCACATCCTGCTGGCAGAGTTTCCACTCCCTGCTAATGGTGCCCAAACAGGTAACCCAACAGAGGGATGGGTTTTATGTATTCACCAGCTGAAATCTGAATTATGGAATCACAGAATATCCACAGTGGGATGGAACCCACCAGGATCATCCAGTCCCACTCCTGGCCCTGCACAGACATCCCAACAATCCCACCCTGGGCATCCCTGGCAGCGGTGTCCAAATGCTCCTGGAGCTCTGGCAGCCTCGGGACCGTGCCCATTCCCTGGGGAGCCTGGGCAGTGCCCAGCACCCTCTGGGGGAAGAACCTTTCCCTGATCTGCAACCTCACCCTGCCCTGGCCCAGCTCCAGCCATTCCCTGGGTCCTGTCCCCAGTCCCAGGGAGAAGAACTCGGAGCTGCCCCTTGGGAGGAGCTGTAAGAGAACATCAAGACAAAGACTGTCTGGGTCAGAGGCTAAATAACACCGACCTATTTCTGTTCCTGGCAAAGATCCATATGTTGGATCAAGAATATGTGGATTGAATGTCCACAATTGAGACCTTTCTCCCTATCCACTTGTTTTAGCTGCATTCCCAGTGAAAATAAGAACTTCTTTTCCCCATGTTGAGAACACAATAATGAATTTATCCCAGTGGAGAAACCAGGAGGTGCTTTCTCCTCAGCCTTTAACAGGAATAGGTTCTTTAGGCAGTCCTACAAATTTTTCACCAAATACTTCCTGAATGCAATTACCAGCTGGAAGTTAGAGCTGAGCAGGTCCTGCCCTCAGCTGAGCTGACCAGGCAGGGGGTGGGAAACTACTTAGGGTAGGGCATGGGAAACTGCTGAATGTGGAAAAGAAGTGGGACAAAGCAACAAAAATGCCCAGCAGAACAGCTGGGAGGTGTTTGGATCTTCACAGCCACATAAGGGGCAGTTGCAATCTTCAGAGGTAGCTGAAAGGATATTTTGGGCTGTGAAGTTTTGCAGGGCCAACTTTGCAGCACCTTGAGGGCCGCACCAGTAACACCCCGTGAGGCCACGATTATCTTGGCATTGGTACTGGAAATGCCAAATTGCTGTACAGACACAGCAAAATGGGAAGCAAAGGGAAAAAATGGAATTAGGGGATTTCCATCATCTTGTCCTGAAAGATTTTCATAATATGCTGGACAATATTTTGACTGCTTATGAAGACTGAAAAGCAGAAAAGGGGAGAGAAATGACTTTTTCCCATTCTTTTTGTCTTTTCTAGTCTGTTTTTTTGTCGCTGGTGTTTGGGGGTATTTTTGGTGCTGGTTACTTTGTTTGTTTTGGGTTTTTTCTTTTCCTCTACAGCACTGGTTTGGTGATGAATATTTGCAATTATTTTTTTATTCTTTACTGGAAAACTTGCAGAAGTTAAACCATGTTTTTTTAACCTAATCTGATCTATTTGCCCTATTGCTTATCCATGAATCCATTCCACTCCCACTCCAAGAGGACTCCTCACGTTTTCTGTTAGTGTCTTGTGTCTTGACAGGGCTTGATGCTATAATCAAGCAGAAGAAACCTTTAGGTGTGTCTGGATTTACAGAAACCACTCCAACTTCTTATTTTTTCAGAGAAAATAATATCTCTGATCCAAACCACCAGGTTTTATTTCACCAGGAGGAAAGGTCATTCATCAGGTACCAAATTACACTTTTCACTCTAAGCTCTGCTTCCTCCTGGGGAAACGGCCTCAAGCTGCACCAGGGGAGGTTCTGGTTGCATATTAGGGAAAATTTCTTCACTGAAAGAGTGGATGAGCACTGGAACAGGCTGCCCAGGACAGTGGTGGAGTCACCATCCCTGGAGGTGTCCAAAAAATGAGTGGGTGTTACACTTTATGAAGCAACTTTCTGGTCTCGATGGGATTTGTCAAAGGTTGAACTTGTTGTTTTTTGGATATTTTTTTTCCCTTAATCTTAATGACTCCACATTTTCCCAGTTTGAACCCCTGAACGGTTGCTGATGGTTTGGCTGTGCTGGCTGAGAACTCAGCACTGCCCATCCCACCCCGCTGCCGATCCACTGCAATCCCTGGAACGCCTGGGAAGGAGAGGACGAAGGGAAAAGTTGGCGTGATTTGTCCGGACTTCCAAAAGAAGTCTGCAGCAAAGCCCTCCCCAGAAGGAGACTGTGGGAACGAAGCAGGGCTGAGGTGGGAGGTGAAGGTCTGCCTGGATTAGAAACCAGCTGGAAAGAGGTGGGAAACAAAGAGCAGAAATAAATGGTCGATTTTCAGGCCGGCGAAAGGTTAACGCTGAGGTTCAGCAAGTCTTGGAGACACTTCAAGGACAACACTTACTGAACATGTAATTTCCCAACCAGCTGAAATAAGCAGGAGAGATCCTAATATAGATGGCATTTGGTGAGTAGCCTTTTCCATACAGACTTGGACGTCCGGGTCGAGACCTCAATTTCCCTCCTCTCAGCTCCAAGGCTGGTAGGCAACAGACATATCATTTCGGGCTCCCAAGTGATCTATTGAGATTGGAGCTTTTGGGAATACTTGAGGAAGGAGTGAAAACACAGTGAGTTTCCAGCCTCTTGAGCAGCAAACTTTAAATGAAGTCCAGAGGGGCTCTCATCTTTTATTACTCAGAATTCATTCAGTTGTATTCGCAGTGTATGACCCTTGAGTAAGCAAGCCCCGTGCAGTTAATACAACAGGAGTTCTGAAAGAGGGGCAAATGAGAAAAAGCACCTGGAAAAACAGCTTCTCTCAGCCACAAACTTTAGAGCATGACCAAAGAGCAGACTTGTACATGCATTTTCTTTTTTCCTAAATTAAAAACATCAATATCTCTCTTCCCCACTGAAAAAATCTTCGTTCTTTGCAACATGGGATAGAAGAGCTAATTTATGGTGATGGCTTAGTCCAAAGCAACCACACTGGGATCAGTGCAAATGAAAGCATAATTAATGAATAAAGTTATTTTTCTCTGATGCTCTCAGTGACAAGAGCATGGATTAGAGCCTCTTTGCAGAACAGGGTGCACAACTGCTGGAAGTGCTGAACAAAGGAGGGAGCCTCTTTTAGCTGCATATTTTTCAGCATGAAAACAGGGCGCTCCGTTCTGCATCCTTTTCAAGCAGTTTCAGGGTGAAATATTGCCTATGAATACATTCATAGATGCTCTTGGAAAGAGGAGTCGCCGGAGAATAAATGAGCTGCCAAGATTCTATCATGACACTTCTCTGGAGAAATATTTCAGCCCAAAAAACTGATTCCTGTAGCAGGAGTCAAAGCACACTCCATCTCGTGGAAAACTCTGGTTGTCACAGGCTGCGTCTGGAATAATGGAGCACCCGAGCCAGAGAAGGTCAAATACCTGTGTACTTTCTGGGGGCACGCAAGTGCCAGAGAAAAATGGGTCAAACTTCAAGGTTAACGTGTTGCACGTTATTATGGAAAGGAGAAACCCCAATCCAAATGCAGATGGCATGGCTGATACCCCTCTGCCTGCACGCGTTTTGTTGAACAAGGGTCGGTGTCAGAACCTGATTTTTTCTCTCCCTGAGACGCAGGAGAGCTTTTGTACTTCATTTTAGGATAAAGCAGGAATGTAACTCATTTCTGTGCAACTGCCAGGATCAAAAGGATCAGGGAAGTCAAGCAAGTCGAAACAGGCCTGAACATCACTGTGCACAAATCTTACTCTGAACAAACCGAACAGAAAAAGTGGAAGAGTTCTCTGAAAAATCATGAGTTATCAGTCTGGAAAAAGGGGAATGTATTACTCAATTGTATTTGTATGGCAACTTGTTTACTCCTAAACATTTTGAACATCCAACCCCAATGTTGCTAATCATTTTAAAAAGTCTTATTTGCTATTAAGGACGAGATTGGAAAACTGAAACATTTGGGGTTAACACTTCACCTGATGTGGAGCGCTATGCTGACATACAGCAGCTCAGGGTTTGGACACTGACCAAGGCAGGGCACTGCCAGCACCAAAAAAAAAAAAAGGGCTTTTTCTCTTGCAGTACTTAAATATCTAGATTACCTCTATTCCTTATTCCCATGGGTTGAGAATGAGCCAAATTTTTGGTTTTTAGTTAAGAACAGGGAATTTTAACAATTTGAAAAAATGTAGGGAGTACAAAAGACTTGGCTCTGGCAGATCCTCCCCCATGTCCCTGGCTGGCAGCACGGAGCTGTGAGAACAGGGTGTTTTCCACCTTCACGGAAGAAGCAAACTGAAAAGAGTGGCATCTTTAAAAAACCTGGTTTTGAATGGGATGCTTCATCTGCTCTCTGATGAAGAGAAATGGGTGTAGAGATGCATTGATTTTTAGTGTAAAAATACTGCTGAATCCTGGCCAGGCTGTGTTGTACAGAGAGACCTGCCCTGCGTGGTTATACCACATCTCACTAATTATATTACAGCTCATTAATCTCTTGCTTTCATTCAGAATACAAACAAAAACAATATGTTAATGCATGGTGTTTGTCACATTCGTTTAATAAGCTTTTTTATCGTTTTCCCAAGAATAAATATGCCATGACTTTTGTTTCTGAGATAGATAAATTAGCCTAAGTTTTTTTTTTTTTTTTCCTATAGTTTGCCTTTTATTTTTCTAATTAACACAGGAGGGGAAATACACCTGAGGTAAATATAATTCTGCTATATTCCTAATACTGGTAAAGGATTTCATTGCTTCCAAACTCATTAAGTTAGTGGTTATTAAAGTATGCAGGCTGCTCATTATGTCATGGAAAACAACATTCCTACTTTATTACCAGTTTCATTTCCATGGTTAGCACACTGCAGCCCTAATTACATTGGATACAGGGATCCATAGCTCTGTCCTAGCCCGCATTTTCATCTGACTCTGCTTGATACTTATTATTTTCAGCTTATTATAAACCATGTCACCAGTAAGAGAAGTCACAGCAGCTTGAAGTGATAGATGATTCCAGAATCAGACACCGTGAGTGGGGGCTTGTACTTCCCTGGATTTTTGATTGTCACAGACGAATTTCTCCTGCTTTGAATTAGAAGGTCCCGTATCGTGAAAGTATTTTTGGAGCATCTGAGCATTACGTGAAAAACATGCAAAACTCAACCAAGCAAAGACTTTCAAAGATTTTGTGTTTTGCCTGAAAAGCTTTGGAATTGTAGACAACTCATACAGCTCCATCTTATAAAGTATTCAGTGTGTTCGCTTTTCTTGTATTTTTATATTCTTATAAATGTGGGTTTATCTCCCCATGCCAAGGCAAACATCAGAAAAGGAAGAATCCTGCTTAAAATCAAGAAAATTCCTGCCACTGCAGCCCTGGCCTAGGTGCTTAGCAGTCATTAAACATCTCCTCTGAACAACAGGTCTCGTTTCACTCTCAGCACAGCATCAAAAAGAGAACTGGACAAAAGTGAACAAAGGAGTGATGAAAGATAAATAAGACACTTAATGGTGTTTATAGAATCATGGAATGGTTTGGGTTGGAAGGGACCTTAAATTCATCTTGTTCCACTCCCTGCCATGGGCAGGGACACCTTCCACTAGCCCAGGCTGCTCCAAGCCCCATCCAACCTGGCCTTGGACACTTCCAGGGATCCAGGGGCAGCCACAGCTTCTCTGGGCACCTGTGCCAGGGCCTCAGCATCCTCACAGGGAAGAATTTTCTCCTGCCACCTAATCGAAATCTCCCCTCTTTTGGTTTAAAACTGTTCCCCCTTGTCTTACCCTGTAAAAAGTTTCTCTTCATCTCCCTTACATGAGGTCCCTTCAAGCACTGAAAGGCCACAATGAGGTCAGTGAGCTCACGGTCACTGAGGGCTTTCAGTTTTCAGCATAATTTTTACACCAGAGCTGCTCCAGTTTCCCTGGATCTATGTAGGACTTGGCCACCCCTACAGTCTCTCTAGGGCCTGTGAATGTGACATGTCACAGACACACGGGCAGCAATCAGGAAGGTCCATCTGGACTGCCTCCCAAATTCAGCATTTCTAAAGTGGCCCAGTGTGTGTATCCATGGCAGGGGCACACATGAGACAAACCCAGTGAGTCTGATCTAATCCTTCTGGAAACTGAAGGGAACCCTCAAATTATAATTGAGGAACGAGCCATCTATGAGAGAGTTCAACTGACTCAACTAAACTAATAAAAACCAATATTGCTACAAGTGGCAAAAGGATTTTCCTATTTAAATGGTCACCAGGGGTAGGCTATGGCTTTGTGTAAGTTTAACATTGACTTCAGATGACTCTGTAAGTGTGGAATGGAAGGGAGCCTACAAGAAAGCTGAAGAGGGAATTTTTACAAGGGCCTGGAGGGACAGGACAAGGGCTAATGGGTTCAAACTGAAAGAGAGTAGGGATAGATGAGCTATTAGGAAGGAATTGTTCCCTGTGAGGGTGGGGAGGCCCTGGCACAGGGTGCCCAGAGAAGCTGTGGCTGCCCCTGGATCCCTGGCAGTGTCCAAGGCCAGGCTGGATGGGGCTTGGAGCCACCTGGGCTGGTGGAAGGTGTCCCTGCCCATGGCAGGGGGTGGGACAGAATGGGCTTTAAGATCCCTTCCAACCCGAACCAAAATCCTGTGGTTTTGTAATTCTACGATTTTCTTCATCTGATGAATGGAAATGATCACTGCAGATTAAATTTACACATTTTAACACAGCCTTAGACACACGCAGCCAGTGCAAGTGAATATTCATCAGCAGCACTTCATCCGACTCCAATCACAACTCCTTTCAGACTCCAAGGAACAGGTGATTTTTGCCTTTGTTATGAAGAAAGAGCAATCACATTAGAGAGCTTTCTCATTCTCCCAGTAATGAGCTCGAGATGACATTTGGGGAAGTGTTTTGTGTCTCACATAACAAGGCTGTTTGTACATTCTCTAATGGAAGCTGCACAAAGGTATACAGCACAAGGAGCTACTGCTTGATTTTTTTTCTATAAGCTGAGAGTGAGTTAAATGTAAAATTACAGTAATTGTGAGCTGTTTTAGTATTGCCTATTATGTACCAGGCTTCATTTCAGTTATGGCTTTCCCCTAACTGCAGGGGAATTCTGAAGCTGTTACACTACACTGTTCTAAAAGGCCAGAGTGTTTGGGGATTGCTGAGCTTCACAACCAAAATTTCAGTAGAAATCGTCTCCAGGAACAAATATGTATATGGACATTATTTTCTGTTTATATTTGGGGAAGTTAAGGCATAGGAGAACAAGAAGGGCAAAGCAGAGCAGGAGACAGGGCCAGCGTGGTGCTTCATCCTTCCTTCCTGGTGAAAGGAAGCAGTGTCCACACTGTTCATGAAAGCTGAAGGAAAATCTTTAAAGGGGAAAAAGTGTAGAAGTAATCTTTAAAAAATGCTTTAAATACTCCTGGGCTGAACCGGAACAGAAACCCAAGAGAAAGAGAAACCAAAATCCCATTTATATCTTCAGGATGATAAAAGTTTTGAGTAAGCCAGCGCGAGTCTGCTGGGGAATTTAGACATGGTCACACTGCCTAAGACAAGATCTAACTATTCTTATTTTGTGTAATCATTTCTGAGCTTTAGAAAAATGTGTATGTTTACAAAAAAGATACACATGGTCACACAGCAATATGGAAATGAGCTGTACAGATCTCTGGGAAAGTTGTGTAATGCATTTACCTCATTTAAGTCGTACCTTAAGGGAACACGAGCTGCTGAACCTATTGATTATATCTTAGAAGGGCAATGATTTACAATTTCATCAAGGACACTGCCTTAAACAGTCGGAGGACACTGATGAAATGTGTGGATGACAAAGAAAGAGACCACTTGGGCAGAGGAGGCAGAAGAGTCAGGAGTGAAGCTGAGCCTGGGAAGAAGGGAGGGTGGAGGAAGGGGATTTTAGTTTTGTTGTATTTCACACTCTCCTCCTCTGTTACAAGTAATTGGCAATAAACTAAACTACTTTCCCCAAGTCAAGACTTCTGCTTGTGACATTAAATAGGTGAGAGATCTCCCTGTCCTCACCTTGACCCAGGAGAGCTTCTCATCATATTTCCTCCCCTGTCCTGTTGATGGAGGAGTGGTAAAGAGGCACCTGGAGACCAGCCAGGGTCAGCTCACCACAGTGTCACCAGCAGGAGCTCTGATGGCATTTACAAGTGAGAGAAAGCGCTCAGAACCTCCACTTTAGACACATAAATGCACTCTTTATCTCACTATAGCTCATTTGTATCAAAAGCTGATCAGCGCAGGGTAGTTCCCGAGGAAAATGACTCTCACTGAGTTGTGGTTTTTGGAATACAATCAGTGCATAAAATTCAACAGAGAAATGCATCTCGGGAATTTTTGAGCCTTTCTCTTATTGGAGAACAGGGAAGAGTTCATTGACAGTGTTCATCCAACTTTTCTTAGGCCTTCATTGATTCTCTTATTGCTATAGCACTCTAATTAGTATGATTGATGGTGACATCTGCTACAATTAAGTGATTTTAATTTATTAGGAGTGTGGAAAAACATGATTTTACAGTTTCTTTCTGACTCTAAACGCGCAGGTTTCTTCTTTTTTTTTAGCAAGGGAGGGGAACCTTTTAAGGACCTTAAAGGTTTACTCCAGGGCTGGAAGGATGCTTTGGGGTTACGAACTCAGGAAAAGTTCCATCAGAAGTACACAGGAATATTTACTGACTTGCTGAGGATGGTTAAAAAGAGCTGAAGAATAGGGAGAGGGAGTGTCCAGATCAGGGAGCCACAAGTCCTTGTGTCCCCTTTCCCCTAAAGGCCACAGTGATTTCTTTGTTGCAACATCAGAGAGTGCTTTTACCTCAGGAGAACCACAGACTCAGTTCATTTAATAAAGTTAAATATCATAAAAAGAGATGGAAACTCTGATGTGAGGAGGAGACAGGACCTTCCTCCCCCTTCTACCCCAAAAGCCCAAACAAACCCACACCCCACAGGTTTAATTTCTGAACCCTGATGTGAAAGAACATCATGATACAGGAACGATCTCCTTCAACTTGGGCAGACTAAAGAGGAAGAAACAATGATCCTTTGATTTTGAGATGCCTTGAAGAAGCTAATGGTTTAAAACATAATACTGAGCACAACAAGAGAATGAAGCCTTTGGGGAGCTGGGCCGTGTAAAGGATGGACTTATACACTGAACACTGAGAATCACAAGCTGTAATTGGAAGGAAGCTTGCGAGGATAATAGAAAATGTCACAAATATCACCCAGGGATTTAACTGTAAACCCAAAGCCTTGTTTTATTTCTGCCAGAAAGCAGCTCAGGATGTTCCGGGGTCGATAAGCCATAAAATAAATACTCGGTCTTTGTTTCTTTATTGTATCATCCCACCAGCCCCACCTGACCGTGATATCTTTTGCAGTGTGTAATTAAATGTTTCAACCTTTTGTTGGGGTTGTTGTTTTAATCACAGTTCTTTCCTCCTGCCATCACAAGCTCCGTTCCTTTGCCACATGGCCTGCACTATTCATTCCATAGAAATTCTAACTGCATCTTCAGAAAAAGAAGATGCACTCCTTGACTGCCCGAGTCGGAGAAGAAAGAACCCCGTGCTATTGGAGAAGCAGCCTGACATAATCCCTTTACTGACTGCCACGGATGAATTCAGTTGTCCAAAATGAGTGCGAGGAATCCCCTAGGAAGAGAACAGGAATGGGATTCCTGTAATAGCTGGCAACAAAGGATTCTCCTAGAGAAAGCGGAACAGAAAATGTGAAAACACCAAGAGAGAGATGTCCTGTTCCAGTGCAGCACGCAGGGAAAGAAAGATCTACACAGTCTGAAGGCAAAAATTGTATAGGTGGACAGAGAGGCATCTCAAGAATGAAATCACTGTAAAATCCCTCAGGATTTCAAGAGTAGCTGTCAGCTGGAGTCAAACAAGCTGTCAGCTGGTCCAAGGCAAGAAGATGCTCTGGGAGCTGTTGAAGGAAAGCAGAAATTGAGAATCATGACTCACTCAGGAGCTGATGGGGTCATCACAGTGCCCCGGGGTGTTTAATGTGGTGCTTGAGATGTGGGCACAGGGAAGGAACACCTGGTGACCTGTGACACAACCAGGCCACCATGTCCCATTGCACCCCAGCCCTGGCTCTGGACTCTCACGTCAAAATGTTTTGCACTTTTGCTTTGTTTTTCTACTTAATCACCTTTAGTATGATTGTGCCTTTACTTTTGTTTTTCTCCTATGAACATGGCAAAGAAAATTGCTATGGGGCAGATTTGCCCTTTTCTTACCCTTCTTGTGATCTTTCTGTTGTTTCACTGCTGTCTTGAAGTAGTAAAATATCTTCTTTTGTATGTGCAATAGATGTATACCCATAAAAACCTCGAATAAATGTAAATATCTCTATTTATGTTTTCAACACTGACAGTGAGTGGGTTCTTTTGAAGTCACCTGAAGTTATAAAAATGAGCTCCACTAAGGCTGCAGGCTCATTACTGGAACAGAGCTCCATCATTATCAAGTCACACTCCAGGTGCTCATTCCCACTCCAATCCTGTGACAAATTAGAGACTCTAAAGAGTGCTCCGACTGCAACTGCTGTGCTGGCACATCCCTGCTCCCGTGGCTGTGGCAATGCCATATCCAGGGGTTAGCAATTCCCTTGATTTCCCATAAGTAATAAGGAGAAGAGAATGCTGCATTTCCAGTAGAAGTTTATTGAGCAAGGAGGACATTAGGAGATAGCTCTGTTTAAATTAGGAGAGTTAAAAAGGCGCTTTCTACTTAGATACAAATTTCCCCCCGAGGACCCTGAAATGGGCTTACCTAAATTACAGGCTACTCCCTGGCTGCTCTTGACCTTAAAATAGATGCAAAGAAAAGAGAATAAATGTTCCCTTTATGTCTGTTGTAAAAACCCCTAATTTGAGTCTATAGAACATGCACCTATTTTATTATTATTATTATTATATCACAATTTGAGTATTTTCACTATTGTTGTGAACTGGACATGACAAGGTTTATCTGCTTCAGCCCTTTCAGGCTCTGCCACCAAACCCTTGAGCTCAACGTGACTCTGATGACACAAATCAAGACAAAACCATGAGTGTTTAATGCATTCTTTAACATAAAGGTGAAAACTCACAAAGGAAAGTGAAAAGAAGTGTCACCAGAAATGAGAGCGCTAATAGGGATGTGTTTGGGGACAAGACTGTGGGGGAAAGAAAAAGAAAAGGAAGACTAAAAAAAACCCCAAATTGATTGTTTATGCCCTGAATTAATCAGTTCTGACTTCTAATATCCTGCCTGCTTAATAAACCTTAAGTAGGAAGGTAGCAATGCACTCTCCTTAATACATATGGGAAATCAATGGGATTGCCAACCCCACTAAATGTTATTAGCAGAACACCCGAGTCAGGGAGCTGCCACTTTAGCAGTTGCCATATGAGCACTGCTCAGAAATCAGTGCTTATCTGCCTCACATCCCAGGCTCTGCAAATGAACTCCGGGGGCACCATGGGATAAGGATGGAATTTCATCCTATTAATGTGCTTACATGAACTGCAGAAATAACAGAGTTTTGGGGGGGGTTTTGGTTCAGTTTTTCTGTTTGTTTCTTTGTTTGTTTCCTTTTTTTCTCTCTTTAGACATTGTTAAACTGGGAACTCTGGTCTCAGTTTGGGGATTTTGCTGCCCAGTGTGGGATTTTTGATATTTGGGAAGATAATCCTGCCCTCAAACCCTTTCAGTTCTAATGCATCTACATGTCCCTACCTCCCAGGCACCCAATAATGAGCCTTTATAAAAGCTGCTTCAAGAACATCAGAATAAGAGAACTGAAGGATATTAAGAATTCCTTTAGCTTTCTTTAATAGTCACTTTAACAGATACAAAAGAGGGCACGAGCCCAAGGATATTTCATAATTTTAAAAGATGCTTGAAGATCCGATGATGTCAAATCTTCACCTAGAGGAACATTGTGGTCTCCATTCAACATTTCTGCTCTAAACACCCAGCACAGATGGCTTGGGTTAACTTCACCATTATCCTGAATTATGTTATCATGTCAGGCTTGTAGGATTATTAATATTTAATAAATTCACTGATCAATCTGCCTTTTTCCTATCAAATTTATAAATTATTCATAGGCTCATCTATTTTTTTTCCGTCTGTTGTTGGCACAATCATTGGGGAAAAATATATCTTGTTCACCAGATCTATTTTATTGTTACTCTAAAATATATATATTTAAGAATGGAAGTTGGAGTGCATCCAGTATGCACGTAAATAATTGTTTAATGCAGTGTTCTGGAGCACTTTGATGTCACAAAGGAGAAAGAGATTAAGGAAGGTGTAATTAATATTAATTTGCTTTGGCTCCAAGTCCTCTGATAAGGCTGATTAGGTGAAGTGTGCTGAGAAAAGTGGGTTCAGCCCTTTTCTTTTGGGGATGAGGTGAAGCCCCATGCTCAGAGAATCTTAGTTCAGGAAGAGGTGGGACTACGGAAGCATCTCTTCCAGAATCCTCCCCATATTCCAAAACTTCTCTGCACCTGAGCATCTTTCACGACAGGACAAGGACTATCTGTTTTCCCAGGCCATGAGGTATGAAGGGTAAAATCAACTTTTTCATCCCAAATTCAGGCGAGATTTTTATCTTCCATTTGGCACTAAGCCCTTGGTTCTACACTTTTAGAACTACATGTTAAAAACTTGTGTCTCCTTCATCTCCTTGCTTGAAGTTAGGAGATAATCTATGTCTATATATAAATACAGTTATACAAATATAAATATAAGTATTCTGTGCTTTCTGTGACTGAATGTTATGTCTGAATATAAATCCTTCAGAATAATTTCTGCTGTTTCAGCAGGTCAATCTATTTCTTCCCGAGATTCAGCTCTCGGCCTCCTTCGTTCCCCTTTCCCTAAAAGTGACCCATAATTGAGTGCAGTGCCCAGCCTGAATTAAGGACATGCAGATGAGGGCTGCACACCTAAATTAATCCCCTGACTTTGCATTTAGTCTCCTCTGCACTACCAGTTATGAAAATGAAGGATAGGGCACTTGGAAAAAGAACTTTGCCAAGGTTGCAAGGCTGTGGATGTAAGGAGACCTCGCTGGTTGCCAGTCTTGGAGGGCACGCAGCTCCCAGGGTCAAGGCTGGGAGGAATCCTGGAGCTGCAGGAAATGTGGTTTCGATAGAAATTCAGGCCTTACCCGTGTAGCATTCCACCTCTTGGTGGCACCAGCAGAACAGAGCACTTCTGGGAAAAGGGAAAGGACAAAGCCATCCAACAGGTTCAGGGGTTTTGAGAGAGAGTCCAGAGGAGCCCACCAAGCTGCTGAGGGGGCTGGAACACCTCCCCTCTGGAGCCAGGCTGGGAAAGCTGGCAGTGTTAGGCCTGGAGAAGGGAAGGTTGTGTGGAGACCTCACAGCACCTTCCAGGATCTGAAGGGGCTCCGGGGAGGGTGGAAATGGACAATTCATCAGGAGGCACCTCAAAGCCCATCCAGTGCCACCCCCTGCCATGGGCAGGGACACCTTCCACCAGCCCAGGGTGCTCCAAGCCCCATCCAGCCTGGCCTTGGACACTTCCAGGGATCCAGGGGCAGTTACACATTTCCTGAGAAGTCTCCCGAATCTGTGGGAAATGATGGAGCCACTCCAGCAGATAACATGAATTTAGGACATTCTGTGCAAGCAACCAATAAAAACTGCAGCTGTCATGAGAACGCTGATTTGCTGGGCTGTGTTTTCTGCTGGTTGTCAGAAATTCTGGGTTAATTTTCAATTGATAAGTGATGATTCTGCATAATTTGAATAGATTTGCCTGACTTCAACGGTATCCTTTGCGTTAATTGTCTTCTCTGCGCCCTCCAGAGACTGTAATGAATAAATACCCTTTATTTTTTGAGATAATAGTTTTTTTTGCAGCTGTTTTTATCAGCAGCTTATTCATCCCACACCAAGGCACAGACATAACTCAGAACCTGTGAATTTATGGGGTTTTTTTTCCCACTCAGGTGCTGGTGTGACTGATGGCTCTGTGGAACTCGGGGTTTGATCAATTATTTTCCTGCGTGTAACAAATCATGTTGCAATCATATCTTGCAGCTGGAAGCTTCAGAGAACAACACAAGTCGCTTTTTTAATGGAGAATTTAAATTACATGAGTCATTTTTAAATCACTTGATAAAAGACTAGACAGGAAGGGGGATTGTAAGTGTTTGATATTGCTCCAGTGATCATTCTTATTGCTACAAATACAAACAATTTGGGATTTTTTCTTGCTTCTGTGCTCTGCTAAAGAGCACTCTGCCTTTCTAGAAAGCCTGAAAAGCATAAATAGCTCGTGCAGATCAATATGAGCCTGGGTTGTCCTCTAACATAACCTCCAGAGGAGGGGATTTTTTGGTGGCATCGCTGAATTTTGAACAAGAGAAGTAAATTATTACAATATTTATGCTCCCAACACATGATTTTAAAAAATCCCCACCCCAAACTGAGTATTTTAGAACATTTTTCAATTTCACGACTTGCAACACAAATAACAGATTTTAATTTCAGTGTAAAGTGAACTTAACTATGCTAAAGCTGTTAAGCTGAATTTCTTAATTTAACTGGTAGGGTAATTTTAAATGTTCAAATCCATAGTTTGGTTGGTGCTTATGGATGAAGGGAAGGATGCATTTTAGAGCCTCCATGAAGTTCTGTCCAGAAGCCGTTTTCCCCAGGGCAAATTTGGTTTCTTAAAGTTGTCTTTATTTTCTTCTCTTCTTTTTCCCTCTTTCCCTTTGGTTTCTTTGTTTACTCACAGAACAGGTAGCATCACTTTGGCTGAAAAAAAAAAAAGTAGATAAAAGAATAAATTTAGCTCTTTTTAAGTGGCAAAAAGCAGAAAGCTTTTCCCTGACCATCAAAAGGAATCCTACTTTGCATTTAAGAACATTTTATTCTTTATTCCTGACCCAACATTATTCAGATTGCATTTAAGAACATTTTATTCTTTATTCCTGACCCAACATTATTCAGATTTTCCCAGGGTTCTCCCCCATTTTTTGGGTTTGCTGCTGACCTGCAGAACCTGATTCCAAAGATTTGCTCAGTCCTGGTTCTGGACATTCTCAACTCATTTTTCCATGTCCTACAGAACCTCCAGGAATATTAACCTTTATACTTCTCTTGCCCTTAATTTAATAAATATTGCATCATTCACTTAAAAATTAATAAAGAAAGAATGGATTGGTACATTTGAAGAGCCAAGTTGAAAGGACTGATAGGACTTCTCCTTTCTCCTGTTGTGAGGATTATGTGACAATCCACCACTTTGGTGAAGCCATGGAAAAGGCAAATGCTAGGATGTATCAGGAAGAGCATTTTGCCCAATTATTGGGAATTATTAATGTTATGCCAGGCGCTACTTCAACCTTGTATTGAGCATTTCAGACAGCCCTTGCTTTCAGGATTAATTCCAGCTGGAGCGGATGCAGAGGAGAGGTCACAGGAACGTTAGGAATTGGGAGTCCCTTCCCTTGTGAAATGTAGGTGACAGATGGTTTTGGCTTTTTTTCTTTTTTTCATTCAAGCAAACCAAAGCCTGAGAGGAGATGCAGTTGTTTTCCACAGATGCAATAATTAAAGGATGGTCACTGGAGAAGGAGCACAGTCTCCTGTGCAATGACAACAATGGCACAAGGGCAAGAAATTTAAATTAACCACGATTATTTATTAGTTCTGTGAAAACCCAGAAGGTTTCTAATAATAAGTTTAGTTGGAAAATTGTGAGTATTTAACAAAAGAGGGGAAAAAGGGGCTTGTTCCAAGAGCAAACTTAGTTGATCTATGAATAGATTGAGTGATATGACTCAACTGTATTTAATTAGTTACTCTACAGACATTTGGAGTAATGTAGTAACTATTAGATCCAATAGATATTTTTCAAAGAGTTTCCTTTGCACTAAACATTCTTTGTACCACACTGAGAAAATTCTTTGACTGAGGCAGGCCTCACTCGCAGCAGAAAAAACAACGCTGCAATTTCTGTAAGAAATTCTGTTATTTCACTGCTATTTCGTTTGTCAGTATCTCTATGCACATTCAGGCACCCATCTTAAAAATTTCCACTGTCACATGAAATATCAGCTTTATTTACGGCAGAAGTTCTGCAGGTAAATAAGCATCAAACTTAGAACAACGCGAGAAATCTTGTGTTGCTTCACCAGCCCGTCTAGATTTCTTCTTTGCCAGAACTAAAATGACATTATCAGAACAAGGCATCATTTTTCCCAGCCTCTGTAATGATATAAACATCCAGGGATGATCCAGTGTAGGATACAGATTCCATAAAGAAATGTGTCAGAGGTTTGCTGTGAAGGTATAATCCTGTCTGGTGTTGACTGAGTGATTTATAAGATGTGCCAAATCTCCTCAGCTGCTGTTGTGCTCAGGATTTTTGGGATGCACATCCATTAATCCCTTTGATTTTAGTGTATATATCAGCCTCAACATTCACAGAAACATCCTAATCTTTGGGATAAAATACTTTATTCTAAATGAAGAGGAGGAATCTGCACAGGTGAAGCTTCAGGTCAGAGTTTCATTTTCAGCTTTGACATCTAAAAAGATGTTTTCAGTTACTTATTCTTTCAGTGGTGTTCTTAAACCAGAAAGATTTTATAAAGAGTAGAAAATAAATGGTAAAGATTGGTAAAGATGTCAACAAAAATTTTAATATTATCATAAAGCAGCAGGAAGAATACTTATGTAGGTTTTTAGGTACTTGTTTAGTGTTTTGAGTACCTCTGCATGATTCAAAATGCATCCAGTTTCTTACTGGTAGTGCCACTGAATTTCTGAACCTGTTCTGCAATGCTTTATAACATTGGATTAATTAGGGTTAATTAGTGTTTTACTAGGGTCTCTCTGAAAAAAAAACCCTCAATTTTTTTGAATTAAGGCGTTAATGCAGACGCAGCCTGAAACAGCTGACTCAGTCATTAAAGTCCACGCTGAAGACCTCTGAAGATAGGCAACATGAATTCCACCTTAAATTCCCCCATGAAGACAGAAATTCCAGGAAATCTAAATGCACAATCACTACATTATTTTTAGCACTTTCAATGTATTTTTAGAAAAGAAAACCTGAGTCATTTCTCATGCTCAGGAAGAAAATTCCAAGTCAGGACTTCTTAGAAGAAGCGGGCGAAAATGAAAAAAGCCAAGCGGTGCTAACGGGCGACAAGAACCAATTTGTACTTCCAGCATCAAATGTAGGCACTGAGGATGTGAACAGGTTTCCTGGTTCTATTGCTGACCTCCTCCAGACCACCAAACCTGAAGTAGTGACCTTCTCTGATGCCTTATATAAGCCAATTACTTCCATTTCCCACTGGGAAGAAGAGAAATCATTTTTTTCCCCGTGTTTTCTGCGTGATCTGTTTGAACCGAGGTGGTGCCTGGAGCTGGTTTTAAGAAACGCTTGGGAAAAAAACCCCACAAGTTTTAATGGATCAGCTACTCTTCTGGTATTTCTACGTCCCAAAGTTCTCTAACAGCAGGAGAAATAAGTTATTAGTGAGTAGAGCCATTTTAATTTTTAGAGGTCTTCAGATCTCTTTTATAATGTCCTTTTCTCTTGGCCTAAGGTCTCAGTTGTGCGGCAATTAACAGGATCAAACAAACTACGCAATTTTAAATGACTCGAGCTCTTAGCTTCTCCAAAAGTTGGTAGCAAACATTTGAATTTTGAGTATGTTTTAGGCAGAAAGTTAACTCCTTTAAAACAGAATTAAAGTATAATAAAAAGAACACTTTTACCCCAAAATGTTTTTGTCAATTAACTTAGAAATCCGTAGTACTTAAGTTGTACAACACTGATTATTTCAGTGGCGCAAAACTTTGAAAATCATCAAAACTGATGTTTTGAAAACTGAGTTTGTAATCTAGAAGAAGCCTCTATGTTTATTTTTATATGTAGGTCATCAGGATTTTACAAAAAGTCAAGTTGCTGAAAATTTTTGACTTTTAAAAACGGTTTCAAAAAACCTCTTCCATCATTTTTACTGAAAGAATGTTTGCTACCATATGGATTTTGCAGAATGAATTCAATATTTCACAGATATTTTTCTTTCAAAAAAACATTATTTGTAGCCAAGCCACATACTGTGCTTCAATATTTTTGACATAATTTAATGACTGAAGGGAAAGTTCAGCCTTTCTCTTTTTTCACTTTTCAATTTTATCTTGTTGGCTCTTTTTTCTTCCCTTGGAATACGAATATTTCCCCTCTCCAGTTCAGTGCCCTGAACAATGTCAAATGCAATCACGTACTGGGGGGAAAAGAAGCAAAATTCCAAGGGAAGAACATCCCTTTGAAGCCAATTTGGATCAGGCACTCTGGAATAAATAACATTTCCTTGCCTAATTTAATTCACCAGTGAGTTTGCAGAGTGTTTGTATTAGAGCCTTCCCAGTGTAAAATAAATCAGAAAAGACCAAAAAAAGGGAGAGGATCTTATTTTCAGCACGGAAGCACCTTCAACTCCTACTGGAATTAGTGACCCCAAGTGTTGAAGTCAAATATCCACAGTGATTGAACACAAAAAAATTAGATATTTCACCGTGCTTTGAAACACAGAAATTGTCTCCTTATCTCTTTACCTTGAATTAGGGCAGTTCAGGGAACATTAAAAGTAATTAAGGATTTTCTGGTTTATTCTACAAAGCATTCTTCCGTCATTAAAACTCTGAATATTAGGAGTAATCAATATCCAGGAGTGGTTTTTGCTTTGGTGAGCAATGCGGGGAGTTCAGTGAGAAGCTGTCTTGTGTTGTGAAGGATACTCCCACAGGGACATTAAATCCAGTACAATTAGCAGCCTAAATATGGTTAAATGTGTAGAGCATCATTCAGAGCTAAATAATGTATGTGCTACTCCAAAGAACATCAGGAACTTATGAATTTCTATTAAGCCTCTTTCACTCATTTTTCATTAAACATGAGAGCTGTGACCTATCTGGAGATTTCTGGTTAAATTAAGGTAATTGAAGACTGCAACCAGCTAAGGTGAGAAAGGAGCACATAGAAATTAGTTAATATAAATCTAAGGTAATGAAGAAAATTAATGCGGAAATGTGGAATTATTTTTTTTTTCCACAATATCACTTTGCCTGCTATAAGCAGTACCGCCCCAGAGGATAAATAATTGAGGTCCCACTCCCTCTGAAATCCAGGAAATCCACCATTCTGATATCATTCCAATGGCACTTTGTTCATCAAGGGTGGGTTCTAAACATGAGGCACGAGGGGGGTTTTCCACAGGAAGGGCTGCAAAGGGGGATTCATCCTTGCCCTGGATGACTCGGACACCAGAGGCGTTTCTTCATGAGTGAATCCATGTGGGATACTGAGATCGTGGAACCATCATGGTTGGAAAGGAGCTCCAGGACTGTGGGATTCAGTTGTGAATTCCACCTGTTGGTTTTGCTGTGCCTTAAGTCATATCTCCCCTGCTGGGGGAGTGTTTCTAAGTCCTTGCCTGGATTTTTACTTAATGAAGGACATTCAGCCTTCTCTGCTCTCAGATAGTTTATTAAGTCTTATCAGAAAAGTTAAAAGTACAGCAGAGGGATGTGAATGCTGAGGAAAATGCGCAGAATGTCCCCGAAATCAAGATAACCCGGAGTTTTTAAAGCTAAATAATCCAATCGGTGTTTGAAACAACAGAGATTTTCACTTTTCTACCAATATTCAACAAATGTTTACCATACGTCCACAGGAACTGTGGATTTCTTTATCCAATCACTTTAGACAATTTTGCTGCATTAAATCGAATAGTAAAAAGAAGAAGAAGAAAGTTTGAGAACAACAACAATCCTCCATTTTGGAGTTTTTGCTTTTTATCTATTTGCTACTTTAACAAACCCAACACCTTTATATTTTCACCCTGTGTAACCCCACATAACATTCTATCATCTAATTCACACTGCTGTGTGTTCTAATTCTTCTCAGAGAGTTGGCAGCTTTCTCCATGGACAAAGGTCAAAAACAGTGGAGTCCAGGGGGATAAAATTCCTTAAAACAGGCAGAGAAATATTCCCTGCGCTCTGGACTCCCACACAGGATCATCAAGCGGAACCTTCCACCCTGGGCAGCCTGGGCCAGTGCTTCCCTCTTTCTGTGATGAAATTTTCCCTAAAATCCAATGTAAACCTCCCCTGGCACAGCCTGAGGCCGTTCCCTCTCCTGTCCCTGTTCCCTGGGAGCAGAGCCCGACCCCCCTGGCTGCCCCCTCCTGTCAGGGAGTTGTGCAGAGCCACAAAGGCCCCCCTGAGCCTCCTTTTCTCCAGGCTGAGCCCCTTTCCCAGCTGCTCCTGATGCTGCAGACCTTTCCCCAGCTCCTCAATGCCCCTCTTTTCGTGAGAGCCCAAAACCGAGCACAGGACTCGAGGCGTGGGATGATCCAAGTGGCAGCACCAAGGGAAACGTGTCCCGTTCCCCCACAGCTTACAGGGAACAGCCAACAACACTCACGGCAGGGATGCTGCAAGGAACTCTTACCAAAACCTCCTGTGTGACGGCGAACCCTTCCCCCAGTGACAGACAAGTGAAGCCTTAGTCGCAACCATCCCAAAGGTCACTTTTTTTAGCAGTAAGACCAAAATTCGGGGTTAAAAGCAGCTCAAGACACAGGATCCCAGGAAAGTGCAGAGAGTCAGGGTCATGTCCAGCAGATCTTGCTCTTAAAGGACTCACACAGACTCAGGAGGCTTTGCTTCCCCTGGACTGGTCACTTTGTTTTTTGGCCCTGCCTGGGAACTCAGTAGAAAACACCCCAATAATTATTAAGCATACTGAAAAATACCATTTACTTAACTCAGACATCATGGATTAGTGGGAAATGACTAAACTTTGACTACAATTAAACAAAGCAACCGAAAAAATTAAAACCAAAAAAGTGAACTTGAGAATATTTTTATCTGAGAATTTGATTGAAATTACACTATAACACTACGGTTTCTCTCTCTCCCCGCACTTGGTTTTCAAGCTTCTGAAATTGTACCTTTCAGACCTCAACAGGAGAAGTATAAGAAACAAAAGTGAAGCAAATAAACCATCAGTTGTTGATATTTTTGTTTTCTGCATCATTTACTTTGAGCTAAGAATGGCACAAAAAATTGCTACTTCCATTTGACCACAGTCAAGTCAAAATTTTATTATGAATAACAAGGGGTATTTGCAGATAAAAAAATAATATTCTCAAAACGCAATTATAAAGACATCGAGATATAATGTATTTAATTAAATTTATGGTTAAAAGATCAACCTTTATTTTAATGGGATAAAAAAAGACTACAAAATTCAACTTGTAAATAATAGATGTTGATAGAACATTATGTAGCAAACAGAGAGTAGCTGTTATATCTCATTTCAACTTATCTGGATCAAGCTATAATTTCCTTCATACTCTAAACTTGTAATAATAAAATATCAAAACAAGACATTGTTAGTAATTTAAAAAGTAAATGCTTTCATTTTTCCCTAAAAAAGCTTCAGCCATTAGTGATGCAGACAGGTACTACCTTGTGGTAACTCTGAACTTTAAAAAAAGCATGTGAAAAATGTCAGATATAATGTATTTAATTACCACTTCTTTTTTGTTTTATTTTTGTCTGCCTAATCCCTTTGTGCAATGAAATCAATGAAAAATTAATGGACTCCAGGCAAGATGTTCTTAGCTATCAGTACCTTAAAATTACCATCATTAAAGTTGTCAAAATGTTGCTAAAGGGCTTTGTTTTGTTTGTTTGGACAGACCTGCACGGACCAATAAATGAAATAAAACAGATGCCAAAATGCATCCAGATGGTCGCAGCTCGCCAAATCCCATATCCTTACACAGTCACAAATGACAAATCCCACAGTGCCACAGAGAGGGAAAACACTGCTTCTGATCTTTCAGATGCCTTGTTATCACATTACCTCTAATTGATGACCATAAATATTGATTTGGGGCACACAGGACAGGCTTGGAATCCTGGGAGCTGATAGGCGCCGGCTGCTTTCTTAACCCCAGGAGTTCCATGTGGTGGGAATTCTTGTAGGAATGCTGAATAATTTGGGGCCCTTTGGCTCTGGGCCTGCAGAGCCCTCTCCATCAAACAGTTTCGTGCTGCCTTCTAATCTTTTATTTGGCTTTAATTAGCATAGATCTACCATTTTCTACAGGCCACTGCTAAGCAATGGGTGTGCTGAGTGGGAAACAGCCCAGAAAGACAAATCACAGGATCCCAGA